>CAUYUJ010014282.1:1693067-1783067 GCA_963575745.1 Prorocentrum cordatum
TGAAATCGCTGGATTTGACCGAATTCTTAAGATTCCTATGGTTTTCCTATGATTTCAGCAAGAGAGCCCGGGCAGGAAATTTGTAGTTTTTTTGTGAAAAAACATTGGGTTTTTGATGTTTTTATGTTGAAATGCTTGCAAACACACGGTGTTCGGTAGGATTCTGACATGAACGCGCGCGTGTGCTCTTTGTGGTATTTTTTGCAATGGATTATCGCCGTGAACGACAGGACGTCCATGTCGAGAGGAAAAAAAGAAAAACATGTTGATTTTTTATTGTTTTTTACGGGTTAGGATGGGACCACCCGGATGGGGCCCCTATCTGCCGGCCTGAGGGGGGAGTGGGAGTATATTCTAATAAGGAATAAGGATAGGAGTAGGAGGAGGAGGCGGAGGCGGAGGGGGAGGGGGACGAGGGGGAGGAGGAGGAGGAGGAGGAGGAGGAGAAGGAGGAGGAGGAGGAAGAGAGGAGGGAGGAAGGAGGATGAGGAGGAGAGGAGCAGGACAGGAGGAGGAGGAGAGGAGAAGGAGGAGGAGGAGAGGAGAAGGAGGAGGAGTGTGGATGAGGAGGAGGAAGAGGAGGAGGAGGAGAGGAGAAAACGAGGAGGATAACGAGGAGTAGGAGGAGTAGGAGGAGTAGGAGGAGGAGGAGGAGGAGTAGGAGTCAAGCTAGCCAGCTCGAGCGAGTCAAGCATGGCATGCCCAGTCCCACCCGCCCTCCCACAACATAAGAAGCAAAGCTGGCACAACTGGGGGCCGAAGTCGCACCGGCCAGCCGGTTTGGTACAGCTGATGCGGCCGCGATGGCGGTTGCCGACGGGAACTGGCGAGCGCGTGTTGAATGCCGCGCACGCATTGCCAGACGAGTCGAGAATGGCCCGGTACACCGCAGGAAGCCAGAGGTGGCCGGAGGAAGCCCGACGGTCTGACAGGACACCCCAAAGCATTTTTGTGAAAAAGCATTGGGTTTTTGATGTTTTTATGTTGAAATGCTTGCAGAAACACGGTGTTCGGTAGGATTCTGACATGAACGCGCGAGTGTGCTCTTTGTGGTATTTTTTGCACAGGATTCGCGGCCTGGGTGCATGACAGAGCATCGCGAGTGCACCGCGCGATGACGTGAAATCGCTGGATTTGACAGAATTCTTAAGATTCCTATGGTTTTCCTATGATTTCAGCAAGAGAGCCCGGGCGGGAAATTTGTACAATTTTTGTGAAAAAAACATTGGGTTTTTTTTGATGTTTTTATGTTGAAATGCTTGCAAACACACGGTGTTCGGTAGGATTCTGACATGAACGCGCGCGTGTGCTCTTTGTGGTATTTTTTGCAATGGATTATCGCCGTGGACGACAGGACGTCCATGTCGAGAGGAAAAAATAAGAAAAATGTTGATTTTGTATTGTTTTTTACAGGTTAGGATGGGACCCCCCGGATGCGGCCCCTAATGGCCGGCCTGAGGGGGGAGTAGGAGTATATTCTAATCAGAATAAGGATAGGAGTAGGAGTAGGAGTAGGAGTCAAGCTAGCCAGCTCGAGCGAGTCAAGCATGGCATGCCCAGTCCCACCCGCCCTCCCACAACATAAGAAGCAAAGCTGGCACAACTGGGGGCCGAAGTCACACCGGCCAGCCGGTTTGGTACAGCTGATGCGGCCGCGATGGCGGTTGCCGACGGGAACTGGCGAGCGCGTGTTGAATGCCGCGCACGCATTGCCAAACGAGTCGAGAATGGCCCGGTACACCGCAGGAAGCCAGAGGTGGCCGGAGGAAGCCCGACGGTCTGACAGGACACCCCAAGGGGGCCCAGGAGGCCCCAAGAGGCAGGAGTAGTAGTACCAGTGGTAGTGGTGTTGGTAGTGGTAGTGGTAGTAGTAGTAGTAGTACAGAAAAAAATAGTGCTATGACACCATGCGCCCATACGATTCATGGGGTTGCATTAGGAGGCGTCCAGAAGGCCCCAACTTGTATTGTTTTTTTTTTATAACGGGGGGGTTTGGATGGGCGGGCGCGGGGTGCGCGCCGCATCCCATTCCTGCCAAGCATTTTGCGACGTGGACGACAGGACGTCCATGCTGAGAGGAAAAACGTTGGTGCGCGGCGCCGAGGCGAGAGCGACATGTCACCCCTTCGCGCGGGGTGTGCGCCGCGTCCCATTCCTGCCACGCATTTTGCGACGTGACGACAGCACGACCATGTTGACAAGAAAAACAAAAACTGTGTATTGTCTTTTGCAGATTAGAATGGGACGGATTGGATGGGCGGGCGCGGGGTGTGCGCCGCGTCCCATTCCTGCCATGCATTTTGCGACGTGGACGACAGGACGTCCATGCGACGGTGCCAATGACGGCGACGACTCTAGAAGGATTTGAGCATGCGCTCGCGGCGACGCGCGCGCATGTCGCCCGCGTGGTATTTTTTGCACAGGATTCGCGGCCTGGGTGCATGACAGAGCATCGCGAGTGCACCGCGCGATGACGTGAAATCGCTGGATTTGACCGAATTCTTAAGATTCCTATGGTTTTCCTATGATTTCAGCAAGAGAGCCCGGGCGGGAAATTTGTACAATTTTTGTGAAAAAAAAAAGCATTGGGTTTTTTGATGTTTTTATGTTGAAATGCTTGCAAACACACGGTGTTCGGTAGGATTCTGACATGAACGCGCGCGTGTGCTCTTTGTGGTATTTTTTGCAACGGATTATCGCCGTGGACGACAGGACGTCCATGTCGAGAGGAAAAAATAAGAAAAATGTTGATTTTGTATTGTTTTTTACATGTTAGGATGGGACCACCCGGATGCGCCCGCTATCTGCCGGCCTGAGGGGGGAGTAGGAGTATATTCTAATAAGGAATAATGGATAGGAGGAGGAGGAGGAGGAGGAGGAGGAGGAGGAGGAGGAGGAGGAGGAGGAGGAGGAGGAGGAGGAGGAGGAGAGAGAGGAGAGGAGGAGGAGCAAGGAGCAGGAGGAAGGAAGAGGAGGAGGAGGAGGAGGAGGAGGAGGAGGAGGAGGTGGAGGAGGAGGAGGAGGAGGAGGACTAAATGGGCTAAATGCAAAGCGACAGGGGAGTCGCGCAGGAGAGCCCCTGGGGCCGCAGGAGGAACACGAGCCTCCGCAACCCCAGGGCCGACGGCGCCGCAGGAGGAACACGAGCCTCCGCGGCGCGACGCAGCCGCTGCAGGGGGAGCACGAGCCTCCGCAGCGGGGGCGCAGGAGGAACACGAGCCTCCGCGCCCCGAAACCAGGGCCGACGGCGCCGCAGGAGGAACACGAGCCTCCGCGGCGCGAGACAGCCGCTGCAGGAGGAACACGAGCCTCCGCAGCGGGGGGGGCGCAGGAGGAACACGAGCCTCCGCGCCCCGAAGCCAAGCGAGCCGCAGGAGGAACACGAGCCTCCGCAGCCCTCATGCCTTGGCCATTTTCTCGGGCAGGTCCCCGAGCATCAAAACTTGGCCAACTTCACGGGCCAGCCCAGCCGTTGTCGAACAGCTGCGACGGCGCGAAGCCCGCGCCGAGGACCTCCACGCAGGCGGCCTCGTGCGCGGATCGGGCCTGGGTCAGCTGGTGCTCCAGCATCTTCACGGCGCACGCGGCGTCCAGGACCATCTGCTTGGCAGCGCTGACGGTCAGCGGCAGCCGCTTCTCCATGGAGTCCTTCACGCCGAGCTTGTCGGAGTCGCGCTTGGTCTCCCCCTTGAGCAGCCGAGTGTTCTCCAGGACCAGCTCGTCAATGGCCGACCCCACCGCCTTGACCTCCAGGGTGGCCTGGCATCCAGGGGCGCACTTGAAGTCCTTCTTCATCAGCTCCCCCATCGGCCGAGCGCCAGGGTGCACTGAGACCTTCACCTGCAGCTCCTCCTTCTCGTCCTCCAGGCCGTCCGTGGTGGGAGCCGACGCTGCATCGCCAGCCCTACGACGGCGGCCACGCGCCCGGCGCCGGGCCTCGGCCGCCGTGGTGGGCGCCGCCTGCGGCCCTGCGCCGAAATCGGCGTGCTGGGCCCAGCCGCGGAAGGCGCGACTGGCCCCAGAGGGCCGAGCCACGACGCCTTCGCGGCCCGCCCGCACCATCTCGGTCAGGTGGGGCCTTCCAAGCTGCTCCCTTGCCGCCACCTCCTCGTCCACCTCGGAGGCCAGGCGCGGGGCGAGGAGAGAAGCGCCCACGCGAAGGGCCGAAGCGACCGCGGCGGCCACCACCTGCCGCCCGCCGCCGCCTTCAGCAGCCCCTGCAGCTGCCGCCTTGACCAGCGGCGCCAGCAACGCCACCTGCTCCCCGACGAGGGGAAGGACCGCCGCCATCGCCCGAGCCGCGGCAGGGGGCAGCAACAGCCCGCCTGGCGCCCAAGCAGGCTTGAGCCAAAATGGCTTGAGCCAAAATGGCTACGGAGGAGGAGGAGGAGAAGGAGGAGGAGGAAGAAGAAGAGGAGGAGGAGGAGGAGGAGCACGAGGAGGATAACGAGGAGGATAACGAGGAGGCTAACGAGGAGGCGAGACGGCGGGGAAACACCATGACGAGACGCCAGGCGACTGAGCCTGAGGGAGGCGGTGAGACGACGACGTCCCCAGGTCCTGGGTGTTGCTAGAAGTAGCCCTGGCCCTGGGTGCCCCAAGGACTTCCAAGGGAGCCCCCACGGCCTCAAGAGCACCCCTCACGAGGCCCAGAGGGCCCCAGGGGCTCCAAAATTGAGCGAAAAGCTGGGGGCACCTCAGGACAGCGGCACCGTCAGCAACACCCGAAAGTTCTCGCCGCCTAATGACGAGCACCCGAGACCGAGGGAGGCGCAGACGGGGCAGGCAGACCTCGGCATTGGCCAGCAGGCTGGAGCCCAGGTAGCCCGGCTCAGCCTGCAGACCGGGGGACTGCGTGCCGCGCTCCTCCTCCTCTCAAGTTATCCTTCTGAATCCCTCTTCCTCCATCCCTCCATACTCCTCCTCCTCCTCCTCCTCCTCCTCCTCCTCCTCCTCCTCCTCCACCCCTCCCTCCCTCCCTCCCTCCCTCGTTCCCTCGTCTTCCTCCTCCTCTTCCTTCTCCGCCTCCTTTTCCTCCTCCTCCTCCTCCTCCTCCTCCTCCTCCGCGGCGTGGTGTCTTCGGCGCAGTCGCCACGGAGAAGGCGACCAAGGCTGGGAATCGAGGGCGAAAAGACAAATTCGCCTTGATGATCGCGAACCGCCAGTTGAAGGCGACCATGGCCGTGAAGCGGTGCTCTTCGGCAACGCCGTCATGGCGGAGATGATCGGGCACAATTCAAGGAGATGCTCAGCAAGGCCTTGCGCGCTCTCGCGAGCATTGCAACGTCTATACGGCGATGGCGTCGTGTGGATCCCGAGCGTTGTGTTGCTCAAGGACGGGGGCATCTCCGGCACAAAGGACGGGATGCCCTGAAATAGTTCCGGGGATCTGGGGGGGGGGGCGGCCTCTCCCCGGAGCCGGCCCTGGGAACGGCCTCCCCCTGCGTTCGGAGGAAGGGCGGCAGTTCCCAGGGGGCGCGCCTCTGGGCGCGTCCTGCTGCGCAGGCTCGGGGGGGACCGCCCCCCCCCCTCGCGGGGTGCGAGGCGTCGCCGACGCATGTTCTGATCCACCGGATCCACCTCCGCCTGGGGCGGCGCCCTCCTCCCGCGGAGCCGCCGGCCTCCCCGCCCCATCCCCATGCTCCTGCCCCTGGAGAACATGTCGGGGAGGGGCTCGACATGTCGTGGATGTCTTTCTGTGTGCTTGTTGCTCGCCTTCCCCATCCACTTCCCACATTGTCCATAGATGATCCTGTGAATCGGCGATTCTTCGTGTCTGTGTGTGGTCCCTCCTGAGCAAAGAGGCCTTGTGGGCCTCCTCGCGAGCCTGCCCTGAAGCCTGCACCGCCGCCATATCCGGAGTCGATATCTATTTAGTTCTGGAACGTGTCAGGCGATGCGTTCTGCCCCCTTGTCGGCGGCGAGCGAGGGGGGGAAGCGAGAAGGAGAAGTCAGATTCAGAAGGCGGCGGGACTTCTCAGAAGTCCTCGCGCCATCTGAGACATGTTCTGTCTTCGGGGAAGGCTCGGCACACTTCTCAGAAGGCCGTAGGGCTTCCGAGCGTGCTGCGACAACCCGCCACTTTTCTCCCTTCCGCACCAGGCTGCCCCCCCCCCCAACGGGGGAGAGGCTCGATATCCCTGGCCAACGATCCCCCAGGGCCTGCCCAACGGCAACAAGTCAAGTCTGCTCCTCACTGCGAGGCAGTGGTGGCCCAGAACGAGAAGGCCCGCCCCTTCGCACCGTCCCCCCCGGGGCTCGACGCCGGCCTTGGGCCCCCCCTTCCGAGAAGAGCCCGTCGGGCGCGCCGACTGGCCTCGGAGTCCTCCTGGCTGCTGTGGCGCCAAATTTGAGCCCATTCGGTGGCGCTAGCGTCGGTCCGTCTGCCACAGTTGCAATCAAACCGCCCGAATGCATTCGACGAATGGCCCGCTTGGACGCGCTGTTCCCCAACGCCTCGGGTGCGCAGTTGAGAAGGAGTGGTGGACAGAACTGCGAACTCGTTGCTATGGTCATCGTTGCTTGTGCTTTGCTGACGTCCGTGCCCGCGGTTCCACCGTGATCTCTGCGCGACTCGACATCGAACAACCCTGTATGCCAAATGGGCCCATTGATCGTTATGTACAGTACTCAACTCGATAATCCATCGCGGATGTGATTGACGGTTTCGGCATGTAGACGAGACCTCATCTTCGCCATCCTTTGGATTATTACAAAGAAGGAGACACGCTTCCGCAAGCCATCCAACTAGCCAAAGTTCGCCCGAGCACGTAAAACATCGAGATCTGCCCCCGTACAGACACCGACGGATGAAGAAACTGAGTACGAGCGGGGATCGGAAAAGGAGGCGATACGTTGTTGTGTTTACGATGTGCTAGTGTTGTTTGGGAATGCCTGCAGGAATCAATAAGACATGCATGACGGAACTGCAAAACCAACGGGACTCCGCAGGGGAAATCCATGGGCATCCGAAAGCGAAATCCACAGAGGTTCGCAGGAGTACTGATTCCTGTGGACTGCTGTTGGGCCCACAGGTGCACCAAGTTTAGGTCGGGCATGTCCTCTATAGGCGGATGTTGGACGAACGAACAAATAATTAACAAATGCCCCAAGCACAAAGTTCAAACTAATACCTGAAACATCGTCCACAGACTATGTGTAACTATGTTTGAATACTCCTCCTGTGGAGGGACACGCCCGACTAATACGAATTCATGTGGGCTGCTATGGGGTCTACAAGAACACCCATCTGCCGCTGAGGATTCGACGGTGGCCGCCGCTGCGGCCGCGGCGGCGGCCAGCGGCTGCGCGGCAGCCGCCGCGCGGACGCTGCGGAAGGCGCAGATCGAGATCGAGGGACACCCGACCCTCGGCCTTCGGGCCAGCAGATGACGAAGCGAGCCGAGAACGTCCAGGCCGTTCTGAGCAAGGACGACAGGCGAGCGAATCGGGGGGGAGGCAGCTCGAGCTCCTCCTCTTATTCGGTGCAGGCGGGGGGTCACTCGACCCTCGGCCTTCAAAGCAGCAGATAGGAGAAGTAGCAAGCCGAGACCGTCCAAGCCGCCCTGAGCAAGGCCGACAGACAAGCGAATTATAGGAGGGCAGCTCGAGCTCCTCCTCTGTGGGGGGGTCAGCTCCTCCTCTCCCTGCCCGCCCCAAGGGTCGACCGAAACGGTGTCTCGCGATTCCGTGGGCCGTCTTCGTTTCGAAACCGTTTTTTGCAGCAGAGACGGATTGGAGACGGAACGAGGGAAGACGAAGACACAACGAGAACGAACAACAGTCTTTTGGGGTCGGGCGGAGAGTAGAAGCCTCCTAGATGGGATCCGAGTAGATGCGGTCGGGGTATCGCGCCGCATCGGCGACGTTGGCGGTGCACCGGCGACGGCAGCAGGGAGGAGGACGAGGAGGGGGAGGGAGGAGGAGGAGGAGGCGGAGGAGGGAGGAGGAGGAGGAGGGCGAAGAGGGAGGAGGGCAGGGGAGGAAGGAGGAGAGATGGAGGAGGAGGAGGAGCCGGAGGAGAGGAGATTAGGAGGAGAGGAGGCGGAAGAGGAGGAGGATGAGAAAGAAGGAGGAAGGGGGGGAGGAGGAGGAGGAGGTGGTGGCACCTGCTCCGACCCCACCCAGGAGGCATGGAGAGAGAGAGAGGTGGGCGGAGAGCGGGGCGGCGCGCGGGGGCGAGGCAGAGCCGAGGGCGGCCTCCCGTGCCCGCGGGGCCCTGGCCAGCAGCCGCGCGCTGACCCACCCCGCGGCCGGGCCGTGGCCGCGCAGCTTCTGGAACCGAAGGCGCTCGCCGGCCTGCGGGCGGGCCGGGGGTGGTAGGCCTAATTTTCCACCACAAGCACCAGAAGTTAGAGGCGGAGGGGGTCCTCCTCCTCCTCCCCCTCCTCCTCCTCCTCCTCCTCCTTCTCCTCTTCCTCCTTCTCCTCCTCCTCCGCTCCTCGTCGTCCTGCACCTCCTCGTCCTGCACCTCCCTCTCCCCTCCAACTTGGTGGTGGGAAACAGGCCAAGCAAGTCAAGGGAGGGGGCCGGGCAGGTTCGCCCGTCGCTGGTGCCGTGGACCGTGGCAGCCCTTGGGCGAGTACAATGTGAGGTGACGCTCGGGATCGAGCAGAATGGAGTTTCCTGGCCGGGGGGCCGTTTGTTTGAGCTACTGAGGCTCCAGGAAGGCCCAGGAGAGCCCCAAGAGGGCCCAAGGATGGCCACAAGCCGGCTCGCTCGTCGCTCGTGCCGGTGGCTGTGGCAGCCCATGGGCGAGCACAGCGTAAGGTGAAGACCAAGAGAAGACGATGCGGGGGGAACGATTGACAAAATAGCTTCCGAATCTTCGGCTTCCGCTTCGATTCGGCTCCGTCTGGCCCGTCGGCCGTCCAGGCGCGCGCGAAGAGGGCGGGGGGAACAAATTCACAACTAGTTTCCCGAGACGGGGGCCTGTTTTTCTGATCATCATCCCCGGCGCCGCCGCGTGAACACGACCTCCAGTAATTTACCGAATCATCATCTTGCATTACTGGCAGGTCCATTGTGCAAATGTACAGGGCGCACTCTTTGGCACCACGTGAAGGCGTCAATCACTGCATCTTGGGTCGGGAACTGTGCCTGGCCAGACGGATTGCGCCAGACCCATTCCTTCCCAGTGGTGCGCCCGACATGGTACCTCCCGTACAGATTGTGTCCCAATGGCATGCCCGAAGTGGGCACGGTCAGAAAATTAGCAGGCAACTCCTGAGGGGGCTTCGTCATGACGATCCAGGGCTCGTAAGCCAGGTCAAGGGGCCATGATGCCCGGGACTGAGCCCGGGATCATGCCCGGGACGAAGCCCGGTCAAGGTGCCGGACTGAGCCTGGGATGAAGCCCAGGATTCAGTCCAGGACTAAGCCGGATTGGACTGGATGAAGCATGAAGAAACCCGATTGGGCCAAGTTTCGGCTGGGGATCTACCAGCGCCAGTTCAGACTTGAGCCTCCCAGGAGGTGCATCCTGGGGAACGGGCGCGGTCGGAGCAGGGGCAGAAGAACCTTCTACAAGAACGTGCGCCTGTCCCACATGGTGGACACACGGAAAGGCATGACCTGGAACCCCAGCCTTACCGGAGCGAACGTACATAACTGTTAAACTCAAGGACATTCCCCAGTACCCTTCCCCAGGTTGCACATAGACATGCAACACAGCGGAGAACCCCAGGTATCCTCACCGAAGCATGCATGTTCTTGCGCGTCGCTTCGACGGTACAATGCCCAACAGCCACGGTTGCCCTAAACCCGAGTCTGCCCGAAGAGCACCCAGGAGGGCCCCAAGATGCGGCTGTCAGGGCCCGAGCGTCTCTTTGATCGACGGGGGCCCCGAGACAGCCCCCGACAGGTCCCCGACAGGTCCCCGACAGGGCCCCGAAGGCCTCCCAGACAGCCCCCCAAAGGAGGGCCCGAGGGTGGCCCGTGCACTCTGCCAAGAGAGGCTCCCGCAGCGCAGGGACGCGTGGAGGCATCTCAGGCGGAGCCCTCGGCCTGCTCGGGCCTTGCTGGGCCTCGTGTTCCAACGCCTCCCTGGTCCAATGGATCTCGCCTGGACATCGTTGCTGCATGAGCTGCTTAGAGCAAGCAAGATCGAGGGATGGAAAAACGCCCCTACCCTGGGTTAGAAGTGCGTGGTCATTAAAAACCACCCGGGAGCTCCCACAGGCTAGAGAGCCGCCAGGACGCCGCGCGGCACGCGCGATACGCAGGGTTTATACTGTCAGCCCACAGGAGGTTCAGCGCACAGCGCCTCATAAACCAGGGTAGGGGCGTTTTTGTTACGCCCTTGACAAAAAGCTTCAGACATGCTCATCCTTCGCCGCCAACCACATGTGTGCGCGACGGCACGCTGGACCATCCAAACGCCACGATACTCTTTCGATAGAGGAGCCTGGCGAGAAAGCGTGAGGGGGGGGAGAAGGGCAAGGAAGAGGATGGCGACGACGAGGAGGACGAGGAGGACGAGAAGACGCGGAGGCTGAGGAGGGCGAGAAGACGAAGAGGACGAGGAGGACTAAGAAGACGAGGAGGACGAAGAGGACGAGGAGGACGAAAAGACGAAGAGGCGGGCGAGGAAGACCTGGGCGAGGACGACCACACCGGCCACGATGACAACGACGACGACGACCACGACGACGACGACGACGACGGGGACGAGACCACGAGGACGACGAAGACGACGAGGAAGGATAGGACGACGACAAGCAGAAAGAGGACGAGCCTGACGTGGAACACGAAGGGGAGAGGGAGGAGGAAAACGAGCAGGAGGATCACGACGAGCAGGAGGAAGAGGAGGGGAAGAGGAGTAGGCAAGCAGGAGTGCGATCAGGAAGACGAGAAGGATGGGAGCGAGTGGGAGAACGGGGAGGGGACGAGGATAGCAAAGAAAACCTCGGATGTTACAAATTGATAGTCTGTTCACCAAAGTAAACTGGTGTACTGGGCCACAAACCAAATCTTCCAGTCCCCGGCCCAGGGGACAGGCGGCGGCGACGCTGGCCGCAGCAGGCGCTCGCCGCAGCCGTCCGTCGAGGACTGCAACCACAACCGGCGAGCACTGCAGAATGCCCATGAGCACCGCGCCGTGCTCGCGACCGCCGGGCGGCCCGGGCAGCCAGAGCCTGCCAGGGCCACAGCGGCGTGCGAGCGCGACACGTGCACGCAGCAGCATGCTGGGCCCTGCAGGTGCCACAACGGCCCAAGAGCAACAGGTCTGCGAGCACGGGCAACAAGCCTGTGCGCGCAACACCAGCCTGAAGAGGAGGAGGAGGAGGAGGAGGGGAAGGAGGAGGAGGAGGAGGAGGAGGAGGAAGAGGAGGAGGGAGGAGGAGGAGGATGCAAATAGCACCCGACCCTGCGAGCGCTGCGTTTCCCTGCGAGCGCCGCTGCCCTCACCTGGGAGCGCCACGCGGGCGCCGACGACCGCACCTTGCCACGAGGCCCGGGCGCACGCGCGCTGCGACGATGCCAGGGGGCGCATTGCAGCAGGGGTGGTGCCTTACGCAGGAGGGCGAGGCCTGGGGTTAATGCGGGATGACGATGAATAACAAATGAGAGAGAACGATTAAACAAATAGCTTTCTGCTATTTCTGCATACTTTTCTGACTGGAGGAGAACGATGAAAACACATAATTTTCCAGCCCGCGAGCGGTTTTTTCTAATCGTCATCCTGGGCGCCGCCGCGTGAACACGACCCCCGGTCATTTATTAATCGTCATCCCCCATTACGGGGAGGAGACAACCATAACGCGCACTATGGCCCAGACCATAAGGAAAACGCTGAAGCCGGCATCGTCGATCCTTGCTGTCTTTTTCTGGGGGGGGGCCCAACAGTAACGATATATCGCTACTCCCTGGACCTCTCCCGGGGAACGTGCTGACCATGGCTTCGATGCAGGTCAAGCGTGGCGACGAGCCCCCCCCTGGGACGGTCAAAAGTCGAAGACGAGACAAGGGTTAGGCGCATCCGTGCCTCCTCCTCCTCAGACCATTCTGCTTTCCGAGGCACCAGATAAAAGGTGGAAAGGGAGGAGGAAACCGGATGGGTACTGCCGCGCACACCCGTCGCCGTTCCCATTCCCGCGAGAGTTGGTTGGGTGCCGAGCACACACGGGTGATCGATAACGCCCCCTCGCTTCCTCTGATACTGCTGCGCACCGCGATCGAATGGCGGTCCCACTCCCACGAAGCGCTTCGCGGCCGCGCCTAGGGCATGGCCGTCGCACTACGCGGGCACCGACCCCACGCCCGAGCTCGGAGGGTATGTGGACGATTGAGGGAGGTAAACCATATTCGAACGATTACTCGAGGTAAGGTGGAGTAGAAGATCGAGGTCGCACCCTGGGGCCCCAAACCCAAACAGCGCTTGCAAAAAAAGCAAGCTAACTCCTCCTGCTCCTGCTCCTCCTCCTCCTCCTCCTCCTCTTTGCCGTTGCTCAGACGTTAGGGTTCATGCCCCCTCCTCGCCCTCGTCCTCGTCCTCCTCCTCCTCCTCGGCGGCGGGGCGGCCCTCTCGGCCACGCTCACCACGGCGCCGACCCCGAGCTTCCCCAGCGGCTTGGAGGTCAGGCTCCGCCCCTCCCGCACCGGAGCCCCGCCGACGTCCGCGCCGCCGACCACCTCGCGGGGCGACGTCGGGCGCGAGAGGCCAACGTAGCGCGGGCGAGGGAGGAGGAGGAGGAGGAGGAGGAGGAGGAGGAGGAGGAGGAGGAGGAAAGGAGGAGGTGGAGGAGGAGGAGGAGGAGGAGGGAGGAGGAGGAGGAGGGAGGAGGAGAAGAGGAGGAGGAGGAGGAGGAGGGAGGAGGAGGACGAGGAGGAGGAGGAGGAGGAGGAGAGGTTCCAGGCTGCGGCGCTTTCGGGCGCCTCCGTCGGCTCTCGGCGGTGCTCCAGCCTCGGGATGCCCCTTCCTGCCGCCGCGCCCCACCGGGAAGGGTCCTGGAGGGTGCCGGACACGTTCCGGGTGGCCGCCGGAGGACCGAGGCGTACCCCACAAAAACCACCAGGGGGCCGGCTCAGGGGGGGGGGGGTAGGCATCGGGCTGGAGTCGGCAATGCATCATACGTCGCTGATAGCTGGGCGACAGGCCCCCGGCGGCCGATGGCAAAGCCAGACGGTCATGGACGGGATGGGACATCGGGCCTTATCGGCGATGAATCAGCGACTGTGGGTCGACGCGTTCCCTCCTGAACCCATTCCCCACCCTTGCGTTGCACCTGAGGGCAGAAGTCGTCATCGTCGTCGTCGTCGTCGTCGTCGTCGTCGTAGTCGTACGCGTCGTCGTCCTCGCATTCCTGGTCGTCGTATTCGTCGTCCGTGTTGTCTCGTCCCCGTCGTCGACGTCGTCGTCGCCCTCGTCCTCGTCCTCGTCGTCGTCGTCGTGGTCGTCGTCCTGGTAGTCGTCGTCGTCGTCGTCTTCGTCGTCGTCGTCGCCGCCGAGGGCCAGAAACAGCGCTCCCCGCCCGCGTCCTTTGCATTGGGCCGATTTCGGGCCCCAGGATCGTCAAGCATCGGCCCAGGATGAACAACTGGCCAGAATGGGCCCCTGGAAGGGTCTAGTAGCCTAGCAACCGATTGTGATCAGGTCGTCGTCGACCGAGGATAGGAGGATCGAGATTATCGGGCATTCTCTTTGGGATTATGTTCGGCGGGCGGGGGAAATACTGCCTAGATGGTTCTGGGATTGCTCTGGGGTAGTATTTGGGCCCCGCCCCCCCTCCCCCCGGCCAGCCCAAAGAACATCGGGCACCACCCCAGGCACCACCACGACGTCGCCGTCTTCCTTCTCATCGTCCTACCGCCCCCCTCACGGACGCTCCGCGTGCACCGGGGCGCGCGCGCGCGCGAAGGAAGGGGGGAGGAGGCTACAGTCATCGGCCTGACCTAAGGAACGATAAATAAGGAACGAAGCCCCTTTTAACGCATAAGGAACTGTAAATAACGCATGCACAATCTAAGGAACGACCGAGCCCCTTTTGAAAAGTGAGTGTTCCTTAGTCAAGCCGCTCACTGTAGGTGTGTGGCATGTGCCCAGCCCCAGACACCATGGATCCCGACATGTCCACGGTGCTGTGTCTGACTTAAACGCCCTTCCACCTGCGGAGACGCCGCCACTCGACTTCTCGTCCGCTGCCGCCGGAGGCGAAAAGCGCGCCGAAAGCGAGGCCCATTCTGGAGAGCGCCCCGCCCAGAACTGCTGCGCACCCACCGCCGAGGGGGGTCACCCCAACAAAAACCTCGCGCGGGCCTTCGAAAAAGCATTCGCGATATATAGATTCTGGCAAGCGTGCTTGCTCGGAGGGGAGGGGGGGCTCCTTGGCGAGCCCCAGCAGGGAGGGTGGACATCACGCAGGTCGAAGGTCAGTGGCACCCTTGTTCGGCCCAGTACTGAATGACTAGACGGCGAGGGGAGCGACGGGTGTGGGGCGAGAGGGGCGGGGTTGGGGAGCGGGGGGGAGGGGGGGGGAGGAAGGGGTGAGGAAGGGGTGGGGGGGGGGCGCAAGATTCCGTGCAAGAGAACGTCCAGAATCTAAGCAGAAACATTGCTCAAGCTCAAGCCTTCTCCGAGCCATCCTCCAGACAGAACTCAACGGGAGGAGACATCACCCTTAGATCGGGCATGTCATCCTACGGGAGAAATGTGGAAAGACAATTATCCCAGTGCGACCCTACCTAGGAGTCGGAGCATTTCGGAAAACAGCATCTACATCTACACCGACAGCTATGGTATGCTAGGGTACGCTCGGCTGCCCTGGGATATGCTAGGCTATGCAATGCTATGATATGCTGCGCTATGCTATGCTATGCTATGCTGCGCTATGCTATGCTATGTTATGGTGCGCTATGATATGATATGATAGGCTATGCTATGACATGATATGCTGCGCTATGCTATGCTATGCTATAATATGCTATGCGATGCGATGGTTTGCTATAATATGATACATGTTATGATGCGTTATGAAATGCAATGCTACGCTATGCTATGCTATGCTATGCTGCCCTGTGCGATGCTAAGCAATGCTATGCTACGCAATGCTATGCTATGCTATGATGCGCTATGCTATATTATGCTATGCTGTGCTGCGCTATGCTGAGATACGCTATGATATGGTATGATATGATTGGCAATGCTATGCTACGGCATGTTGTGTTAATGCTGCGCTGCGCTATGCTGCGCTAAGTTAAGGCAAGCTAAGTTATGCTAAGCTAAGCTAGGCTAGGCTAAGCCAAGCTAAGCAAAGCTGAGCTAAGCTCAGCTAAGCTACGCTAAGCTAAGCGAAGCGAAGCGAAGCTACGCTAAACTAAGCTAGGCTAAGCTAAGCTAAGCTAGGCTAGGCAAAGCTAAGCTAAGCGAAGATAATATTAGATAAGCTAAGCTAAGCTAAGCTTAGCTTAGCTAAGCTGGGTGAACCCAGGGGGCGCAACTGGGGAACCGCGGGGCGGATGCCGGGGGCGTCGGGGTCCGCGGCGGCACTGCGGATTGGAACCTGCTGTCGCTGCTCATCCGACTCCCCTTCTTCCTTCCCCCCCCGCTGATCTGCCTCCTCGGCCTCAGGGAGGGGGAGGTGTTCAGGGTGGCAGGGGGCCAGAGTGGGGCGCAGGAGGCAGGCGCTGTTGTTCGTTTGAGTGCGGCGCTTCATCGGTTCTACAGGGTAGCTTCCCTCCCCCTCGCCTTCCGTCTCCTGCGGGCGAGCTCCGTGCGGCCGCGGCACCCGCCACACCCCTCCTGCTTCGCCTCTTTCGACTTCGACTCCTCTACCCGCCTCCCCCCCCTTCTCCTCCTCCTTCTCCTTCTCCTCCTCCTCCTCCACCCCCTCCCCCTCCTCCCCCCTCCTCCTCCTCCGCCCCCTCCCCCCCCTCCTCCGCCCCCTCCCCCTCCGCAGTGCCTCCTCCTCCTCCTTTTCCTCTTCCTCCTCTCCCTTCCGATCCTGAGCATTCGTGGCCCACATGCCTCGTACTTGACGTCGGCGTCCTGCACCGGAGCTGCATCCGCCATCGACGCCATGGCCCTCTGCGCGGGGGAGGCGGACAGCGAGAGAGGAGCAGGACAGTCACAGGGGCCAAATTGTGCGGGGGCTCGGTGGCACTAATGGGCTGGAGTCTCTGCGGACAGGGCCCTTGACCTGGGCACGGCCAATGGCCGAACATTGGGGAAACATCGCACGGGCAATTTACGCCCGATGGGATCCGGGTGGAGCCAACGCGAACGCTCAGATAAAACTCCATGCCGCAATCGTCTTGGCGTTCAACGCGCGGGCGCCAAAGTCTCGGACCCCTCCCTGGGGCGGCTTGCTGCCACAGAGACTGGGCATCCTGGAGCATGGCTGTGCCAGAAGGCCCAATCCTGCGAGAACACCTCGGCATTGTCGCTTGACGCTGCGAGGAGTTCCAGTTACGCTCAAGTGGAATAGCTTTGGCTCCGGCCTGGTCCTCCAGTCCCCTGGGAGGCATTCGCGTTGAGAGCTCTGGAGGCCCACGCGCGGGCGTCGTAGCCACTTTTGAATCCCAGCTCCGCCGATCCCGCCCTTCCCTTGGGGAACCTCTGAAGCCCCCAAAGAAGAATCCGAGGCATGGCCAATATGCCTCCTTTTCTTCCTCCTCCTCCTTCTCCTCCTCCTCCCCCTCCTGCTCCTCCTCCTGCTCCTCCTCCTCCTGCTCCTCCTCCTGATCCTCCTCCTCCTCCTCCTCCTCCTCCTCCTCCTCCTCTACCTCCTCCTCCTCCTCCTCCTCCTCCTCCTCCTCCTGCTCCTCCTCCTCCTCCTCCTCCTCCTCCTCCTCCTCCTCCTCCTCCTCCTCTCCCTCCTCCCAAGGACCAGAACTGGGTGGCAGCGCCCGGCGCGAAAACGCCGCGGCGCCGCAACCTCAGGGCAGAGCGGCCCGAGCATGCCGTCCAAGCGTCTTCCGTCGCGGCGCAGCGGAAGCGATCCGCTCGCGCGTCGAGCAGCCCGGGCTGCGGCGTTGCGAATTTGAAGGTCTGCCTTCCCCCCCACTTCCCATATATTCCAATATTTCCCAGGGAATCGTCGATCAATCGTGTCTGTGTGTGTGTTTTTGCTTCCCCTCCTGCGAACCGTCCTCCCACACGCAAGAGAAGGGAGGGCCAGGCTGGCGTCCAAGCACCCGTGTTGGTCAGCACGCGCCCCCCCAGAGCCCCGACCCACTGCCCGGGACCAGCCGTTCACCCCGAGCCGCTCTTTGATCACCGGGCCCGCGGAGGGCCGCAGCGGCCAAAAGCCCCTCCGTCGTGATGCTTTCGGCTACACGCGAGAGTTGCCCTGGCCAAGAGTGACGAACGAACAACACACACACACACCCATACCCAGAAGGGTGGTCGTTGGGAGGAGGACTCGCTATGGGTATGGGTGCGGGTTGTCAGACCCTGGGGAACGCTCCCGTTCGAGCGGGGACCCCCATCCGACAACACGTACCCATAGCCCTCTCCGACCCCCCTATGGGTATGGGTGTGTGTTGTTGGTTCGCCAAAGAGTGACCTGTGGTGCGCGGCGGCAGGAGGCCGCGGGCCTGGCCAATGCCACTCGCGCAAGCCGGTGCCGGTGCTGGGGTGGCCCCTGTGGGCCCGCACCGAAAGCCACCCCGGCGAAAGGGGCACCCTTGCGCGCAGCCGACCTCTCCGCGTCTCGAGCACGCCTGGGACCGTGGCTGCGCCTCCTCACGGTCGGGGGCTGCCAGAGGTGCCCCTGGCCCAGGGTGCCGCCAGCGTTTCGTTCCGTGTTGGGGTCCTGAAGGCCCCCTGGGCCTCGTGATGGGGTGCTCTAGTTGAGCAGGGACCGACCGTCCCGGCATTCTTATAGTCTTACCACGGCATGTTCTTAGAACCGAAAATGTTCGAAGGGCAAAATCATGTTCCTAGAACGTTTTAAAACAAGACAGTCCTAGCAAGAAATGTTCTAAGCACATTTCGTGCAGACCACGACAGGTTCTTAGAACATTCTTTGGTGGCCCTATATCGGGTCGGGCGAAAGGGGGGGATAGCAAAGGGGGGGGTTGAGGATCAGCTCACGTAGCTGATTCTCCCGGCGCCTCCCGGCGCCAGAGGCGGCTATGTATCGAGGAATGGGCCCCTCGGTGAGGCCGAAACCAGCTGCATGCAGCAAATTTCGTAACCCCCCCTTTCCCAATCCCCCCCTTTCGTCCGGCCCGACTATAGGCGAGCCAGGACGCTTCGCCACTGCTCGACCTGAAGCGCGTCGGGGGCCCCCTTGGACATCCCGGGGGCACCTGGGGGCCAGGGGCACTCTCGCGTGCCCCTGGCCCCGACAACACCCGTCACGGGGGGACTCACCCGACACGGGGGGACGCCGACAACCCGACAACGCCCGACACGGGGGGACGCCGCGCGGCGCGAGAGCCGCGAGGGCCCCGCCTGCCGCCCCCCACCGCGGCCGCCGCGCTCGGGGCGCCATGGCCGCCCGGCCCCGGCCGGCCCGGCCCCCGGGCGCGCTGGCCGAGACGGCGGCGGGGGGGGGGCACGGCGGCAGAGCAGCAGAGCGGCGAGGACCCCGAGAGATCTCCCAGAGCGGCGACGACCCCCTTTTCTTCGCTCTCTCAAGTTCGTGCCTGCCTACAGAGGCAAGGCATCGAATTTCATACGTACATGTCGCAGCAACTTTGCTGCGGGCTGAGGCGGGTGGGGATTTCTTGAAGGCAGATCTGCCTTCAAAAAACCGTTCTTACGGAGTAGACCAGTCTTTCCTCCTTGCAGGTAGAGTGCGAATCCAGAGCCAATCTAGGCTCAAGCCTGATGAGCCGCTGATTGCGGCGAAAGCCAGCACCAGCCAAGAGAAGCAACGAACCTGAAAAAAAGTGGGACGTGCCACCTCCAGCCGCACGCCGGAGAGAAGCGCTACAGTCGGGGCGTTGACCTAAGGAACCCTAAGTGAGGAACGAGGCCCCTTTTTGCCATAAGTTGAACTTCGATTTCCCATCGAAAACCTTCGCAAAAAACCTGAGAAACGCTGCGAAACACTCAAGGAACGCGGAGCCCCTCTCCAACGAAAGGGGGTTCCCTCTTCAGGGCCCCGACTGTACTGTGCTCGACGGAATAAGAACCCGGTTGACAAGAATTCCAGGTCCCTCCCCCAAAAAACAGCACCAGACAGCCCCTGCTGATGGCTGACAACACAAGACGACCCCTGGACAAGCCTCCACGCGATTCTTCTTCCACCGGACATGGTAGGCAAGACTGACCTTCGGTGCGCGGCTTCTGGGGGCGCGAGCGGAAACCGTTGCCGAACTGACCCCCATCCCCCCCACCCCAGTCAAGGTGGGCACGCGCGGAGGAGACTGCGGTCGAAGTGCAACTCATCAGACCCACCGCCAGCTTCGAACTGTCGGGGAAGGGGGAGGCGTTGACAGATGAGTGTGGCATGAGGGTTCGCTATTACTCCCGAGGCCTGAAGGGGGCCAGAGTCAAACGCACAGGCCGGCGCTGTCGCGTCGCATCCGGCGACCGTGGGGGCCCAACGGGGCCCGCACCAAAGGTCACTCCGGCGAAGGGTCACTATTACGGTGACAACACTGATTTTTATCTCTGTTGGTCCGCGCACGCGCGGGCCTCCTAGCAGCAGTAACTTCAACGTGTGGTCAACCTCGGCACCAACAGGTTCGGTGACGGCACTGAGTAAGGAACCAGTGGGTAAGGTATCCAGGGTCTACAAGCCGGTGGGACTCCAATCCTTGAGTAGCCATGGATATCACCGCCGCCCTCATCAGATAAGCCGCGCGGGGTCTGTAGCCCCTGGGCACATGCCTTAACGAACGCCCCCACCGTACACGTGCAATCGACACCCAGGGTGTTCGACCGCCACCGTCGCCAGCGTGCCAGGTCTCCGCATCTCTGCCGCCTCCTCCCCCATGATCGGCGGCGATCCCGGGGGGGGGGAATGAGAAGGGGCGGGCCTTCTCAGTAGGCTCGGAGCTCCCCCGGCCTTCTGGGAAATGTTCTGAGCCTTCCCCGAAGGCACGGAGCGCTTCTCAGAATGCGCGAGGGCCTCTGAGAAGACCCGTCGCCTTCTGAGAGGGCCTTCGGTTCTGCGTCCAGTTGACCCCGGCGTTGGTTCCTGGCACCGTGGGGACCGTTCAGACTTTCACTGTGCCGACCTTGCAGACGTGCTGCAGCGGATTGTTGCGTGGATCCCTGTGAACGCAAAGCCTCGAAACAGCGAGCGAACAACGAAATGAATGTCACGTGGAGTTTTTGTAGTCTTCATTCCTGGCAAAGAAAATCCGCTTGAACTGACTTCGAAACCCGGAACGAAAGTCTCCGGGACACTCTGGGCCCATCCTGTCGTTTCCCGTGCGAGATCCGCTCTGCGATGCTGGCGCCATGAAGACTCGAACAATCGCCCCTTGCAAAAAGGACAGATCGCTCAAGGATGGGCCAGTCCTGGGCCACATTTGGCGGCGCGCAGAAAGGGGGTAGGGGGAGGGGGAAGGCTTCTTAGAAGGAGGCTGCTTCTTAGAAGGCGCCAGCCTTACATCTATAGGAAAGGATCGCGTCTTCTAAGAAGCAGGGGTGCTTCTAAGAAGCCTTCCCCTAAAACAGGGCTAGGATCGGGATAAATCGCTCCAGAGCGTTCCGGAGCGCTCTCAGAGCGTTCCGGAACGCTCTGGAGCGACCGCGGCGCCCAATACATCCTCCAAACCCGCCGATTCGCAGAGATTTCGAATTATCCCGATCCGAGTTTGTCCCGATCTTCGCGTCTGCGGTGGGGGCTCGGCCACAAGAAACCTCCGCAAGAAACCCAACCCTGAAATACGCGATTTGTTCAGTGAAAATCCACATGTGTCGATCGAAAATCGTCAAGATCTGATTGGGAGCCCATCAGAATCCAAGAAACCCGGGGCACCCTGGCAAAATCCAACTGGTACCTTGGCACGCGCCCCCATTGTACTCCCCCTTCTGCGCGTGGCCGACACATGCGGTGCTCCACCTTCACACGCCCGCGCGGGGGCCGCCGCCGCCCGCCGGCACGCCGCGCACCTGCCGCGCACGCCCCGAGAGAAGTATATGTACACAGAGGCCCTCCGGCGAGCTGTGCCTGTGCCTGGCCCTTTTGGGTGTGGGAGAGAGGAGGAGGAGGAGGAGGAGGAGGAGGAGGAGGAGGAGGAGGAGGAGCAGGAGGAGGAGGAGGAGGAGGAGGAGGAGCAGGAGGAGGAGGAGGAGGAGGAGGAGGAGGAGTCGGCTCCCAGTGGTGATGTATACACCGCCACCCTCCCTGAAGGGAGTCTGTGTATTTGTTTTTTTTCTGTGGCGGAGCCCTCCCCCCCCCTCCGCCCACCCCTGGTCACGTCACGACTCGCGCCGGCGACTGCTCGGAACCAGCGACTCCTGAACATCCCCAGACGGCACTGGCGCGAATCGTAGCGTGACCAGCCCCCTCCCCCGCCATGCCCCCCCTGGTCGCGCAGGGTATTGAGAAAAGCGTTCGCCAATGCGGTGGAAGTCGGCCGACGTTTCGGCCAGCGCTCAGGCTGGGTTTGGGGAGAGTGAGCAGAGTGAGCACCGATCCTGGAACACAGGAAAAGGTAACCATATTCAAAGGTACTAACCCTGGTTTCGGGACCATTGGGCCTGACTAGCCCAGGCTAACCAAGAATAGACCGGAGCAGCCGGCATCAACCGGGATTCGCTCGGGATTCTGCGACATTCGGCCGCTTGTTCGACCAAGGGTTATGCCAGCGCCGATGCCGAACTCTGCCTCCGCAAATACGTCCTGCACATGGGATCGGAAAGCGCGCGCAGATGGCGTCGTCCTGCCCAGGAGGCCCCGACCTGAAACTGGCCTGCACTCGCCCGCGTGAGTGGATGCTCGATGTCGGCGGCGCTCGCAGAGGTAAGAGCGGGCAGTGCGTGTCTTGTAACTGACCCCATGCAAGGCCCCAGGTAGGAACGCAGACGTTGTTTTGGGAATGTCTGGGGGGCATACCAAAAACGAGGAATCTGGAGCCACAACATAACCCAAACAAAATTCGGAACAACTAATTTACCCCAAAAACCCTCACACCAAAACGAACGCGGATTTCCGCTTCAGTCGCCCTCCCTGCCCCCTCTGGGGCCATTCCTACAGACGACCCCATTCTCTGTCGGGCGATGGCAGAACTGGGTTTTGTGAAACCTGGTTTAGTGATCTGTACCGGGGACGCCCGCCCGTCCTATTCCACTAAACGGATTTGCCGTCACCCGAAAGGCACCAGCTACGGCAAACCATGGTTTGGCGATTCCAAACCATGTTCTGGGCTTCGGGGCCCAGTCGCTGACCGGCTCCGCTTACCCGGGGTCCTGGCTACACGGCTATACCCGACTCTGACCCCCAGACAAACCCAAACTTCGGTGTTGTTGTTGTTGTTGTTGTTGTTGTTGTTGTTGTTGTTGTTGTTGTTGTTGTTAATGTTGTTGTTATTGTTGGTTGTTGTTGTTGTTGTTGTTGTTGTTGTTGTTGTTGTTGTTGTTGTAATTGTTGTCGTTGTTGCTTTTCTGCCGTGGTGGCTCGAGCGAGCGCGCGCTCGCGGCACCTCAGCCTCTCAGCGCCGCCGCCAGGGCCGCAGAGCGGAGCAGCCCGCGCTCGTCCTCGGCGGAGAGGACGCCGGCGCCGCCGCCCGCGGCCGCCTGCAGCTGCCGCTCCGCCTCGTAGCGGGCGCACTCGGGCAGCTCCTCCAGGCCGGGCGGCCCCGCCGACTGCCCCGGGCGCCCGGCGTCGCGGCGGTACAGGAAGAGCGGGGTGCCCCGCACGGCCCAGGTGGCGCTGCAGGCGCCCACCCGCGCCAGCCGCAGCCCAGCCTCCCCCAGGGCCTCCGCGGGCAGCGGCGCGCACGCGGCGAGCGCCTGGAGCCGGGGCATGCGCCGCGGCGCCGCGGCCCGCGCGAAGGCGGCGTTGAGCGGGCGCGGGAAGGCCGCGTTGCAGACGTAGACCTTGCTGGCCTCCGAGAGGTCCTGCTCCAGCGCGTCCCCGCACAGCAGCTCGCAGCCGCCGCGCAGCAGCTCCCGCGGCGCCAGCGCCAGCGCGGCGAGGCCCGCCTCGTGGCGGGCCCGCAGCAGCTCCACGCCCACGCTGCGCCTCGGCGCCGCGCCCTCGGCACTCATGGCCGCCGCCAGCACCACCTGGCCCCTGCCGCTGCCCAGGTCGAAGAAGACGTCCCCGCCGTCCAGCTCGAGGAGGCGGAACAGCGCGCTGGGCGTCAGGATCTCCCCGAGCACCAGCGAGGAGCCGACCGCCCCCGCGCACACGGCGTCGCCGGCGCCCTCCTCCGCGAGCCTCGAGAGCCCGGCGGCGTCCGTGGGGCACCCGGACTCGCAGAAGAGCGCGTCCACGCGCCGCAGGAGCGCAACGTCGCCCTCCGCCATGGCCCCCGCGCGGCGCGCGCGCAGAGGGCGCGCCGCGAGGCGGGGCTGCGCTGGGGCACGGCGTGAGCCAAGGTGGGAACGCAGACTTGCGGCACGACCACCAACAGCGCGAGGAGCCAGGGGGGGGTCCTCCTGGTGGTGCGGCTCCCACTCCTGGCTCCAGACATCCCCTGTCTCCAGCTCGGGAGGCATCGCGGACCACCTCGTTGGAGCAAGTAGCAAGTACCCCTGGTGGTGGTGGTGGTGGTGGTGGTGGTGTTGGTGGTGGTGGTGGTGGTGGTGGTGGTGGTGGTGGTGGTGGTGGTGGTGGGTGGTGGTGGTGTCGCTTTTCCTCCCTCCGACCCAGACATGGCCGAGCTCGACGCGTTCCGCCGAAACTGGTTGATCTGAAGCGCCTTGGGTCCAAGTTGCGATCGAGCTACAACAGGGCTTTTGTTGAACGAATTGGGCCCAGAGGCGGAATGAACGGCGGAAGGGAAGGGGAGGGAAAGGCCGCAAGCGCTCCCCCAAAACGAAGAAATCCCGAATACGTTCCAAATCGGTGCCCTGACCCCTGTCGAGGTCCACCCCGGCCAGTCTTTCGAGCAGCGTCGGGCGATGGCCATGACTAGGGGTAAGGAACAATGGCATAAACATAACAACTCGGAGGTCCGCGCGGACTTCTCGGATCCGCGCTGGACCCCCCTCCCTGGCGCGCGGAGCGCGACAGGGGCGGCGCCAGAGGCTGCGCCAGGGGTTCAGCGCCGATCCGAGGAATCCGCGCGGACCTCCGAGTTTGTATGTTTATGTCATTCTTCGTCCCCCTATCCACTCCGGCCAGTCGTTCAAGCCGCGTCGGGCGCTGGCCATGAGAACCTCGGGAGACTCCTGCTAACCTCCGAGACCACGACGTCGAACAGCCGACGCTTCGGCCCCAGCGCTCTTCCCCTCCGTGGGCCCTGGGCCTGGCAGAACTCGGCGCGGCTTTTACCAAACAAATACCGCAGGTCTCCGAAACATAGTGGAGACCAGGAGTCGATGGACACACTTCTGGAGGCCTCCAAGAGGCTTCCAGAGCTTGTGGGCCCTGGAAGCGTCGACAGGGCATTTTTTACTGGCCCCGTTCAATTAGCCGTTTGCGGGCCGGTTCCGACGCTGTTTTGTTGCCGGTTCTGTCGCCGTGTTTTCTTTTAGTACCACCTCTGGTTCCAATCCTGGAGCCGTTTCTCTGCCGTTTTAGGTCGCCATTTTTGTGCCGCTTGCAGCCTCAAGAGACATTTTTTCGGAAACGGTGAAAAACGGCCCTGCCATTCCCAGGGCCCACTGAGCTGCAGAGGCCATGCAAAATCAAAGCCGAGGAGCAGCATGGAAAAAGCGACGCGAAGATCGGCCGACCTTGATTCTCTTGTTCCACAGGCTCTGGCAAGTCCCCAAAACACCACAAAGGCCTTCCAAAGAATAGTGGAGACCAGAAGTCGATGGACGCGCCTCTGGAGGCCTCCGCGAGGACTCCAGAGGTCATGCAAAATCAAAGCCGAGGAGCAGCATGGAAAAAGCAATGCGAGGATCGGCCTACGTTGTTTTTCTTGTTCCACAGACTCGTGCAGAGGGCGCCAGGGCTAACCAGCACGCGCCCAGGAAACCAAACCAGGCTTCGAGCAGGCCTCCCCAGCTCGCCAACACGCTGCTTCGGCCGGCTGCTGGACGAGCAGGCGGGGGCGGGGGAGCGGAGGAAGGGCGGGCAAATCGCCATACAATGGGGCAGCAGCCCAGACATGCGACGTCCTATGATTGTTTCAATACGGGGTCCCTGGAAGTCGACCCTTTCCCCAGGACCGGTTTCTCATCCCGAGTCGTCTTTTGACAACCCCGAGGCCCGCCGAGGCCCGCCGAGGGCCTCCCGACGCCGAAGACAGCCGAACACCCGCCGCCCTGATTTTGTAACGACGCGATCGCGTCTGGGAACACTAATTCGCCGGCCCAACGGGCCAGAGGCGTGCTAAGATCTCCGGTAACTGCTCTACAATGTTTCTACTTCGCGCGCGCGGGGCGGCCCCTGGGGGTCCCCAGACGAAAAGTACCCCGACCAGGTCCCGGCCGGTCCCCGGCAAGGTCCCCGGCAAGGTCCCCGGCAAGGTCCCCGGCAAGGTCGGGCCCAGAGATGCCGGAGCCCTGTTACAGGGCCCCAGGACGGGCCAAGAGGCCCCCAAGAAGCCTCCAAGACGGTCCAAGAGGGCCCCGAGACGGCCAAAGATCGCCCGAAGACGCCCAACAGGGCCCCAAGACAGCCCAAGAGGCCTCCAAGACGCCCCAAGGGCCTTCCAAGAGGCCTCCGAAGAGGGCCCCAAGAGGCCAAAATCGTTGATTTTCATTGTTTTTTTCGCTGTTTTTTGCGTTCTGGCTTTTTCGGCTTCCGGACGCTCCAAGACGGCCCAAGAGGCCCCCAAGACCGCTCCAAGACGGCCCACGAGGCTCCCAAGACGGCCCCGGAACGGCCCAGGAGGGCCCCCAAGACGGCCCAAGTGCCGCCCAAGACGGACCAAGAGGCCCCAAGACGGGCCCAAGAGGGGCTCAAGAGGGGAACCGAGAACTGAAAAATCGAGCCCTCCGCCCCAGAAGGCGCCCAGGAGGCCCCAAAAAGGCCCCAAGAGGCCCCCAAGAGGCCCCCAAGACGCCCCAAGAGGCGCCCAAGAGGCCCAAAAGAGGCCCCAAGAGGCCCCAAAACGGCCCCCAAGAGGCCCCAAAACTCGGCTAGCCCACAACTGTGCGACAATATGGGCCGGCGGAATGAGCGAAGCGATTAAATAAATATCGGGAGCCGCCAAGAGGGGGGTGTCCAAGAGGGGGGGGGGTGCAAATCATGACCGGCGGCACGTGCGCGGCCCAGCGGGGGGGCCAGGGACGTCATGAGATAAGAGGAGGCGCCATGACATCTGGGGAAATGTCATGGCCCACGCCATGATGTCAACCCCCCCCCCAGTCATCACCCCCCTCTTTGCCGCCCCCGATTTGGGGCCCCCGACCGACCCTCGCCGGTGTGGTCAGCACCCCGTTTGGGAGCCCCCGAGGAGGAGGAGGAGGAGGAGCAGAAGGAGGAGGAGGAGCAGGAGGAGGAGCAGGAGGAGGGTGACGTCGTCACCCCCCTCTCTGCCGCCCCGCCCCCGAAAACAGCGACGCCGCTGCTCCCCGGACCTCTCCCGGGATGCCCTCCATGCACGACCTTCAAGGCGGAGCCCGCCGTGGCGACGAGGGCCTCCCAGGAGAGCCCCGGGCAGGCCCAGACGATAGGCAAGGGCCGCGGCAGCGGCTGGGTGGCCTGCAGGACCCAGAAACGGGGGGGAAGGAAGTGGAGGATAAAGAGGAGGAGGAAAAGAAAGAGGACCCCTCCTCCTCCTCCTCCTCCTCCTTCTCCTCCTCCTTCTCCTCCTCCTCCTCCTCCTCCTCCTCCTCCTACTTCTAGTGGTTGCGGTGGAAAACGCTCCACCACCAAACCGCCGAGCTGCGGGGACACAGCTGCGAAAAACCGCCGGTCGGAAGCATCGCACGCCGGCGATCTCTGGGCACTCGAGGCAGGGACTGGCGGCCTGCGACCACCAGAGCGCGCACAGCGCCTCCCTCGTGGGCCGAGGAGCCGCGTCGCGAGCGCGGCGCCCGAGCGCGCAGGAATCGCGCGGCGGGGCAAGCGCTTGGGCGACCCAAAAGTGGGTTCAGCTGAGAGGGGGTGATGCAGCAGATGTCGGGCAAGTGTACTGCACGTGCAGTGCGCCGGAGAAGTGCACTGCAGAGCATTGCAAATATCATGCGCTGCGCGCGGAAATCTGGCCACGCATCTGCGCCCCGGAAGGTATGGCAGGCCCCAACTGCATGGCAACCCCATAGATCTATTGCACCAAATCTATTTGAAGGGGAACTGGGACACACAAATAAATAGACACAAATAACCGGATTCATCATATTTTCCGGGTTTTTGTCTTCCCCCCACTTCCCATGTGTTTCTAGATTTTCCTGGGGGTCGACGATTCATTGTGTCTGTGTGTTTTTTCCCTTCCTGACTACTGCAGCACCCCCTTTGTCGCTGGACCTGGGCCCCCTCTTGGTGGGGTCGCCCCGAGAGCGGAGGCACCCTGGAGGCGAGGCGAGGCGAGGCGAGGCACAGCGGCGCATGGGGAGAGCCCAGGCCTCCTGCGGGTCGTGAGCGACAGCTCCTCCTCCTCCTCCTCCTCCTCCTCCTCCTCCTCCTCCTGCTCCTCCTCCTCCCTCCTCTCCTCCTCCTCCTCCTCCTCCTCCCCTCCTCCTCCTCCCGTCCTCCTCCTCCTCTCCCCTCCTCCTCCTCCTCGTCCTCCTCCTGCTCCTCCTCCCCGTCCTCTTCCTCCTCCTCCTCCTCCTCCTCCTCCTCCTCCTCCACGTCCTCCGCCTCCTCCTCCTCTCCTCCTCCTCCTCCTCCTCCTCCTCCCCCTCCTCCTCCCCTCCTCCCTCCTCCTCCTCCTCCTCCTCCTCCTCCTCCTCCTGCTCCTCCTCCCCGTCCTCCTCCTCCTCCTCCTCCTCCTCCTCCTCCTCCTCCCTCCTCCGCCTCCTCCTCCTCCCCTCCTCCGCCTCCTCCTCCTCCTCCTCCTCCTCCTCCTCCTCCTCCTCCTCCTCCTCATCCTCCCCCTCCTGCTTCTACCATCTCCCGTGCGCTTCGGTCGGGCGTGTCCTCAGTGGGCCCTGGGAACGCCAGGGCCGTTTTTGTTAGCGGCTCCGTCTTGCCGTGGTTTGCCGGTTCCGACGCCGTTTTTCTGCCGGTTCCGTCGCCGTTCTTTTACGGGCTCCCGCGCCGGTTCCAATCCTGGAGCCGTTTTTGTTGCCGTTTCCGGTCGCCGTTTTTTTGCCGTTTCCATTTTCAAGGGACACTTTGTCGGAAACGGTGAGAAAACGGCCCTGCCGTTTCCGGGGCCCACTAAGGGCGTGACCCCCTACAGGCGGATTTGGGAGGACAAACAACAAATACTCAGAAGATGCCACATAATAGTCAGAGCAGAATCAGCAAGTCGTCCCCCGACTGATTTCTGGACTATTTTTGAACACACCTCATGTTGAGGCACACGCCCGACTTAACTGTGCGCACCCTGAGATCCTTCAGTGCAGCGATCTGGCCCCTGAGCGTCTCCATGGCGACTGGGGGGGCCAGGATTGCTGAATACTGCAGATGTCTGGTGTCCTGGCATACATCGAAGCCCATCAGTTCAGTATAATCCTCACCTCCCCGGTCGCCATGGAGACGCTCCCCAGACCCCCGACGTCATAATTTTTTCATGACGCGACCTCCAGAGGTCCGGACCGATTCCCCGGGACCGGTTTTTCATTCCGAGTCGTTGTTTGACGGTCCTGAGGGCCGGTAAGGGCCCCCGGAGGCCGAAAATTGCGAAAAACCTCTCGTCATGATTTTTTCATGACTCGAGGGGGTCTGGGTCGAGGGCTAGATCGCTCAGGCTGAGCTGCAGGATCTCTGCTGCCATCTTCGGGCTCGCGGGAGCCGTCGCCGGGCCCTGGGGACCGGGAAACGGTGGTCGAGGCCTCCGGGGGCACACGCGCGTATAGAAGCGCAAGGGTTCGGCGGCAGGGAGGCGGGGAGGAGGAGGAACTGCCAGGAGGGGAGGAGGGTCCCGACCCAAACCACCGACGTCGTGATTTTCCGTGGCGCGCCCCTCGGAAGGCCCCTCGCGGAGATCTGGACCCCTTCCTGGGGGCCGGATTTTCATCCTGGATCGTCTTTGTTGGACGGTCCCTAGGCCCGGGAAGCCAGACAGTAGCGAAAAAACCTCCCGTCGTGACTTCTGGTCACAGCGCGGGGGGTCTGGGAGGCAGAAGGGCCCTCAGGCCCAGGGGCTCTCCCCCGTGGGCGATCCGGGGACGAACGGGGGAAGAACGGCTCGGGAGGGGGAACGTCGACCTCCTCCTCCTCGTCCTCCTCCTCCTCCTCCTCCTCCTCCTCCTCCTCCTCCTCCTCCTCCTCCTCCTCCTCCTCCCTCCCTCCTCCCTCTCCTCCCTCCTCCTCCTCCTCCTCCTCCTCCTCCTCCTCCTCCTCCTCCTCCTCCTCCTCCTCCTCCTCCTCCTCCTCCTCCCTCCTCCTCCTCCTCCTCCTCCTCCTCCTCCTCCTCCTCCTCCTCCTCCTCCTCCTCCTCCTCCTCCCCCCCCCTCCCCCCTCGCTCCCTCCCCTCCCTCCCTCCCCCCCACGCCCCGCTGGCGTCGCGCACGGGAGGGCGGCGCGCGAAGGGTGCGGCTTTCCGAGCAGGCGGGGAAAAAGGGCTCGAGTCGGCGAGGCCTCGCCAGCAACTCGGCCCCCGATCGCGCAGCGAGTCCGCACGGCCTCCTGGGCGGGGCGTGCCGTCAGGGCCCGGTCGGCGCTCAACGGGCGGTTGGTGGTCGACGCAGCCCTTCCTTCCCCCCTTCCCCCCCCCCGTACCGTTGCCCCTGAAGGTTCCATCTCCGCCCAGGCCCCTCCCCCCCCTCCTGCCCACGGCACCATAATAAAAGGGGACGCCACGCCTGTCTGGCCTCCTCCGGGCCAAGAGTCTTCTGAGCCAGAAGTCGTCCGATCAGAGACAAAAAAACACTGCAGAAGCAGCACAAACTGTCGAAGCTCTGCGCGGATTTCTTGGGGATGAGCGCGCCAAGGCGCCCAGAGCAGATAAAAAAAAACGCGCGAAACTCCCAACGCCGAATGTTTCTGCAACTTCGCCAAATCGATCAGAAGGGTCCTGTCGTCGTGCTGTTAGGTGGCGATGTCTGTACCCCACCCCCACCAAGCAGCGATTCTGAGGAATCGATGGGAGGCGGGAGAGCGTTCGAGTACGCCCCGTGATCGACGCACTCCGCACCCTACCTCTGCCGTCGATCGATCGAGTTGCCTGAGCCGTGTATTGGGGAGGGTAGGGCTCGGACTTCGCCGCCGACCTCTGGCGTTCGGTCGGGCATGTCCTCCTACAGGCGGATTCTGGAAGAACAAACGAAAACAGTACGCGACCGAGGTACCCCACATACTGATGTTTAATCTTATGCGTTTGCTTGTCATTATCATCTTTGCGCAATCCTGCGTTCTAAACCCTCGTCGCGAATCGTCGTCGTACTTGTCGCACTCGTCGTCGTACTCGTCGTACTCGTCGTCGTACTCGTTGCCGTTATATCGTTTTACTCGTCATCGTACTCGTCGTCGTACCTCGCCATCGTACTCGTCTTCGCATTCGTCGTCGTGCTCGTCGCACTCGTCGTCGCACTCGTCGTCGTCCTACTCGTTGTGCTCGTAGTGCTCGTCGTACTCGTCGCCGCACTCGTGGTCATCGTCGTCGTCGTCGTCGTCCTCCTCCTCCTCCTCCTCCTCCTCCTCGCCCCACCCAATCCTCTCAACTCCTCCGCACTCCTCTCAATTCCTCCGCACTTCCTTCAACTCCTCCGCACCCCTCTCAACTCATCCTCTCACCTCCTTCTGTACTCATCTTTCTGCACTCCTCCGCACTCCTCTCAACTCCTCCTCCCAACTCCTCCACACTCGTTTCATTCACCTCGGCGCCCATCTCGAGCATTGATTTCTTGAGCTGCTCGCACGGCGGTGGCAGCGCGGCCATGGCGCATTTGGGCGCTATGACGGGGGCCGTACCTTTGACGGAAAGTCACTAGCAGTCGCCCGCGATCACATATCGCGCGGTCTGAGCCGACATGAGCCAGGGTGACTACAATTCTTGATGATGATAATGCTGATGATGTTGATGATGATGATGATGATGATGATGATGATGATGATGATGATGGCGCCCCCCCTGCTTGCGTACCCCTGTGGCCTCCAGAACAAGTGACGCGCGCTACGCCCTGGTAGACTCCACCCCCTGCGCACCCCCCATGGTGTCAGGAAACTGCCACGCCTGCTATGCCTGGACGACTGCTATGCCTGGGCGACTGGGGCGTATAGAGACCGCGGTGAGAGACCACCCCCTGCGCACCCCTTTATAATGTCGAGACAGTCCCACGCATGCTGTGCCCGGGACGACATAGGCGCATAGCGGTCGCGCTGAGGGACAACCCCCTACGGTGTCGAGGAAGTGCCACGCCTGCTGTGCGTGGACGACTGGGGCGTATAGAGGCCGCGGTGAGAGACCACCCCTTGCGCACCCCCTATGGTGTCGAGAAAGTGCCACGCCTGCAGTGCCTGGACGACCGGGGCGTATAGAAACCGCGGTGAGAGACCACCCCCTGCGCACCCCCTATGGTGTCGAGAAAAGTGCCACGCCTGCTGCGCCTGGACAGGGGCGTATAGAAACCGCGGTGAGAGACCACCCTGCGCACCCCCTACGGTGTTCAGAAAGTGCCACGCCTGCTGGGCCTGGACGACTGGGGCGTATAGAGACCGCGGTGAGAGACCAGCCCTTGCGCACCCCTTATGGTGTCGAGAAAGTGCCACGCCTGCTGTGCCTGGACGACCGGGGCGTATAGGCCGCGGTGAGAGACCACCCCCTGCGCACCCCCTACGGTGTCGAGAAAGTGCCACGCCTGCAGTGCCTGGGCGACCGGGGCGTATAGAAACCGCGGTGAGAGATCACCCCCTGCGCACCCCCTATGGTGTCGAGAAAGGGCCACGCCTGCTGTGCCTGGACGACCGGGGCGTATAGAAACCGCGGTGAGAGACCACCCCCTGCGCACCCCCTACGGTGTCAAGAAAGTGCCACGCCTGCTGTGCCTGGACGACTGGGGCGTATAGAGACCGCGGTGAAACACAAGCCCCTGCGCACCCCCTACGGTGTCGAGAAAGTGCCACGCCTGCTGTGCCTGGGCGACCGGGGCGTATAGAAACCGCGGTGAGAAACCACCCCCTGCGCACCCCCTATTGTGTCGAGAAGGTGCCACGCCTGCTGTGCCTGGACGACAGGGGCGTATAGAGGCCGCGGTGAGAAACCACCCCCCTGTGCACCCCCTACGGTGTCAAGAAAGTCCGGGGCGTATAGAAACCGCGGTGAGTAACCACCCCCTGCGCACCCCCTATGGTGTCAAGAATATGCCATGCCTGGGTGCCCTGGAAGACTGGCGCGTATAGAGGCCGCGGTGAGAGACCACCCCCTGCGCACCCCCTACGGTGTCGAGAAAGTGGCACGCCTGCTGTGCCTGGACGACTGGGGCGTATAGAGACCGCGGTGAAAGACCAGCCCTTGCGCACCCCTTACGGTGTCGAGAAAGTGCCACGCCTGCTGTGCCTGGACGACCGGGGCGTATAGAAACCGCGGTGAGAGACCACCCTCTGCGCACCCCCTACGGTGTCGACAAAGTGCCACGCCTGCTGTGCCTGGACGACTGGGGCGTATAGAGACCGCGGTGAGAGACCACCCCTTGCGCACCCCCTATGGTGTCGAGAAAGTGGCACGCCTGCCATGCCTGGACGACCAGGGCGTATGGAGACCGAGCTGAGAGACCACCCCCTGCCCACCCCCTTTGGTGTCGAGAGAGTGCCACGCCTGCTAGGTTTTGCGCCAGTGTCGTGGATAGCGGCCGAGCTGAGAGACCAACCCCTGCGCACCCCCTGTGGTGTCGAGAAAGTGCCACGAGCTGTGCGCTGTGCTGAGCTGAGCCGTGCTGGGCTGTGCTGAGCTGTGCTGAGCTGTGTGCCGAGCTGAGCTGAGCTGTGTGCTGTGCTGAGCTGAGCTGTGCTGTGCTGTGCTGTGATGTGCTGTGCTGAGCTGTGCTGTACGAAGAGTGAAGTGTGTGTGTGTGTGTCGCGGGTGCAGCGCGGCAGGGAAGAAAACCAGAACCCCACGAAGCATGTGGGGAATCAAAACATCAAATCTAAAAATAGTCAGAAATACTCGAAGAAACGTCCCCAGACTTTAGTTGAAACTGTTTTTGAACATTCCTCCTGGACACGCCCGATTCACCTCTGGCGCTGCAGGCGGGGGGGGCACTTCAAGCCGGGGAACGAGCGAAGATTTGAGTAGGGACCGACCGTCCCGGCATTCCTGTAGGTCTACCACCAAGACTTCTCAGAACCCACGAATGTTCTAAGAGCAAACACCATGTTTTTAGTGCGTGATTCCGATGTGCTAACACAAGACAATCTCAGCCAGCAGTGTTCTAAGAACACTTAACTCGTTGAAGCCACACCAGAAACTTAGAACACTCTTTGGTATGGTGGGCATGTTTTCCACCACCACCACCGTAAGTTCGAGGGGGAGGGGGTCCTCCTCCTCCTCCTCCTCCTCCTCCTCCTCCTCCTCCTCCTCCTCCTCCTCCTCCTTCCCCCCTCCAACTCATGGTGGTGGTGGTGGTGGAAAACAGGCCCATCATTGGTAGGCCTGTAGACGAGCCAGGACGCTTCGCCACTGCTCGAAGGACGGCAGGCTCGCCCGCGCCCGGCGCGACGCCCGACCGCTCACCCGCCGCCGCCGCCGAGGCCGCAAGGCGGCTCCTCCCGCGGGCGGTGGACCCGCGCCCCAGTCTTCGCTCGGGCACGTCCTCCTACAGGCGGTTTTGTGGACGGTACTTGTATATATATATGTATATATATAACATAAATATGCCTATCCTTATTTTTAAACTTATCAACATACATATATATATAGTACGGTGATAAACGTGTACAAAGTGAGAAATTGTCCAATATGCTCAAAATAGTCAAACAGTCGTGACCAGCAATGTTGTTGGACCTTTTTTGAAAGCATTCCTCCTGTAGAAGGACAGGCCCGACTTGACTCCAGTCCCCTCTCCCCTCCTCTCGTCCTCTCTCGGCGGCGAGCGGGGGGGGGAAGTGAGAAGCAGAGGGCCTTCTCAGAAGGCGGCGGGGCTTTTCTCAGAAGCCCTCGCGCCTCCTGAGGAGCGGTCTGTGCCTCCGGGGGCAGGCTCAGAACACTTCTCGGAAGGCCTGGGCACCTCCGAGCCTTCTGAGAAGGCACGCCCCTTCTCGCTTCCCCTCCCCCCTCCGCTGGTTCTCTCTGCCCCCCCCCCGCTCCCCTCTCCTGCTGCTCTGGCTCCTTCCTTCCCCGCCCCCCCCTTTCCCCTTTGCCCTCCCTCTCCGCCCCGTATGGTGCCAAGTGCGCCCAGGCGCTCCCAGCCGCAGCCATCGGGGTTCAGGAGGAGACGGGGGCCATCAACGACGACGAGGTGTGCCAGGTGAGCGACGGAAAGAAGCGGGTCTTGCGCGTGACGACGTGGCGACCTGAAGCGGCGGCTCGCGCGGGCCGCCAGAGCGGCAGGTTACACGGGAAGCGAGGAGCGCTGACGCGCAACCTTACGCGGGCAGCTTGAGCGCCCACTGGCCATCCCTCGGACGTCCATTCCCTGTGTTTTTGTTCGGTTTCGTACGCGTTTTTTCGCCAAATGATCAAGGATGCTCCTCGATGGTCCTCGCCGAAGGAAACATGCACACGTCCGAGCGATGCCAAGCCAGTGTCGGTGCAGAGGACCCCGAGTTGTTTTTGTTTCCGTCGCTCAGGGCGCGGGACAGGTTCCGAAGCACCCCGGCGCAGGGGGAGGGCCTGCCCGTGCCACGCGGGCCACGAGGCCTGTGCGGCCTCCGGCCACCTCCTCCCCCCGGCCCTCTCGGGCCAGCAGTCCGCGCCGTGCCTCTGGTCTCGGGGCCTCCTCCCGAGTTCCTGGACCCGGGCGCCGGCGCCAAGCGGCGATCGGCGATGGGTCCCAGCAGCTTCTCTCCGGCAGCGCCGCTCCATTCGACGAGCACGCGCTCGGGAAGGGCTCCGTCGACGATCCTGTCTTAGACGTTGGCGACGCTGGTGGGGAGGACTCCAGAGACAAACGTCTACGGCGAGTGGGAGTCTCAGCAGATCTCCGCAAAGATCTGCCTTCTTCGGTGGGGTCCAAGGCAAAGCCCAAACAACTGTTCGACGAGAAGTCTGGGGCAGCTTGTTGGCCATGGGGTTTACTCTGGGCCCGATGGTCTACGTGACTGGCAAATGGTGGGGTGGCGGACGGATGGCACCAGGGGTGTTGGAAGAATCCTCGGGGTCCAACGCTGCTGCTTGGGGTTTGATTCAAAATGAGCTTCAGCGACGCGATGCGTCACATCTGACCGTCCTCCAAGTCCCGTCTCACATTAAGGCTGGTGATCTGGACGGATTTCGCATGCCCGGATTTCTCATGATCGGCAACTTTGTCGCCAGCCACTCTGGTGGTGTCGCTCCCTTGCGATATCCTCGTCCGCTCATGGCTTGAATAATTACCACAAACGATACCAACAATACACCGGGATCGGCTGCTCAGGGATAGCTCACAAGTTGGCTTGAGACATCATGTGTCGCCGCGCTGGTTGTTCTGAACGCGCCCAAATGGACGACGCCGACACCACGACAAATCCACGGCAAACCCTGCGTCCCGCGCCCCAGCAGACGAAGCCAGCGCAGCGGCACACCCCACGGCAAGCCCGCCGCGCCCAAGGCGACGTTTGCCCTGGTGGCCGTGGCGCCCTCCCCAAGACGCAGGGCCGCGCGTCGGAACAGACGGCGCGGGGACATGCATCGATATAGTATGTTGTTAATGTCAATTCCAACTTATTTCAGCTGCCGAGGAGGAAGAGAGTACACTTGGCGGGGCGGGTTGGTCCAACCAACCCGCTCGATCGTGTATTATTGCTCGTGGAAGTTTTGAACGTGTAGCTCGGGCGGGTTCGTCGGTAGCGACCAGCTTCGGAAGCCCTCGGCCGAGCCTGGTTCGCAGACTCTAAACGCAACGCGTCGAAAATATATCGAGATGCTTCGGTCGGGGCAGTGGCCGCATGACCAAGGTTCGACCCGAGCTAAGTCCTCGTATTGCGATTTCGTTTCGAATTCGCCTCGCAAAGGGGTTCATTCTTTCATCCCCAAAGGGGGGGGTCACAGCCGCCGCTGCGTCCGCTTCGAGGGGAGGGCAGTCCTGAGCTAGATCGGATCGCGCAATCGGATCAGTTCGGAAGCGGATCGGGTCGCCAGCGGATGGATCCTGCATCGAATCGAAACCGGATCGCCACGCCTGGCTCTGGCTGGCTCCCGCCGACGCATGGGCATCGAACCGAACCGGATCGACATCGCGGCCCCAGACAACGAATCGATCTGGATCTTCGGCGGCCCTGGCGGGGAAGGGACGGTGGCCCCACCGCGCGATGCGTGAAAGACACGAACTCGGCACGTGCACGCCGCCACTGGCCAGGCTCGCCCTGAGCACAGGATCGGTGCACGCACGCCGACCTGACCTGGCCAGGGAGGCGCACACGCGCTCGGTTCTCGGTGCCCGAGGCGCCGTGCCAGAGGGGCCGCAGTGAGAGATGGCGCCGGAGGGGATCCCCGCGCCCCTCCCCCCAGCCCGACGGCCTGTCATCACCGCTTCGGCCCCCCCTGCGCGCTCGCAGCGGCGCGCGTGATCACGAGTCCTGCGTGCGCTCGCGGGCGAGTCTTGCATGCTGCTTGGCGCTGGCAGTGCCGCCGAGGAGCATGCTTCTTCAGGCACGCGCGCTCCACTACTCGCAAAGCAGCTACATACTCGCAAATGGCCTGGATCCGTTCCAGGGAAATTGCGATACATTGCACGAAGGCAAGTAGGCGAGTAGGCACTTGGCGAGTAGCGGAGCGCGCTCGGCGAGTCTTGGGCCCAGCGTAAGCGTCGCCGCTTGCCTGCCTGCCAGCCTGCTGGTTGTCTGCGTCGCAATTCGGCGCTCGGCTCAGGGGATTACTTTTGTCACCGAGATGATCGCGGCAGCACACCTCATGTCCGTGGCACTGTCCTTAAGTCGGGCGTGTCCCCCTAAAGGGGGAATTTCGACGAAACATTGAAAATATTCAAAAAATACAAAAGAAAGTCCCCGGACTATTTTTGGGCTATTTTTGGAGATTCCTCCTGTAGAGGGACGGGCCCGACTTAACACTGTCCGCAGGAGTTCTTTGACCCTCGGACTCCTGGCCTGGCGACTATCACGTAACAGTGGAGGCCAGTCCACAAGAAAACCTCCCACGAGAAACCCAGCCCTGAGACCCCAGGACGTCCATTGATTTTGTTGTGGGAACGTCGCGCTCTCCAACGCAACACCATCGAAACCCAAGAAACCCAGGGCACCCCGGAGGCAAGCATGGCGTCTTTTGGCACTGGTCTCCACTGTACCCAGCTGGCCAGAGGTTTGGTCGTTAACCGGCAGCCGGGAGGCGAGGGCGACACGGGGGAGAGACCGCAAGGAAAAACTGCAGAACCATGGAATTCCAAGGGTCCGCCCAGATTTTTTGGAACGGGGCTGGACCTCCCTGGAGGCGCCTCTGGCGCCGAACCCTGTCGCGCCCAGCACGCGGGAGAGAGGGGGCCCAGCGCCGCTACCAAAAATCTGGGCCAGACCTCCGAAACTTGCCCAAACAGTGCTTGCACTTACGTATAGGAGTCCTCACTTCCTCCTCCTCCTCCTCCTCCTCCTCCTCCTCCTTGCCCTTCCACTCCTCCTCCTCCTCCTCTACCTCCTCCTCCTCCTCCTCCTCCTCCTCCTCCTCCTCCTCCCCCTCCTCCTCCTCCTCCTCCTCCCCCCCTTCTCCTCCTCCTCCTCCTCCTCCCCCTCCTCCTCCTCCTCCTCCTCCTCCTCCTCCTCCTCCTTCTCCTCCTCCCCCTCCCCCTCCTCCCCAAACATTTTCAGCACTCCCGCCTCATGGGCGCTCTTGCGGGCGCGCTCGCGGGCACCCCGTGCCTCTCACGGGCGCGTGCCCGCCGAGGCCTCGCCCGGCGTGCGCCCGCCTCGTGGGCGCCCGGGTGCCCCCCGGGGGTTGGGTCCCGCGGAGGTCTCGCCGGGTGGGCTCCCTCGCGGGGTGCCTCGAGGTCGCTCAGTGCCCGCCGGTTGGTCCGCGCTTCGCCGGGGGTTCGCCCGGGGGCGCCCCGCGCGGCCTCGCGGGCGCAGAGCTCACCACGCCTATAGCTCACGCAGCAGGCCTCACGCCACAGCGGGCCACACCGCACGTCCGGCACAGCAGGGGTGACGCCCCACGCCCTGCACGCCAGGCCTTCGACCGGGACAGCTTGCCTTCACAGCACAGCTCAGGCAACATGGCTCACACAGCATAGCTCACACCACATAGCTTACGCAACATGGCTTGCACCACATAGCTCACGCTACAGAGCATCAGGAAGTCTTTAGTTTCTCTCGGCGGAGAACAAACTCGACCCTCCCCCTCCTCCTCCCTCCTCCTGATCCTCCTCCTCCTCCTGTTTCTCCCCCATTCCTCCTCCTGCTCCTCATCCTCCTGCTCCTCCTCGCGGTGCTTATCGTAGGGTTGTCGTCGTCGTCGTCGTAGCCGTCGCGGTGGAGATTCGTTTCCATCTGTTGTTGGGCGGGCTGGGTAATGATGGGGGATTATTTTTTCCAGGGACGCATCTTTTGTGGGCGACCCTACACGCAAGAGGATGTCTGAGCATATTTTCATGAGGATTGCAATAGAAATCAGTGGTTGTGGTTGTAGTCGTTATTGCAGTAGCTGGTTGTACTCGTGATTGGAATCGTGATTGTAGTCGTGCTTGTAGTCGCAGTTGTAGTCGCCATCGTAGTGGTAATCATCGTCGTCGCGGCGGATATTCTTTTCCCTCGAATGCTGGGAACGCTGGATAATGTTGGGGGGGTCTGTCTCTCAGGGAATAAGGCTCCCTGGGCTAACATGCACGACATAATAATTAAGAACACGCTTGTAAGTGGATGGAGTTGCAGATCGACGCATTCTTCGCCGAAGGCGTTGCTCACAATCTCCTCCTCCTCCATCTCGTCGTCGTCGTTGCTGCGCGGCGGGTGCCGCCCATTATTGGTGGGACCCCAGTCCGTCAATAAGAACGTCGACAGGATAACTCGTTTTCACTGTTCGGGAGGGTGTATAGATCCTAGTGCGGCGACCTGTGCACAGCACAGCTTGCCGAGCACAGCGTGCTCCGAGCAAGAAGACACTGTGTGGGGTCCACGTTGGCAGACACGTGTGGGGTCCACGTACAGCCGTCGTGCTACCACGAGCAGCACACAAAAGAGGAACGAAGGGCTTTTCTGGCCAGGGCGACCCTGGGCGCAGACAGGTGCCACGACGGACATCTGAGGAGCGGCCCGACGGCCCGGGCACCTGCCGCGATCCAAGCGATCCCTGCTTCAGCGCCTTGACTGCACAGCCGGCCCGTAGCAGAAGGATGCACGATGAGGATGCCGGGGCCCTGGACGCTCATTTCGAGCGGAGCGCGGCCAACGACGAAGGCCAAGGATAGACCGAGGAGGCAAGGATGCAGGGGGCACCCTTGGGAAGAGGCTGCCCATCCTTCTCCTGCGTGCGCCTCGGCTGCACGGGCAGGCGTGCCTCCTAGGAGGAAAAGGCGAAGGAGCGGCACCGCGAGCAGGGGGACGCGCAACCACCGAGAGGGTGCGGTTTGCACAGGGTGCGGTTTGCCTCCCGTCATGTCTGCCCCTCCCGCCCCCAGGAGACGCATGACACCGTCACTCAATGCGACCGAATCACATGACACTGTCGCTCCTTCCAGTACCAGTGGAGCACGCATCGAGGATGACAGCGTCGCTCGGAACGACGACGCCTATGAGACATTGTCTCTCACACGAAAGCCCCGGAAAAGGCCGCCACAAAGCAACTCGCAGACCGCACCCTGGCGTAACCGCACCGATTGTAGTCGCCGAGCCCAGACCCCCGACGTCATGATTTTTTCATGACGCGACCCCCAGAGGTCTGGACCCATTCCCCGGGACCGGCTTTTCATCCTGAGTCGTTTTTTGACGGTCCTGAGGGCCGGTAAGGGTCCCCAGATGCCGAAAATAGCGAAAAGCCTCGCGTCGTGACTCTTTCTCATGACTCGAGGGGGTCTGGGAGGAGGGCGGCCGCCGCTCACTCCATGGCGTGCTCCCCGGCGCGGAGCGGCGGGCCGCCGCCGCCGGCCATGGCGCGGTAGCCGCCCAGGAGCGCCCGCGCGGCGCCGCGGCCGCCGCCCGCGGCGGCGAGGCCGCCGCTCGCCCTCCGCGCGGCCACGACGGCGAGCGCCAGCAGCGCGGGCACCGCCGCCGCCAGCGGCCCCGGGACCTGGGCGCCGTGCCGCCCCGACCGCGCTCTTCTCTCCGCCGGCGCGGCCCGCGCCCCACGGGCCGAGCCGAGCCCCCCATGGAAGTGTGGATGTCATGGCAATGGACACTCAAAATCGTCCTGCCGCTGACTAAAAATTGTGATTGAAAGGTGTAAAACATGTTCTAAGCATGTTTCCAGCATGTTTTTACAGATTTAACACATGTATGACACATGCTTTGGAGATCTGGGAAGTGTTTGGCATCCTGCTTCCTCCCCATGGACCGACCTCCACAACCATCGAATCACTCGCGGGGGGAGGATGGGCTGCGGGTTCCCCTCGGGCTCCGATGGGCGACGCCCCCCACGGGGGTCCCGCGTGGGATGGTCGGGTCGGGCGAAAGGGGGGGGATAGCAAAGGGGGGGTTTGAGACTCAGCTCGCGCAGCTGCTTTTCCTGGCGCCTCCCGGCGCCAGAGGCGGCTATATGCATCGAGGAGTGGGCCCCTCGGTGGGGCCGAAACCAGCTGCACGCGGCAGATTTCGTAACCCCCCCTTTCCCAATCCCCCCCTTTTCGTCCGGCCCGAGATGGGTGGGGCGGAGATGACGTGGCCCCATAATTATGGGGATGGGGCTGCAGCCGGGCCCAGGCGCCAGAAGGAACCTCCTTCCAGAACCTGAGCCCCTCCGCGGGCCACAGCGCACAGACCATCCCAGGGGCCACTGCTCCCTTCCCAGGGGAGTGCACCAGAACACCCAAACGAGCACAAGGAACATCAGGGCACCCTCCTGCGAGCAGTACTTCTGTCCAGATCCACTGCAGTATGGAGTTTCGGGCTCCCTTCCCCAGAAGCCCGGGGCCCACTGGATATGGACGAATTTCCCCCCTGGAGGCACGATTTTGATCCATGTCCAGTGCACCTCGGCCTCGCGGCGCCCCTTCCAAGAAAAAAAACCGAAGGCGCACCGGATATGGACATGAAATCTCGCCCGCACCCTCCCCGGACCGACCTCGATCCTACACCTCCGTCCGACGGCGGGTTCTGACTACCTACCAGATCACCCCAACCCAACCCGAAGACCCGAATTTCGGGTTGGGGGGGGGTAAGGGTCCCACAGGTGTTCTTTCGACGTTTCCCGACCCCCCCCCCACTGGAAATCGAGGGTAAATCTGAGCCTTCGGGTTGGGTTGGGGTGGTCTGGTGGGTGGTGAACACCTCCGTCCGACGGCGGGTTCCACGACACCGAGGACCAGGGCCCCGGAGGAGGCACGGGCCGCCACACCCCCGAGGCCCTGCCGCGCATCCGCGCCGTCCGCGCGCACCACGCCCTCGATGCCCGCAGGGGCCGCGCGGGCGGCCCCGGGCGCCGGGGGGCAGCCGATGGACTGCGTGCTGCAGCAGAACGCGCGCATCTCCTCGCGGGGCGGCGCAGGGCTCGGGCACGGGGGGCTCGGGTTGTGGGCCCCGGAAAAGGCAGGGCCGCTTTTTCACCGTTTCCAAAAAGTGCCCCTTGAAAATGGCAACGGCCAAAAAACGGCCCTGGAAACGACAGGGCCGTTTTTGTTACTGGTTCCGTTTTGCCGTGATTTTGCCGGTTCCGACGCCGTTTTTGCTACTGCATGGTTCCGTCGCCGTTTTGTTGACCGGTTCTGGCTCTGGCTCCAATCCTGGAGCCGTGTTTTGCCGTTTCCGGTCGCCGTTTTTACGCCGTTTCCATTTTCAAGGGACATGTTTTGGGGAAACGGTGAAAAGAAGGCTCTGCCGTTTCCGGGGCCCCGTTTCCAGAAAATGCCCCTTGAAAATGGAAACGGCAAAAAAACGGCGACCCGAAACGGCAAACAAACGGCTCCAGGACTGGAACCGGAGCCAGAACCGGTCAAAAAACGGCGACGGAACCAGTGAAAGAACGGCGTCGGAACAAGCAAAAAACAGCAAAACGGAACCGGTAAAAAAACAGCCCTGTCGTTTCCAGGGCCCACTGAGGGTTGGCCGGACGTGGCCATCCTACAAATGGCGAGGCCCCAGCAGAAGTGTGACGCGAGCTCCCGCTGCGGACATGCCACAGGCACTGGACCGTCGAACTCCAGGGGGCGCTCGTCAACAGCACGCCGGCAACCCCGAGTTCCGGCTTACTCGAGTCTTCCGTTTCCCCGATCCTTGGTCCAGAGATCCTGCTCGGACTTCCAGGTGCTGCAGGCAAACGCCTCCCGGCTCACGGTCGCCGTGGGCGCGCCCTCGGGGCAGAACCCCTGCCTGCGGCAGCACCACTGCTGCTTGTCCAGGGTCCACTCCTCCCAGTCGGCGCGCGCCTCCCGGCAGTTGTAGCGGCACCCGACGCCCTGCTCCTGTAGGAGGGCGCCAACAAGACACCTACGCAACAGCAGGGATCCTGGCCAGGCCGATGATCCTGTGCCCAGAATCGGCCTGGCCAAGATTGTAGTACTCAGCTGTATGGTTGGCGCCCTCCGACGCCTGGCAGCACCACTCGCGCTCACCAGGCAACCATGCGGTCTGCCCCGACGAACTCACCTCGGGCTGGCACTTGAATGTATGTGCTGTCGTAGAGGCATCTGCGATGCGTGTGGGCAGCGTGGTGAGGGGGGCATCATCGCCTGCATGGCCTCCGCGGTTGCCCCTGGTGGCGGTGAACGTCACCGTGGTCATCGTTGTCGTGTCCGCGCAACCCCTGCCTGCATTTGCGCAGCACCACTCCTTCTTCCTGTCCGACCATCCGGTCTTCCAGTTGAGCAGGCCAGCTGTGCAGTCAAAAGGGCTCGAAGTGTCAGGAGGAGCACACCCGTCGCCGGCGTTCTCACAGCACCACTTCTTCTTCCCGGGCGACCAGCCCCGTTCCCAATTGGAGAGGCCAGCTGTGCAGTCGTAGGGCGGAGACGTCGTCGTGACCAGGCACCCGTCTCCGACGTTTTCGCAACACCACGACTTTTTGGCACCCGACCACCCAGCCTCCCAGTTGGACGCGCCGGCCTTGCAATCGTAAGGCGGCGAGGTGGTCGTCGCTGGGCAGCCCTCGCCAACCTTCTCGCAACACCATGCCTTCTTGCCGTCCGACCACCCAGCCTCCCAGTTGGACGCGCCAGCCTTGCAATCGTAAGGCGGCGAGGTGGTAGTCGTTGGGCAGCCCTCGCCGACCTTCTCGCAGCACCAGCGCGCCTTGGCTCCTGACCAGCTGCTCTGCACTTTTGGGTCCCGCTCGGAGCAGTCGAACGGGGGGGAGGTCGTGGTGGTAGGGCAGCCGTTGCCTTTGTTCTCACAGCACCAGTCCTTCTTCGCAGCGGACCAAAGGCTCTGCCAGTTAGCGGCTACCTGGCAGTCGTAGGGCTCGGACGTGGTTGACGACGGGCACGCGCGTCCCGTGCGCTCGCAGCACCACTCCTTCTTCGCCGCAGACCACCCCGCAGCCCAATTGCTCACCCCGGCCTCGCAGTCGTATGGCTCCGACGTGGTGGACTCTGGGCACCCGTTGCCCTTCTCAGGGGACATCGACCAACACATTTGATGCCTTGACTCTTCAGCACGGAGTCCCCGGAAATCGCGACCCTTTACCCTCGAGCCGTCCTGGGACACCCCCGCGGGGGGGTCTGGCGAAGGCCCCCGGACGCCGAGAACGGTGCAGAAAACCCTCCGCCGTGTTTTTTTTGTGGTTGGCCCAGGACCCGAACATGTCTGGGGACTCTCCGCCCCGCCGACTCTGCCCTGGCCGATCCCCTGGGTCCCGAGGCGGACCGCCCAGGGGGCGGGCCCATTCTCGGAAGGCTCAGCAGTTCCCTCGGCCTTCCGAGAAGTCTCCTCAGAGCCCCTCCCGCCGCACACACAAAAACAAAAACTCCTGCGACGGCGCGAGGGCTCCCGAGGAGCCCCGGCGCCCTCCGAGCAGGCCTCCTCCTTCTCTCGCCTCCCCCTCCTCCTCCTCCTCCTCCTTCTCCTCCTCCTCCTCCTCCTCCTCCTCCTCCTCCTCCTCCTTCCCCCAACGCTGCCCCAGTCGCTCGCCGCCGATCGGCGCGGCGGACGGCGGACGCACGGCCCCAGCTGGGGCCTTGTGCTGGCAGCACCAGCTCCGCTTCTCCGGGGACCAGCCCTCGACCCAGCTGGCGGTGCTCCCCGCGCACTCGAAGGGCTCGGAGGTGCTCGCGGCGGTGGTGGCGCACCCCTTGCCCTCCGCCTCTCACGAGCGGCGAACGTATACTACGGGGCCCAAAAGTATACACCACCACCACCTCACTCATCCCCTGCCTCTCCCAGGAAAGGGGATGGCATGATGAGGGTGGAGGAGGGAGAACGAATCGACGTGGTGGTGGTGGTGTATATTATTGGGGCTCGCATATACGGGCCTCCCAGATGGGGTCGGAGCAGATGGGGTCGGAGGATCGCGCCGCATCGCCGATGCATCGGCGATGCATCGGCGATGCATCGGCAACGCATCGGCGACGTCAACGATGCATCGGCGCGATGCTCGGACCCCATCTGCTCCGACCCCATCTGGGAGGCCTAGAACGCATCCGTGTCCACGCCCTCGCGGTCTGGTTTCGGGGCATGATCCCATGGACAAGCGGTCGCATTGGATATTACGTTTTCTGCGCGGGGCCTCCGCGGAGCATCGCCCCGGGTCCACGTGATCGCGGCTCCCAGGGACCCAGCCTCCGAGGCCGTGGATGCGGATATACATATAAACCTGTGCGCATATGGATATATATATATATATATATGTACACACATACCGATACACACTGATATACACTTGATTTATGTTTTCATCAAAAACTTCCGCCCGTGAGCCTCACAGCACCAGTCTCTCTTGGCCGCCGACCAGCCCTCGACCCACGCCGCGGACGAGGCGCTGCACTCGAAAGGCTTGGACGAGGAGGGCGCCTGGCACCCGTTGCCCTTGTTCGTGCAGCACCACTCCTTCTTGCCTGGGGACCAGCCCTTCTCCCAGTTGCTCCAGCCCGCCTCGCAGTCGTAGGGGTCCGAGGCTGACACGGCCTCCTCGCAGCCGTTGCCCTTCGCCCGGCAGCACCACTCCTTCTGATCCTGCGCCCACTCCTTCTGCCAGCTCTCCTGAAAAGAGGGGGACAGGACGACTGGACGCAGGGCCACACGCCAGCTCATAGCGGGGGCCTGGCCGCCTACACCCAATCAGCATGTTCGAGACCCACATCGGCGTCAGGGGCTCCTGCTCACAAGAACTCAATTCGGATCGCACGCGTGCTGGCTGGTTGGGGCCTGGCAAAAGTCATTGCGTGTATGTCGTTACACTAGGCGGGGGTTTGTCCATGATTACTCCGGATTCCATAATAAAGTAGGGGGGGTTACATTTGGCGGGGGGGTCTGATTTGATCTGTCTTGAAGGGTTAGGGGGGGTCTGGGCAAAGTGCCGCCCTTTCATGGATGGTCTGGGGGGTCTAAAACTGGTGGTCTGGGAGGATTGTGCCCCCCTCCCTTTTATTACGAAATCTGGAGTAGCCACCGCCAGGGGGATCTATCTCGGGGGACGTCGGGAAGCGGTGATTATGGACATGCTTGGCCGCCCAGGGGCCCGAGCATGTCGATATATCCAGCGCCTGCCGAGCCCCCGAAGATCGATCCCCTGGGCAGCGGTTATGGACAGCCCCCCGCCTAGGACAGTGTCGTTCCTCTTCTCCTGCTGGCCGGGGCTGCTGGGCCGGCGGGGCCCATGCAGTGGACAGGCGAGCCCGAAATCGAATCGATGAGTCGGGTCGGCGATCGAAATGAATCGGACCGGCGGAAATCGACAGCCGAGCCGGGAAGGTCGAATCGGCGGAGATCGGCAAGCCAGCATGCGTCCAGTAAGACATCGGAGCCCAAATCGGAATCCCAAGTCGAATCGGATCGGGTCGGAAGCCATCGAAATCGAATCGAATCGGGGGAATCGACACGAGCCCTGATCGTGTGGTGACATCGGAATCCCCAACGACCTCACCGCACGGCGCCGTCACAGCACGATCAAGGGACCCAGGAGTTAGGTCGGGCATGTCCCCCTACGGGCGGATGTTGGACGACCAGCAAAAACCCAAATGCTCCAAAAAGAATCGAAACATCGTCCCCAGACTATCTTTCTGCTACCTTTGAAATGTCCCCCCTGTGGAGGGACAGGCCCGACTAAACCCTGGAGGATCCGGCCGCCCACGGCGCAAGACGTCCACCGAGGGCGGCCAGAGCCCCGAATGCGCGCGGGCTCCACCCGACTCCCCACCGCCTCGGCCACACGGTGTGCTGGCGGCATGCACAGGGGCTCCTCCTCTCGGCTACACGCAAGAGTGACTGACCCTGGGTGAGAGTGGCCTTTGGTGCGCGGCGTTTTGAGGGCCGCGGGGGGCCAACCACAAGCGCGCGAGGCGCTACCATGCAGCAACTTTCTCTGCGATTTGGGGACCCATCCGTGCCCGCACCAGAGGTGATTCCGGCGAAGGGTCACTTTTACGTGCAGTCGATGCTGCTCCTCCTCCTCCTCCTCCTCCTCCTCCTCCTCCTCCTCCTCCTCCTCCTCCTCCTCCTCCTCCCCTCCTCCTCCTCCTCCTCCCTCCTCCCCCTCCCCTCCTCCTCCTCCTCCTCCTCCTCCTCCTCCTCCTCCTCCTCCTCTGGTACTGGGAGGGGGGGAAGCTTCTTAGGAGCAGGGGTCCGACCGAGGACGACCCGGGCCCCGAGTGCGCGGGGGCTTCGCCCGACTCCCCACCGCCTCGGCCACACTGCGTGCTGGCGGCGGCGCTCACAGGGGCGGCGCTGGGAGGGGGGCAAGGCTCCTGAGAAGCAGGGGCGCTTCTGAGATCGGGGAGGCGTAAGACTTGGGCGCCCGAGTTATCCGGGGTAACTCGGGTTTGGATTCCCGAAAAAAGAACCCGAGTTAGCCATGACCCGAATTACCCCTGATGATGTGGGGCTCTGGACGCCCGAATTATCCGGGGTAACTCGGGTCAGGGGTAAGTCGGGTTCGGATTCCCGAAAAACGAGCCCGAGTTAACCCTGACCCGAGTTACCCCTGATGATTCGGGGCTCTGAAAGACTCGGGTACGGGGGACTCGGGTTGGCCCGGCGGGGCCCTCTTCAAAAATGGCGAGGCCCAATCCGAAAGTTGGCGCGATCTCCCGCTGCAAACATCCCACGAAACCTGGACCGTCACATTCCAGGAAGCGCTCATCAAACAGCGCCGGGAAACCCAGGTTCCGGCATACTCGAGTCTTACGCTTCCCCGATGAGAAACCTTCCCGCCTCCCCCATCCCCCCTTCCTTCTTTGAGCAGGGACCGACCGTCCCGGCGTTCCTACAAGCCTACCACGACATATTCTCAGAACCCCACAATGTTCCGAAAACCACCACAGAAGAACTAGTCACTGAAACCACCCAAGGTTCTTAGAACAACCTCTGGCGGGCCTACAGGCAAGCCGGGACGCTTCGCGACTGCTTGACTTCTGCGCGTGGCCGACAAATCCCCACCGGCTCGGCCACGTGGTGAGAGGTCACCACGCGGTTCGTGGCCACCGAGAACCGTTCGCGGGGGAGGGCCCGAGGTCAGCGGAGGGCCGCGCGGCGTCGCGGAGGCCTGGGGGGGTGGGTGGGGGCGGTGGCGGCGCGACCGGGCCGCGGCAGGGCCCCCCCCCACATAGATTTGCCACACAGAGCATGCTATACCAGACGGTTTGAGATACGCGCTTGCAACATACGTTCATATACGTATTGCCCTTGAGCCCAACAACGTTTTCATCTCTTGGGGGCGCGTGTTTCCCTTCCGCCACATTCCGCCGCCCTTCCGCCGGCTTCCGCCGGCGCAGGTGGCCTCGTTTCCCTTGCGCCGCCTTCCGCCGCGGAAGAGCTGGCAACTCCGTCGATCCTCGAAGGCAAGGCCCGTATTGGAACGCCTCATATGCTGATATACATCTATATGTATAGATGTACATGTGCATGATGGCGGGGACGACCCCCCTTCGTCTCTCTCCCCCTTCGCCTTCACCCTCCCTTGGGCTATACAAGACGCGCTGGACCAGGGGAGCTCAGAACCGGCACCGCGCATCTGAATGCTGGCATCGAGTCGGCATCCCGGGAGATCGGCTCGAGTCGGACCGGTGGAGCAGAAATGCACCCTGCGCTTGTGAGTATACAACACTTTTTTGTCAGCGGCCGCGGGCGAGCGCGCCAGCGGCGAGTCAGGTCTAAGAGGGCTACGCAAAGACTAATTAGGCAGGCGACGCGCAAGGCAACAGCTACGCGGCAAACCGAGGCCTCACGCAGCGGCCCAGCTGCAGGGGGAGGGCTGTGAGTATACAACACGCGAAACGTCAAGAATTTGGCGGTCGGACTTGCAAGTTCCGGCTAAAACGCAACCGACTTGGGCTCCGCGGAAGCAGCCACAGCGCGCGAGCATTTGCTTGCGTGCGTTGCATGCACCGACAACGCAGCGGAGCGCAAGGACAAGGAGTGAGAAGCAGTGCAACGCAACATGCCGAGCAAAGCAAAGCGCCGCCGCGCAAAGCCACGCAGATCAGCGCATCCCCATCGTCCTCCTGCTCGAGGCTCTGCCCGAAAAACACAAGAAGGAGCGTGGGTGCACACAGCGCGTCAGGTCGTGGCTTGTGAAGGACCTCCCGCGCGGGAGGCGATGCCGTGACAGCCGGGGGCCCGACGCCACAGCTCGACGCGCGGGGCCCTCCTCGACACAAACAAAACTGCTGCTGCCAACGTCGGGGGGGCACCTCGCCGCCGGTGGGGGCGAGCACGACGGGCAGGCAGTGTGCACGGCTCTGCTCACGAGCTCGGAGGCCCTGGTGCTCCGAGCTCGCCCTGGCCCTCGCCTCCGCCCACCGGCCCGCACCCCACGCTCCCCCCTCGGCCTCGACGCCCGCCCCGTGCTGTCTGCGCTCGGCATGCGCCGCCCTCGCTCGCTCTCTTGGCGCCTGGCCCTGGCGGGCAGCCGCGCGCGAACCCGACCCCCGCAGGTCCAGATATGGGAACCTCGCTGGGCTCCGGTCGGAGATGTCCCCCTACAGGGGGGTTTTGGACGAGAAATAAGCAATGATCAAAAAGTGCTCCCACATGATGCTCAGACATGGTAGAAAGAATCGTCCCCAGGCTATGTTCTTACTATTTTTGAATACTCCTCCTGTAAAGGGACAGGCCCCACTTACCGCTGGGTTTCCGAATTAGAAGGATGCCTGTAGCCAGGTGAACCCAGCGCGGGGGTGTCCGATGCACCCGCGTCGATTGGACCCGCAGGGGTGAGGGTTCGAGATCGGCTGCACGCAAGAGTGACCCTGGATATAAGAGTGGCCTTTGGTGCGCGGCTTTTTCGGGGCCGCGGGGGGGCCAAACACGAGCGCGAAAGACGCTACAAGCGCATCGCGTTCGGCGATCGCGGGGCCCCCATGGGCCCGCACCACAGGTCACTCCAGCGAAGGGCCACTCTTGCGTGTAGTCGACGGAAGTCGGCTTAGGTCGGGCATGTTCCCCTTCAGGCGGATGTTGGACGAAAAAACCAAGGATATTCAAAAATCACACCACAATTGTCAGAAATAGTAGAACAACCGTCCCCAGACAATCTTCTAACCTATTTTTGCATGTAGGGTCATGCCCGGGCCCAAGAGTAGGCCGCCCTGCCATCCGCCTGCCCGTCCTCGCCCCACTCTCCGTGTTGAAAAAACCCCTCACCCCCGGAGACCAGGACACAGACGAATCAGGACGTTGGCGAGTCGGGGAAACCGCGCCCTGTCCCCTGCAGAATCAGCTTTGGCCGTCCAGTGCAGGATTTTTGGCTGCTGCTCTGCCCCCGAGGCCTCCCCCCTCGGGCCTGCGCCCTCCCTCCCGCTGCTGCCCTCCGCCGCCCCCCCCCCCTCCCCCCGCGGAGTTGATAAAACCGTGTGTGCGTACCACCTCGTTTTGCTGCGTTGCATCGCCATCACCAGCATCATCACCCTTGCAATCAATTTGTAATCCGCCACAAAATAAAACCATTTCAAATCTGCCACAAAAGGAATCAATTTGAAACCCGCCACAAACACAATTGATTTGTAATTCGCCGCAAAAGGGATCTATTTGTAATCCGACACAAAAGGAATCACTGTATATTTTGCCACAAAAGGAATCAATTCGTAATCCGCCACAAAAGAAAACCTTCTGTAGGGAGGGGATGTAAATGGTGGGTCAATCGCTACTAGGATTCTATGAGAGGTGGATCCATCTCTCATCGGATTCTATTAGAGGTGGAAATATCTGGAATGGGATGATCTTAGAGGTGGATACATCGCTAATAGGACCCCACTAGAGGTGGATCCATCTCATAATAGGATTCCATTCCAGGCGAATCCATGTTTAATCGGACCCCAGTATAGGTGGACCCATCTCAAATAATATTCAAGTAGAGGTGGATCCATCTGTAATAGAATTTTGTTAGAGGTGAATCCATGTGTAGCAGGATTATATTAAAAGGTGGACCCATCTCTGTTAGGATCCCATTTGGAGCGGATCGATCTGTAATAGACTTTCAGTTGAGATGGGCCCATCTCTCATAGGATTCCATCAGTTGTGGATCCAGCTGTAGTCGGATTCCATTAGAGATGGATCCATCTGTACCAGGATTCTAGTAGATGTGGATCCATCTGTAATAGGATTCCATCAGAGGTGGACCCATCTGTATCAGGATTCTGGTAGGATTGAATTGGGGGTGGACCCGTTTGTATTACGGTCTTATTAGAGGTAGATCCATATGTAATAGTATTCTATTAGAGGTGGATTCATGTCATGTAGGACCCCATCAGAGGTAGGTGGACCCATCCCTAATAGGATTCTCTCAGAGGTGGACCCATATGTAATAGGATTATAGTAGAGGTGGGCCCATCTGTCATAGGGTTCTGTTAGAGATGGATCCATCCGCACTAGGATTCCATTAGATCCATCTCTAATCAGATACTACTAGAGGTGGGTCCATCCTTACTAGGATCCCATTCGAGGTGGATCCATTTGTCACAGGACTCTGTTAGAGGTGGACCAATCTCTAATATCATGCCATTGGGGATGGAACCATCTTATTGGGATTCTATTAGTGGTGGATCCATATGTAATTCGAGTCCATTAGAGGTGTTTCCATGTCTAATTTGATTTTATCAGAGGTGGATCCATCGCTAATAGAATTATATTCGAGGTGGACGCATATGTAATGGGGTTCTATCAGACGTGGGGTCATTTGTAAAACATATTCTATTAGAGGTGGGTCCATCCGTACCAGGATTCCATTCGAGGTGGATCCATCTCTGATGTGATGCCATTAGTTGTGGACCCATCTCTAATGGGATTATATTAGAGGCGGATCCATATGTCATAATATTATATTTAAGGTGGTTCCATCTGTAGTGGGATCTTATCAGGGGTGGATCCATTCCTAATCGGATTCTATGGAAGGTGGATCCATATGTAATAGGATTCTCTCGGAAGTGGATCCATCTGTAGTACGATTATATGAGAGGTGGGTGTCTTTTGTGATGACGATGATGATGATGACGAGCATGTGTTTCAAGATGCTGCTGACGATGCTGATGATGCCGAGCATGTGTTTAAAGCTGTTGCTGATGATGATGGTGATGACGAGCATGTGTTTCAATGTGCTGCTGATGACGATGGTGATGACGAGCATGGTTTCAAGATGCTGCTGATGACGATGATGTTGACGAGCATGTGTTTCAATATGCTGCTGATGACGATGGTGTTGACCAGCATGTGTTTCAAGATGCTGCTGATGACGATCATGTATGTGTTTCAAGATTCTGCTGATGACGATGGTGATGACGAGCATGCGTTTCAAGATATTGCTGATGATGATGGTGGTGACGAGATGCGTTGGGAGCAATGCGTTGTCATAATGAGTTCCACAGAGCATAATCGAGTGGGAAGCACATCCCACAAAACTAAAGTTATCCTCTCTTTACCCTTCTTCTTCCTCCTCCTCCTCCTCCGCCTCCACCGCCGTCTCTTCCTCCTCACCCCTCTTACTTCCAGTGGGTGAGCGCCGAAGCGCGTTCCAGAGAGATTGAAAAGCCTTAATATCTCGATTCTCCGGCCTCCGGAGGCCCGAAGCAAAAAATATTAGCGGATTACAAATTGATTTCTTTTGTTGTGGAATTACAGAAGGGAATCTTTTGGTGGTGAACTACACATTGTTTTAACTTGTGTGGCAGATTACAAAAGGATTCCTTTTGTGAAGAATTACGAAAGGATTTCCTTTGTGGAGGATCACATGATGATTCTTTTTTGTGGCGGATTACAAAAGGATTCCTTTTGTGGAGGATTACAAAAGGATTCCTTTTGTGGAGGATTACAAAGGGATTCCCCTTGATGGAGGAATACAATGGGATTCCTGTTGTGGAGGATTACAAATTGATTTCCTTTGAGGGCTTTCCTGGAAGTGAACCAGGGGACAAAAGAAAAAAAAAAAAAAAAAAAACATTGAACATTAGGAAAATTGCAGGTTTTCAATGCATTCCCAATGTTTTGACAGCATTTCCAAGGTTTTCCAAACCATATGAAAACACAGCATTTTTGTTTATATGTTTTTGTTTCAAAGCATTGGAAATTCATTGAAAACATACAATTTTCCTAATTTTCAATGATTTTCTGATGTTTTTTTTTTTGTCCCCTGGTTCACTTCCAGGAGAGCCCTCAAAGGAAATCAATGTGTAATCCTCCACAAAAGGAATCCCATTGTATTCCTCCACCAAGGGGAATCCCTTTGTAATCCTCCACAAAAGGAATCCTTTTGCAATCCTCCACACAAGGAATCCTTTTGTAATCCGCCACAAAAGGAAACAAATTGCAATTCACCATGAACAGAATTCCCTTTTAATTCCCCACAGAAGAACTCAATTTAAAATGTGCTACAACAGGAATCGTTCTGCATTCCACTACTTTGAGCAATCCCTTCAAAGATGACGAAAAGCATAATCAACAGGAAAGCAAGCACATCAGAAGTAATAGACCAAAAACCGAGGTGGTACACACACACGGTTTTATCAACCTTACCCCTCCCCCCCCCCGCGGGCCCTGGAGCCCCCGCCCCGGAGCCTGGCCCCCCACCCGCCCCAGGCCCGCGCGCGTGCGCCCAGCCTCAGGTCGGGCAGGTCCCCCCTAAGGCGGGCTCGTGAGGAGAGGTGAGAGATAGCTCAACAACGGATTCAAGAATATACTCAGATATAGTCCAGCAATCGTCCCCGGACAGATTTTTGCGGGGACTGCGTTTGAGTTTCCTCCTGTTGAGGGACATGCCCGACTTCCGCCCAGACCCCCTGTGCCCCGCACCAGAGAGCCAAACATCCACCCCCGATCAGAAGCACCCCGACGCTCGAAGCCGCTCAGGAAGCGCACCCAAGGGAGGAACGGAGCGGGGCAGGGCTGCTTCGTCGACGCCCAGGGCCGTGTGGCAAACGCCCACTGTCGGGGTCGGGGGCGGCTTTCCCCCCCTGGGCGCCCCCCCCCGCGGCTGCCACCCCCGCAGGCTCGCCGCGTGAGTGCTTTGATCGCGCTGCGCCCTGCAAGCTCGCATTTTTCCGCTGCGGCCGCTGGCCTTGGCCGTCTCGCAGTCGAACACGGGGCCAGCATCGTCGCCTTCGCCCTCCTGGCCTTCGCCCTCGGCCTCGTCCTTCTGGCCGCTGTCGCCCTTCTGGACTTCGCCTCGACCCTTCTGGCTGCTCTCGCACGCCACCGCCCTTTCGCTGCAGCACCAGCTCTTCCGCGCCTCGGACCACTCCCTCGACCAATTCACCTGAGGGCACAGCAGCATGCAACACAATCACCCGGAGGACGCGCCCAACCCTTTCGGCACGCTTGGAACCCTCAGGGGAGAAGCATCGGGGGTCGCCCACGTGCCTCCCCACCCTCAGGGCCGCAGGAAAGCAACGGCACCTGCGCGGGCAGACAGCGCCCGGAGAAGGCGAGATACGTGTTGGTCTGCAAGCGGGAGCCTTCAGCTGGACCCCCCTGGGGCCCAGCAAACTTGCGACAGTTGCACACCTGCTTGCATCCGTGGAGGGCAAGGGAGACACTTTGACCTGCGCAGGCCACCACTCCGCTGGACTCCACAGGGGCGCAGCAAACTGGCGACAAGTGCACGCCTGGCTGCACCAAAGGAAGGCGAGGAAGAAACAATTAGGACACTCCTCCGCTGGACCCAGAGGGGCTTGGCAAACTGGCAACGCAGCAAACTAGATATAGTTGCACGCCCGATTGCACCCAGGGAGAAGGGGGGGACTATGCTCATGGGGGTAGGGCACCACTCCAGCACCACTCCGCTGGACACCCGAGGGTGCGCAGCTAACTTGCGACAGCTGCACGTCTGGTTGCACCAAGGGAGGACGAGGGAGAAACCCTAATCTTTGGAGGACGCCACTCGGCTTGACACCCCCGCAGCTGCGCAGCAGACTTGTGACAGTTGCATGCCTGGTTGCACCCAGGGAGGGCGAGGGATACACCTAGATGTGTGTAGGGCGGCAAACACTCCGCTGGGCCCCAGGGGCGCAACAACTGGCGACAAGTGCACGCCTTACTGTACCAACGGATGGCGAAGGTAGTGCTGCGTAGGCTACTACTCCGATAGACCCTCCATGACTTCAGGGGCGTAGTGCACCCCAAGAGGCGCAGAAAACTGGCCACAGTGCACGCCTGCTTGCACCCAGGGAGGGCGATGGGTATACGTTGATCAGAGTAGGGCCCTACGCAGGAGTCCACGCTTGGCACTGGCAGCACCCAGGGAGCGAAGAGGGTAATTCTATTTGCGTAAGACACAACTCCACTGAATTTCCCCTGGGGCGCAGGAAGGCTGCAAGAGTTGCACGCCTAGCAGCAGAGTGGGGGCGAGGAGCGAGGGACAGGCCTGGACGCGTGTAAGACAAAACTCCGCTGGACCCTCCAACGTGCGCAACAGAGCTAAAATAATTGCAACCCTGGTTGCAACCAGTGGGCAAGAGGAAGACAGTCTTGTCTGCATGTGGCACAACCCCGCTGAATCCCTAAGAGACGAAGGAAGCCTGGGATAATTGCCCGCCTGGCATATATCAAAGATCGTGACCCGTGTCACACAGCAATCCGCAGGACCCCACCCATGGCGCAGCAAGGCGCTGCGACAGTGGCACGGCTGGCAGCGCCCAAGGATGGCGAGGTAGCTACCCTAACCTGCGTAAGGCACCGCTGGAGCCCAGGGGGTGCAGCCAAGTGGCAACAAACGGCACGCCTGGCTGCACCGGCACGCCTGGCTGCACCAGGGGTGGGGAAGGAGGTACATTGCCCTGCGCAAGGCACGAGGCACCACTCTGTGGGACCTCAACGGCCCCCATGGACGCAGCACTGTGACTACAGCTGCGCTCTGGTCAATACTCAGGCATGTCTGGCAGCACTACGGTGGCAGCGAAGACAGTCAGCGGCCAGGATTGATACGACAGGAGGAGGAGGAGGAGGAGGAGGAGGAGAAGGAGCACCAACTGCGCTGTATTCAGAGCGGTGGTCCAGCACAGGAGGGTTGGGAACGACACTTTCTGCACGCTCGCATATGGTGTCGCCGCTGGCGCCAGCGCGCCGCCTGCTGGCGCCGCCCCCCTGGCGAGAGGGTGCCAGGAGAGGGTGAGGTGCAGGCGGGGAAGCAGTCCGCGGACGTCCCAAGTTTGTGCTATGAGCTACATGCACGTTTCCCATGAGGGGCAACGAGAAAGGCAGCTGGCTCAGGGGGAGAGACATCGACCTGGCATGGGCGATACGTCGCCGATCTGTCGGCGACAGGCCCCCGAGTGCGATTCAGCGCGTTCCTCGGCGGGGTGGGCTAGACGGCCCGGATCAGCGACTTGTGGGCGATTGGGGGTCACTGCGTTCCCCCATGAGGCCGTCCCCCCCTTTAGGTGTCACTGATCCCTGCACCTGGTCCACCTTGCAGTCAAAAGCCCCAGTGGTCGTCGTCACCAGTGGCGGCGGCGGGGGCACCTGCTCAATCTGCTCATCCAAACTCTCCTCGTCGCTATCTGGACACCCCTTCTGCTCCTCCATGCAGCACCACGCCTTCTTCTTTAGGGACCACTCCGAACTCGATGTCGAGAGGCTGGCATCGCAGTCATGTGGGCATCCGCGACTGACTGCCTTGCAACACCAAGCCTTCTTCGATGACGACCTGCATGGGGAATCAACAACGCCCGTGAACATTGAGCACACACAAGAAGGATGAGGATGCAGAGGAGGAGAAAGTTTACGCTTATGATGGGTTGACAGTGTGCCCCTGACGACCACCCCTTGCGCCAATTGTTGTAACCCGCTTCGCAATCATACGGCGGCGAGGTGGTGGCAGGAGCGATCGGCTCAGAGCTGGTGGTTGGACAGCCCACGTCTTTGTTCTGGCAACACCAGATCTTCTGCTCGGCCGGCCAGCTTGTCTGCTGATTCGCGGCCCCCTCCTGACAGTCGAACGGCTCGGTGCTGGTGGTTGGACAGCCCACGCCGCTGTTCTGGCAGCACCATAACTTCTGCTCGACCGCCCAATTGGTCTGCTGATTCGCTGCCCCCTCCTGGCAATCGAACGGCTCGGAGCTGGTGGTTGTTGGGCAGGCCACGGCCCTGTGCTGGCAGCACCAGGTTTTCTGTTCAACCGTCCAATTCGTCTGCTGGTTCGCGACCTCCTCGTGGCAATCGAACGCTTCGGAGGAGGTGGACTCGGCATCAGCGGCACAGCCTTTATTCTTGTGTTTACAGCACCATCTTTTCTTCTCGTCTGACCAACCAGCATCCCAATTCGAGAGGCCAGCATCGCAGTCGAAGGCATCGACATCGTCTCCGCACCCGGCCCCGGTGTGCCAGCAGCACCATGCTTTCTGGGACACCGACCACTGGTGCGAGCTGCTAGTGCAATCGTACACGAGACTGTCGTCTTGACAGATGATGCCGAAAGGGTGAACAGGGAGGGAGTCGTGCCACTCGCCGTGCAGAAGCATGCACAGCCACGGCTCGTTCTGATGATCAGCCGAGCTGGCTCCGAGGTTCTCCAGCTTCCCAGCAGCGGCCGCATGGACTCCGATCCTGGAGCCGTCGTCCCACGCCCAGAAGCCGGAAGCATTTCCGTCGGCCTGCTCGCCGCCGTCCTGAAAGAGCCCCCAGGACACACAAACAAATACACACAATTAAAAGGATTCCCTATATTTTTCCACATTTGTTTGACTTTCGCCTTCCCCCCCACTTCCCATATTTTCCCATATTTTCTGGGAAATCGACGATTCATTGTGTCTGTGTGTTTCTTTCTCTCCTGAGTCCTCCCAGTGCCCGCCCAACCAGATGGTGTTGTTGGGCCAGTCGGCGGACAGATTGCCCACGGCCCGCGCCGCGTCGATGGCCACGCGCAGCGCCTGCGTCTCCTGGTCCGTGCGGGGCATCGGCAGGCCGCTCAGCGCACCGCAGGCGGCGTCGGCCTCCTCGCGGCTGCCGTAGCCGACGAACGTGAAGCGCGGGGGCACGCAGGCGGCGCCCTCGCACTCGGGCGGCGTGGGCACCGGCGCGCCCGCCGGCTCCGCCGTGCCGCCCGCCGGCTGCAGCGGCACCGGCAGCGGTGGTGGTGCGTCTGGCGGCCCTGGCGTTAGGTCGGGCGTGTCCTCCTACAGGGGATCTCAGGGCGCAAGGTCAAAAACTCGTAAAGACATACCCCACAAATCTTCAGACGTACTGAAGCGAAAAGCGTCCCCTGACCATATTTTTAGACTGTTTTTGAGTTTTCCCCTTGCAGAGGGACAGGCCCGACTTAAGCTTAAGTCGGACCTGTCCTCCTACAGGGGGATATTGGACGAAAAAGAAAACATACCCCCCAAAATGCTCCCAAATGGTCAAAGAATACTCTCAAAATGGTTCCCAGACTATTTTGTTGGCTATTCTTGGATGTTCCCCCTGGCCATCGCTCGGACGTCCATTCCCTGTGTTTTTTTTCGGTTTCGTGCGTGGCTTTTTCGCCAAATGATCAAGGATGCTCCTCGATGGTCCTCGCCGAAAGAAAAATGCACACGTCCGAGCGATGCCAAGCCCCCCAGAGGGCGCCGCGAGGAGGAGGTAGGAGGCAGGAGGGAAGTGGGCGGGAGGACGGGGCGACCAGAGTGCTCTATTCAAAACGAGTACCCAACCAAGGGAGGGTTGGGAAAAAGAAAACATACCCCCCAAAATGCTCCCAAATGGTCAAAGAATACTCTCAAAATGGTTCCCAGACTATTTTGTTGGCTATTCTTGGATGTTCCCCCTGGCCATCGCTCGGACGTCCATTCCCTGTGTTTTTTTCGGTTTCGTGCGTGGCTTTTTCGCCAAATGATCAAGGATGCTCCTCGATGGTCCTCGCCGAAAGAAAAATGCACACGTCCGAGCTATGCCAAGCCCCCCAGAGGGCGCCGCGAGGAGGAGGTAGGAGGCAGGAGGGAAGTGGGCGGGAGGACGGGGCGACCAGAGTGCTCTATTCAAAACGAGTACCCAACCAAGGGAGGGTTGGGAAAAAGAAAACATACCCCCAAAATGCTCCCAAATGGTCAACGAATACTCTCAAAATGGTCCCCAGACTATTTTGTTGGCTATTCTTGGATGTTCCCCCTGGCCGTCGCTCGGACGTCCATTCCCTATGTTTTTTGTTTCGGTTTCGTGCGTGTTTTTTCGCCAGATGATCAAGGCTGCTCCTCGATGGTCCTCGCCGAAAGAGACATGCACACGTCCGAGCGATGCCCCCAAAATGATCAACGAATGTCCCCAAAATGCTCCCAAATGGTCAACGAATACTCTAGAAAAGGTCCCCAGACTATGTGTTTGGCTATTTTTGGACGTGCCCCCTGCAGAGGGGCAGGCCCGACTTCCGCCTGGCGGCGGCTGCGCCGAGCCGTTCGCGGGCTCCGGCTCGTCCGGCGGGGCCACGGGCTCCCCGACCACCGGCGGGGGCGGGGGCGTGCCCGCCGGCGGCCGCGCCACCGCCGAGCCTGGGGAGATCCCGAGAGGTGTACAGTCGGGGCCTTGACCTAAGGAGCCCTAAATAAGGAACGAGGCCCCTATTCTCCATAAGTTGAACTTCGATTTCGCATCGAAAACCTAGGGAAAATGCAGGGCGAGCTGCGAAACAATTCAGGAACACGGAGCCCCTCCCCAACGAAAAGGGTTCCTTCTTCAGGGCCCCGACTGTAGCCCAAATCCCTTATGGATCGACCCCCCCCCTAAAAGTCCGGACTACCCCCTCCAAGTGTGACCTATAATATTCTGGACCCCCCTCTTCGACGGGGCGCCTTATAATGAACCGGACCCCCCAAGCTCCAGTCCAGAGAAAGCACCCTCATAAACCGACCCCCCCAGTTACAAAAAAGGCACCTTAAAAACCCGGACCCAGGGTACGATGAATGAGGGATTTGGAGTAGTCGCGAGACCGCTGCGGCTCCCCGCGCGTGTCCGGGGGCGCGCTCGGACCAGACTTCGGTCGGGCCTGTTCCCCTACAGCGGGATGTTGGGCGAAAAATGAAACATACCCAGAACATGCCCACAAAGAGTCAACAACTGCCAGAAGACTCGTCCCCACATTGTTTGTTGACTATTTCTGAATGTTCCTCCTGTAGAAGGACAGGCCCGAGGCCTGCAGGAAGTCCCGACCCCTTCCCCAGGGAGGGCTAGGATCCACTCTTGCTGGCCCCCCGGCCCCGACAACGGGCCCTGTGGAGGCCGACAACTCCAGGAAGAAAACGCCTCCCGATGGAGAAGAAATCACATCCTCGGACACCTGGAGTGTAGCCGTCTGGGTGTACCTACCCACACATGCGGCGCCCTGACTTTTGTCAATGCGGGGTCCCTGGAAACCCTGACCCTCTCCCCGGGACCGGCTTTTCGTCCCGAGTCGTTCCGTGACGGCCCCGAGGCTCCGCGCGGGCCCCCCGAGGCCGAAAACGGCCCAAGACGGTTTTGGGCCGTTTTGGGCCGCGAAGGATGCTAGGGCCTTGGGTTCTGGCAACAAAAACCCGCAAAACCCGCCCTTTGAAGCACGACGCGAGCAGGTCGGGGTCTTCCCCCTCGGCGCGCCGGCCGCGGGCGGCGCCGTGGGCTCCCCGACCACGGGCGGGGGCGGCGGCGTCGAGCCGGCCGCGGGCGGCGCCGCGGAGCCGGCCGCGGGCGGCGCGGGCGGCCACGCCGCCGCCGGCGGGGGCGGGGGCGGCGGCGGCGCCTCCGAGGCGGCCCTGGGCGGCGCAGGCCGCTCCGCCGCGGGCGGCGGGGGCGGGGGCGCGCCGGGCGGGGGCGGCGGCGGCGCCACCTCAGCTCAGCTGCGCGCGAGAGTGGCCCTGGGTGAGAGTGACCTTTGGTGCGCGGCTTTGTGGGGGCCGCGGGGGGACCAAACCCCAGACCCCCTCGAGCAATGACAAAAATCATGACGAGAGGTTTTTCGCTATTTTCGGCCTCCAGGGGCCCTTACCGGCCCTCAGGACCGTCAAAAGAACGACTCGGGATGAAAAACCGGTCCCAGGGAATCGGTCCGGCCTTCTGGAGGTCGCGTCATGAAAAAATCATGACGTCGGGGATCTGGGACCTGGGCGCGCAAGCCGCTGCTACCGCCTCTTTTTCAGCCATCTGAGGGCCCATCTGTGCCCGCACCAAAGGTCACTCCGGCGAAAGGTCACTCTTACGTCTAGTCGATCAGCGACGGAGGGAAACCCGGACATTAGGAGGCAACTACTGGGAAGTTTTTGGTCAGATGGACTATAAGGAGGATTAAGCCCCATTGGGAGGCTCTTATTCGTCAGCGCGGGCCTCGGATCAAGCGGGATGAAGCCGGATGAAGCGGGATTCAGCGGGATTCAGCCGGCTTAAGCTGGATTTCGGACCAGGGCTAAATCAGAATTTGTCCTCCCAGGAGCTGCACGATCGCGCCGTTACACAAAAAATCAGGGCGGGAAGTTTTGGGCCGCTGTCGGCCCCCGAGGGCCCTCGCCGGGCCTCGGGGCCGACAGCGGGATGGAAAACTGGTCTCAGGGAAAGGGGCGGGGCTTCCAAGGGCCCCGCATCGAAAAACTCAGGACGTCGCATGTCTGGGCACGGCACCGCCTCGGCTCTTGGTGCGGGAACGGCACGCCCTCCGTAGCAGGACCATCGAAGCCCAAGAAACCCATGGCACCCTGGAGGCACGCATGGCACCCTGGAGGCACGCAGGGTGCTTCCTGGCATGGGCCACCACTGCACACGAGATGGCACAGCGGCCCTGCGCGGCAGCTCACGCAGGCCGCCAGCGCGGCACGCTGCCTCGGGGACGAGGGCGCGCGCGCGCGCGCGACTTTTTTATTGGTTATAAAAAACCTGCCCACCAGGCTGATCGCCCCTGAACGTGATTCCGACGGCACCCGACTGCACTGGCGGTAATGCCTCGCTCCTTTCGCCGCTTCGCTGTGAAGCGGCACCCAAGGCGCGCGCGCGCGACCTTGGGCGGGCAGGTTATGCGCCAGTGTCGCCGCAGACGACCCCGTGTTGGTGGCGTCGCCCGCCTGGGGAAAGCAACACCACTACGCTCCCCGGACCTCTCTCCCGGGGTGCGTTCTGACCAGAACATCGAAGATGGCATGGCCTGGGAGAGCTCTGGTGTGGATAGCAGTTATTGTGGTAGCAGCAGCATGGCAGCCCTCGGACAACACCTACATACTCCCCGGCAACCTCTACCAACCTTTGGGCAGGCCTTGCTGCACACATGCAATCTGTAAAACGTTAGGGACATGGATTCGTTTGGCAACCCATTACCAACACAACTTAATGATTGCATTATGGTGTTGCAACTAACGCAAATGACCTCAGTGATATAGTCACGGTTTGTAAGGTGCAGGGCTGGATTGGCAACGTGTTGGTTAATGGAGCGCTTACACAGTATGCAAAACCGTTCAGCCAAGCCGAGCACCCCCTTTGAGTAATTTGGTGAACAAATCCGGTGAGCAACATCTAGCAAGGCCTAGCCTACTTGTGTAGCGACCTTGGGCCATGGAAATGTCTACTCTCGCTGTCGTTGGTCACCGAATTGAGGAGGGTAGCTGCCCTAGTTAGCGAAAGTTGCTAATCTGCTTAGCAGGATTAGCTATCCTGCTCAGACCAGTGCGCTCGGTGACCTGACCTTTGAGTAACATTCACCTGAACACATTCACGACCCGATGCAACGTGGACCCACACCCCGCTGGGTAAGCCGCATTAAGGAGCTACTCAACACGTTACCAACTATTTGGCAACCCATGGAAGAGAGCGTAAACCGTTGAACCGCTTGTAATGATTTCCAGAAGCACCGAAAACAAAGGCATGGCAAAGATATCAGCTCCGCTCCAAGACATGGTGGAAAAACAAGCCAACTCATTTTGATTCATGTTCGGCCACTGGGGGCCCGCGCTGGGCCCCAGGGCCGCCAAAACGGTAAATGAAAACCAGCCCTGAGGGGAAAAACGTCGGGACTCCCACGAACCGCGATTTTAAAAAATCACGACAGCGGACGTCTGTGCTTCCTTGTAGATGCCCGAAATTGGAGCGGCACACTGGGTGCGATGCCTAACAACAAATGTTACCCAAACCCGACAGTGGCCGATGTTGGGCAGGCGGCCTTTTGCTCCAAACGGACGACGCCCGCGGCGACACCAACCGCGATCCCCACTCAAAAAGAAGAAAGAACTGCTGTCGGTCTTCGTACCCGTTCTCGGCACGGCAGGTTGTGTCGTGCCAACTTCGGCGTTGCTTCCTGACACCCCAGGGATATCACAACCCTGCACCATCGGCCTCTTCCGAAACGTCAAACGTTCAGCCTCGACCGATTCTGGGTCGCTGGCGGCGTCCACCGTTGCATGCTGGCGGCGGGGCCGCCGCCGGTCAACACGGTACGCGAACCTGCCATACCCGTTCCGATAATACGCAGTCCTCCTTTGACTTCAGCAGGGACCGACCGACCCGGCATTCCCATCGGCCTACCACGAAATCTTCTTAGAACCCATGAACGTTGTATGAGAGCAAAAGCGCGGTTCTTATAGAACGCAAATCCGATGTGTAAAAAAGGACAGCCCCGGCCAGAAAGGTTCTAAGAGCACACTTCGTGCAAACCACACCACAATTCTCGGAACATCCTCTGGTGGGCCTCTGAGCCAGCACGCTTCTCCACTCCCAGACCCCCGACGTCATGATTTTTTCATGACGCGACCTCCAGAAGGCCAGACCGATTCCCCGGGACCGGTTTTTCATCCCGAGTCGTTTTTTGACGGTCCCGAGGGCCAGTAAGGGCCCCCGGAGGCCGAAAATGGCGAAAAACCTCTCGTCATGATTTCTTCATTACTCGAGGAGGGCCCCGGAGGCCGAAAATGGCGAAAAACCTCTCGTCATGATTTCTTCATTACTCGAGGGGGTCTGGGCTGCCTGGCTGACCGAGGCGCCGGCCCCTGGCTCGGGCGACAGCACCGGCTCCCCCCGCACGGCGCAGGGGCCGGCGACCAGCGCCGCGGCGAGCGCCAGGGGCACGCCGCCGGCGGCCCCGCGCCTCCGCCGCGCGCGCCGCCGCGCGGCGCCCGGGGGCGGCCCCGGGGGCCGCATAGGGCCCGCGCGCGGCAGCGGCCCCACGGGGCCCACGGGCCAGGCCGTGGGGGGGGCGGCTACAGTCGGGGCGTTGACCTAAGGAACCCTAAATGAGGAACGAGGCCCCTTTCTCCCATACGTTCAACCTCGATTTCCGATGGAAAACTGAGGTAAACCCGAGGCAAACTTTGAAACAACCAAGGAACACGGAGCCCCTCCCCAACGAAAAGGGTTCCTTCCTCAAGACCCCTACTGTACTTGCACGGCGGGTCCTGGCCGTGCCGGCCGCGCAGCGCTGGGCGTTGCAGCTCCCCAGACGCGATCGCGTCAAAAATATCCTGCGACGTGCCCAACCCTTCTTGTGCACGTGGCGCTCATGTTCAGGACCACTCGATGCTGACTGGCATTCTGAAGGACCCGCAGTGCGCAAGAAGAGCGCTCAGGAATAAAATCAGAAGAGAGCATCAAGAAGAGGAACAGCAAGCACACAAAATGGACGCACAAGGGCGTTGAAAGAAACACAAAAGCGGGGGGCGGCGAGGGCTGAACCAGAACATCGGTTAAACTCAGTAACGCGCTGCGCTGAAAGAGGCAAATGCATGAGGTGCACAACAGGGGCGGAGACTAACCCAAAAGTGGGGACAAAAGGGCGCGGCAAGGAACCCAAAGAAAAGAACCCAAAAGTGGAAGCAAAAGGTTGCAGCCTCGAGTATAAGCAGGAGCACCCAGTCACCGCGTGGGAAGTACCGCCGCTGGGCCTCCCAGGAGCCCACGAAAGTGGCGACGGTTGCGCAGATCACAAGCCCCCCAGAGGGCGGCGAGGTACCGAGGTGGTCCGCGTGGGACGTACCTCCGCTGGGCTTCCCAGGAGCCCACGAAAGTGGCGACGGTTGCGCAGATCGCAAGCCCCCCAGGGGGTGGCGAGGTCCCGAGGTGGTCCACGTGGGACGTACCTCCGCTGGGCCTCTCAGGAGTCCACGAAAGTGGCGACAGAAGATGGCCGCCCCCCAGGGAGCGGCAAGGTACCGAGGTGGTCTGCGTGGGACGTACCTCCGCTGGGCTTCCCAGGAGCCCATGAAAGTGGCGACAGTTGCGCAGATCGCAAGCCCCCAAGGGGGCGGCGAGGTACCGAGGTGGCTCGCGTGGGACGTACCTCCGCTGGGCCTCCCAGGAGCCCACGAAAGTAGCGACAATTGCGCAGATCGCAGGCCCCCCAGGGGGCGGCGAGGTACCGAGGTGGTCCGCGTGGGACGTACCTCCGCTGGGCCTCCCAGGAGCCCACGAAAGTGGCGACGGTTGCGCGGATCGCAAGCCCCCCAGAGGGCGGCAAGGTACCAAAGTGGTCCGCGTGGGACGTACCTCCGCTGGGCCCCCCAGGAGCCCACGAACGTGGCGACGGTTGCGCAGATCACAAGCCCCCCAGAGGGCGGCGAGGTACCGAGGTGGTCCGCGTGGGACGTACCTCCGCTGGGCTTCCCAGGAGCCCACGAAAGTGGCGACGGTTGCGCGGATCGCAAGCCCCCCAGAGGGCGGCGAGGTACCAAAGTGGTCCGCGTGGGACGTACCTCCGCTGGGCCCCCCAGGAGCCCACGAAAGTGGCGACGGTTGCGCGGATCGCAAGCCCCCCAGAGGGCGGCGAGGTACCAAAGTGGTCCGCGTGGGACGTACCTCCGCTGGGCCCCCCAGGAGCCCACGAAAGTGGCGACAGTTGCGCAGATCGCAAGCCCCCAAGGGGGCGGCGAGGTACCGATCTGGTCCGCGTGGGACGTACTCCACTGGGCCTCCCAAAAGCCCATAAAAGTGGCGGCAGTTGAGCAGATCGCCGCCCCCCAGGGGGCGGCGAGGTACCGAGGTGGTCCGCGTGGAACGTACTTCCGCTGAGCCTCCGAGGAGGCCAACGAAAGTGGCGGCAGTTGCGCTGATCGCAGCACCCCAAGGGCGGCGAGGTACCGAGGTGGCTCGCGTGGGACGTACCTCCGCTGGGCCTCCCAGGAGCCCATGAGAGTGGCAGCAATTGCGCAGATCGCAGCCCGACGGCACGAGAGACGAGGAGAGGGGAACACGGGAAACAGGAAAACAAAAGGAGGAGGGGAGGAGAGGGGAGGAGGAGGGGAGGAGGAGGGGAGGACGAAAGGAGGAGGGGAGGAGAGGGGAGGAGGGAGGAAGGACGGGGCGACCACGATGCTCAAATCCAAACGAGAACCCAACACAGGAGGGATGGGAACAAAAACCACAGACATCCGGGCGGCGGGGCGGCGGATTTTTGTTGGCCGTGTTCGGCCTCGGGAGGCTCTCGGCGGGCCGCGGGGCCGTCAAGAGAAACGCCTCGGGATGAAAAGACCGGCCCCGGGGACAGGGCCGGGACTTCCAGCTGGGCATTTTCTTAGGGTGGCGAGGGCTCAGGGTGAAATCCATAGGGGCTTCTGCACCTCGAAGATCAATCCGTCTTGTGACTCACCTGTCGCAGGTTCCAGCCTCGAAAACCAATCAAAACGGCATTTCAGATTTCACCCTTTGCCCTCCACCCAAAGAAAATGCTCGATCCAGGGACCCCGCATTGACAAAATCAGGGCGTCGCATGTCTGGGGCTGCAACTCGTGTACCCTGGGCGGCTTCGTCCTACGTCGGGCCCCGGGGCCATGCCAGATCGGGGGGGGAATCGGAACAACTGCTGCAGGGGACCGGAAGCGGATTCGACCGACCGCTGGCCTCTTGCAGGCGATATACCATCTTTCTCTCGCCCTCTCTCCCCCCCCTGCAGCAGCTTCAAGTCCCGGGCCCGCAACATGCACCAGAAAGATAGAGCCCAGGGCCCCGGGGGTGAAGCTTCGCGATGTTGCCGTTCTCTAGCAGAGCGGGATCTCTGGGACGCGGACACTCCCCAAACATGCTCCCGCCCATACAAACAAGACGAAAAACGGTCGGCCGTTTTGGGCCTCTGGGGCCCTTCAACCTGACCCTTACGCAAGATGAAAAACTGGTCTAGAGTCGGGGATCTTCTGAACTGGGTCGATCCAGACTAGGGTCAGTCAGGCCATGCAGGATCCTGCAAGACCCTGCAGGAACCTGCGCCCAAGCCCAGGTCAATGCAGCCCTGGCCCTGCAGGATCCTGCAAGATCTAGCGCTCAAGCTGACCCCTGTTTGCATTGACCCCCGCCCCTTGAGCCCCGACTGAGGAAAGGGTCGGGACTTCTGGGGACCCCGTGCTGAAACACGACATCCCCTGAGATCCGACGCGTTGCAAAACAAACTGCAACGTCGAAAATTGCAACATCGAACAAAAAACACGCCCGGAACCCTCGACCCCATCGTTCTGCGTCGTTATTCGAGCCAGATCGGTATGTGAAAGTCCCTGGGCCCGAAATTTCATGCGACAAAGTCCGGCTCGAAAAAAGGCAAAACCGCCAGGATCTCAGGGTCGCGTGACACGCGACCCTGAGATCCTGACGGCCCAATCTGTTCGAGCCGGGCGTCTGGGTCTAAGTCACCCAACGTCATGTGTGATTCGCTGCGGGGCCTCCTGTCGAGAGCGGCCAAGAAGGGGGTGTCCAAAAAGGGGGGTGTGCAAATCATGACCGGCGGCATGTGCGCGGCCCAGCGGCGGGGCCAGGGACGTAATAAAATAAGAAGAGGCGACATGAAATCTGGGGAAATATCATGACCCCCGCCATGATATCCACCCCCCCTAGTCATCAACCCCCTCTTTTCCGCCCCCGACCAACGTCCTGTGTGATTCGCTGCGGGGCCTCCTGGGCGCCCAGGGCCCTCCCCCGGGGGACCCGACGGCCCCAGGGCCCGGCGAGGGCGCGATCCTGCCACGACGCCATCATGCCAGGGCCGGCCCCCGACGCTGCGCAGATCCCTCCATCTTGCGCGACCTCCGCCCGGCGACGGCCGAGGTCGCCCAAGACGGCCTCTCTCTCTATATCTATATATATGTATGAATATAAATGTTAATAGTTATATTCAGTTGCATATTTATAGTTATATGTATATTTATATTTATAGACGAGCGCCCGCTCCAATGCCCCCGTCGGTGCCCACGCGGCGCGGACCTGCCGAGAGCACGGGGGGGGAACAGGAACGCTTCGGGGGGGGGGGGCGGCTCGGGGGGCGACGCCTCGACCCCTCGGTCCCGGATGTGCGCCGCGGGCAGATCTCAGCGATAGTTCGGAGATGGACAGACCCCCCTTTCGCGCAAAACGTGGTTTAGTGAAAGCGACCTGAGGCCCAAACCTGGCGAGCGCAAGCCTGGAAAGTAACGGCCACGGCGCCCTCGCGAGAACCGAAAACGGACACTTCACGAATCGACGTGTCCCTGTTGGGGGTTCTGTCCATAACCCGAATAGTGGCCACCCCGAAGCGAGGCCGCAGGCTCCTGGGCGGGGCGGGCTGTCCTGAAGGGGCCCAGGGACATACCAGCAAATATACGCACAAATGCCAAGATTCCCGATGTTTTCTCGAATTCTCTGGATTTTCGTATGCCCCTCCACTCCCCATATCTTCCCACACTTCCCCGAGGATCGACGATTCATTGTGTCTGTGTGTTTTGTTCCCCTCCGGATACCAGGCCCCTGTCGGCGACCAGTGGACGACCGGGGGCCGATGCGTTCCTCCCCCTGCGCCCCTCCCCTCCCCCGAGCGTTGCCCCTGAGGGTGCGCCCGCCCGGGCCCGCCCGGGGCACGGTGCCGCGGCCGTGAGCCTAAAAGGCTGCTGGCGCCGTCGCGCGTGCTTCTGCTGTGCTCGGCGGCGGCCGCTGCCCGCGGGGGGTCCAGGGCCAGGGGTAGCAGTAACGCTTGGGCGGAGTCGGGCCTGTCCTCGTACACAGGGGCGTTTTTCACGGAAAATGAAAGATAGTCGAAAAATACCCCAAAATGGTCAAAAATGCTTGAACAATTGTCACCCTACTACTTTTCAGCTGTGTCTGGATGTCCCTCCTGTGGAGGGGCAGGCCCGACGTAACGCTCGGGCGAGATGGGGCACGCCGGGGCCGCGGTGCGCTGCGATCGCCACAGCATGCGCGCGAGCTCCAGCAGGTCGGGCGGGTCCAAGTCCCTCCCCCCCCGACCATATGATATATGATCTGACTACCTTCCAGACCACCCCAACCCAACCCGAAGACCCGAATTTCGGGTTGGGGAGGGGTAAGGGTTCCACATGTGTTTTTTAGATGTTTCCCGACCCCCCCCCACTGGAAATCGAGGGTAAATCTGAGCCTTCGGGTTGGGTTGGGGTGGTTTGGTGGGTGGTGATGATCGCTGACGATACTCGGGGAGCCATCCCGGGTAACGACCGTCGCGCGCCAGAAAATAAAACACCTTTCTGAGTCCGCGGGGGCCAAGTGGTAGGTCGGGCATGTCCCCTTACGGAGGGATTTTCGACGGCCAATTCAAAATGCTCAAAACAAACACAAATAGCAAAAACATGCAGGCCGGACTTAAGTCAAGTGGTCCAAGACAGTCAGACGCTGGTGAGCAAGCGGTGTGGTGCACCGGGAGCGAATTGAAGCACGAAGGCGGCAAGGAACAGAGCGCGAGTGTACGGTTTCACCTGGGGCCGTAGGCGACCCGAGGAGGAGAAGGAGGAGGAGGAGGAGAAGGAGGTGGAGGAGGGGGAGAGGGAGGAGGAGGAGGAGGAGGAGGAGGAGGAGGAGCAGGAGCAGGAGATGGAGGAGGAGGAGGAGGAGGAGGAGGAGGAGGAGGGAGGAGGAGGGAGAGGAGGAGGAGGAGGAGGAGGAGGAGGAGGAGGAGGAGGAGGAGGAGGAGGAGATGGAGGACGGGTGTCCTAAGCCCTTCGGAGAAGCCCTCCAAGCGCGAGGAGGAAGGAGGGAGGAGCGCGCTCGGACCATGAGTGATGGGTCTGTTTTCCACCACCACCACCACCACCACCACCACCACTAGTTGGAGGGGGGAAGGAGGTGGAGGACGAGGATGAGGAAGAGGACGGGGAGGAGGAGGAGGAGGAGGAGGAGGACGAAGAGGAGAAGGAGGAGGTGGAGGAGGAGGAGTGATAGGTCTGTTTTCCACCACCACCACCACAACCATATGTTGGAGGGGGGAAGGTGGTGGAGGACGAGGAGGAGGAAGAGGACGACGAAGAGGACGAGGTGGAGGAGGAGAAGGAGGAGGACGAAGAGGAAAAGGAGGAGGAGGTGGAGGAGGAGCAGGAGGAGGAGGACCCCCTCCCCCTCAAACTTCTGGTGGTGGCGGTGGGGAGCAAGCCTATCCATGAAGGCCGGCGCGGGGAGGCCGCACCAGACCTCGCATGCGGGCTGTGCGTGCAAGCGGCGGGGGCCGAGGCCAACCTCGGAGAGGTGCCGCGCGCGAGACTGGCTCGGCCGCTCGCACCCAGCCTCGCCAGCCTCCCCACGAGAGCGACGGAAGGGGTGCGGACGCGAGGCTCGGAGTGGCCCGAGGGCACCTGTTCGGTGGGTTCGGTGGGCGAAGGTCGGACGAGGCCCGTGCCTGTCCAAGGCCTGGTGGCGCCGCAGAGGAATGACGACGGCGCTCTTTTGTGTATATATATATAAATGCACATACATACATACATACATACATACATACATACATACATACGTACGTACGTACATACATACATACATACATACGTACAGACAGACAGACCTACCTACCTACCTACCTACCTATCTACCTACCTACCTACCTACCTACCTACCTACATGCATGCATCCATACATACCTACACATACACACATGCATACATACATACATACATACATTCATACATACATACATACATACATGCATACATACATACATACATACAGACAGACAGACAGACTGACAGACATACATACATACATGTACATATATACATACATACATACATACATACATACATACATACATACATACATACATACATACATACATACTTACTTACTTACTTACTTACATACATACACACATATATATATACACATATACACATACATACATACATACATACATTCATACATGCATGAATGTATACATGCACACGCACATACGTACACACGTACATTCGTACATACGTACACACGTACAGACGTACATACATACATACATACATACATACATACATACATACATGCATACATGCATGCATGCATGCATGCATGCATACATACATACATACATACAAGCATACATACGTCCATATACATGCATACATACATACATACATACATATCTACATACATACATACACATACAGACAGACAGACAGACAGACAGACAGACAGCCAGACAGACAGACACACAGACAGACAGACAGACAGACAGACAGACAGACAGACAGACGGACAGACAGATAGACAGACAGACAGAAAGACAGACAGACAGACATATATATTTATATATATATATATTAATATTATTCATGTATATTCATATTCGGCCTCCTGGGGTCCTCGCCTTGCCCTAGGATCGTCAAACAACGTCTCGGGATGAGAAACCAGCCCTGGGGAAAGGATCGGGACGTCCGGGGGGGGTGGAGGGCAGGATTGAAAAACAATCAGCGTCGCATGCCCGGGCTGCCGCCGGCGCGCTGCGAGGGAGGGTGGGGGGTGGGGGGGGGGGGGGCGAGGACGGGCCGCCTGAGGACCTCTCATCTCCAGGCCAGAAGGCCCCAGAATCGAATCGACAAGTCGGATCGGCGACCGACACGAATCGCATCGGCGGAAAAATCGGCAGCCGAGTCGGGAAAAGTCGAGTCGGCAGACATCGGCAGGCCAGTATGCCTCCGATAATAAATCGGAACCCACATCGGAATCCCAAGTCGAATCGGATCGGAATCGGAAGCGATCGAAATCGGATCGAATCGACTCCCCCCGGAGCTCCCGACGCCAGGAGTTCTCGCCCGGTTTCGGCCCCCAGGCCCACCACATGAGGATCGGGCTCGAGAGGTGCAGTATGGAACAGCGGGGTCGATGGGCTCCGGTGGCGATGCTTTGCATTCCTGGCGCTGCAACTGTTCCATGCCCCGATACGCAACACGCAGCACATGGCGTATTGATACGGAGCTCAACACGCAGACCGAAACCGTAGACATGACGCGACACGTCCGCCAAAACGTGGGCCACTACGCTGAGCCAACACGCAACGTATTGACTCGGACTCTTTGAACATGGCACGCGTTGCGTCTCACAACGGGCGTACCGAGGCAGCCGAGATCACAGGGGATTTCTATTTGGCCTCGGGCCCCTGAGGCCGACCCAAATCAAAGCCCGGACAATGCAACAGAAAGCTGGGGTCTGCAGAGTGCGGGCGCGGCCGCAAGAAACCCAACCCTGAAAACCCGCGCGCGAGGTGCACCAGAGGGGAAGCCCGGAGCACCCTGAACGCAGCAGCTTCTTCCACGGCCGCGGGAAGTCACCGCGCGGCGCGCGGAGCGAAGAAACCCAGGGCACCCTGGCGAGAAGCAGATGGTTTCTTGATGCGCGCCCCCACTGCAGAGCTGTGGGCGTGATTCTGCTCGACGTCGTGCGCGACGTCGGCTCTTGGGTAGGGCCGGGCAGGACCGGCGCCGTTGCCGCCCGCGCGACGCGAGGGAGGGGGGGGGGCGGAAGGCGGGCCGCCGGGGTGGTCCATCTCTCCCAAGCAGAACCAGCGTGGTCCAGCATGGCCCAACGAGACCGTCCTCTGCCTGAGGGCGCGGCCTCGTGTCGGGGAGCTGCTGACCCGGGTCGATCCAGGCCCGGGTCAGCCAGGCCTTGCAGAATGCTGCAAGATCCTGCCAGACCCTGCACCCAAACCCGGGTCAATGCGAAGGATCCTGCAAGATCCCGCGGGATCCTGCACCCAACCCGGGTCAGTGGGGGCCTGGCCCTGCAGGATCTTGCAAGATCTGGCGCTCTGGCTGACCCCCGTTTGCATTGACCCCCGTCTCAAGGCTCCCGATCATGAGGTGCACGTTCTGCTCCGGCCACTCAAACACTACTCCGGAAACCGATGTGGCACAGGGGTATCGCGGGGAACAGAGAGAGAGAGAGAGGAGGGGAAGGGAGGACAAAGACTGCCAGGCTTAGGTTGGGCCTGTCCCCTACAGGGGGATCTTGGGCGAAAAGTGAAACACACACCCAAGATGATCCCCAAAAATGCCCCAAACGAATCGAATGAACGTCCCCAGGCTACTTTTTGTCTAGTTTTGAATCTCCCTCCTGTAGCGGGACAGGCCCGACTGAATGCCAGGCTTCATGTTGCTCCCATAGTACTTAAGGACCACATCCCAGGAAAAAACTTGGAGCACCCAGACAAGTGCCGAAAGAGTGTCGAAACAGTGTCGCAGCAGTGTCGGACGAATGTCTCCCAAGGCACGGCACGCGAGAACCCCCCGATTCCTGTACTTCCCTGGCGCTCGAAATTCTCCCTGGTGATCGAGCGCCAGGGAAGTACAAGAATCGGAGGGTTCTCGCGTGCCGGGCCCTGGGAGACACTCGTCCGACACTGTTGCGACACTGATTCGACACTCTTTCGATCCTTTTCCGGGTGCCCCAAATTATTCCTGGGATGTGGTCCTTAAGTGCGATAGGAGCATCACAGGCCAGGCGATGTCCACACGGCCGGGAAGGCCACCGAGCCTCCGCCCGTCGCCGGCGTGTCCCCCTACAGGGGGATTCTCGATGATTTTTTTTCCAAAATGCAAGAAAAAATACTCCAGGATGGTCAAAAATAATCAAAACAGAATCTCCAGACTGGTTTTTTACTATTTTTTGAATTTTCCCCCTGTAGAGGGACACGCCCGACGCAAGGCGATGTCCACACGGCCGGGAAGGTCACCGAGCCTCCGCCCCCCGCCGGCAAGGCCCGGCCCGCCGGCCACGCCGCGTGCCCCGTGGCAGGGCCCCCCTTCGCCAGACCGAGCCCGCGCCCCGCCCCCGCAGGCGGCCACCGCTGGGAGGCCCTCGTCTTAGGTCGAGCGGGTCCTTTGTGGGCCCGGAAACGGCAGGGCCGTTTTTTCACCGTTTCCAAAAAAATGTCCCGTGAAAGAGGAAACGGCAACAAAAACGGCGACCGGAGACGGCAACAAAAACGGCTCCAGGATTGGAACCGGAGCCAGAACTGGTCAAAAAACGGCGACGGAACCGGTAACAAAAACGGCGTCGGAACCGGCAACAAAAACGGCAAAACGGAACTGGTAAAAAAACGGCCGTCGATTCCAGGGCCCACTAAGAGCGGGTCCCCCTTCCGTCGGGAGCGGCCAAGAGGGGGACGTCCAAGAGGGGGGGGTGCAGATCATGACCGGCGGCGTGTGCGCGGCCCAGCGGGGGGGCCAGGGCCGTACCGAAGAAAGAAGAGGCGCCATGGAATCTGGGAAACATCATGGCCCCCGCCATGATATCCACCCCCCCCCCAGTCATCACCCCCCACTTTGCCGCCCCTGATACAGGGGGATCAGACAGAAAAATTCAAAAATAGTAAAAAAAAAAAAAGTAATCCAAAAATGCCAAAAGGTAATCAACAAATCGTCCCCCGATGATGTGTTGTACTATGTTCGAATACCCCCCTTGTAGAGGGACAGGCCCGACTTCATGCTGGGAGGCCCTCGTCGGAAGAACTAAAGAGGATTGAGAAGCTCCATTGGGGTGCTGTTGCGCCAGAGTCGGCCGCGGATTCAGCGGGATCCAGCCAGATTCAGCGGGATGGAGCCGGATGTCGGACCAGGGCAAAACTTACGTCGGGCCTTTCTCTATACAGGAGGAATGTCCAAACATAGTCCAAAAATGATATGGGGCCGATGTTTGAAAGTCTTGTTTCGCTATGAATATGTTTGACTATGTTTGATCTTTCCTCCAAAAGCCGCCTGTAGGGGAACATGCCCGACCCGAGGCAAAACTTATGTTGTTCCCATCCGAATTAAGGACCACATTCCAGAAATAACTTCGAGCACCCGAAAAAATGTCAAAAGAGTGCCGAAACAGTGTCGAAACAGTGTCGGGCGAGTGTCTCCCAGGCCCGACGCGTGAAAACCCTTGAGTTTCGGCACTTTTTTTAGCCGCCTCGAACGAATCCCTATCCCTAAGATTGACACGCCAAAAGGCGATGACAATCTTAGGGATTCGCCCTCAAAAGATAAGGGAATCCCTATGGTTGGCATCGTGATGAGGAGGTGCCCAGCATGGGGATAGGGATATGTTCCAGGCTGGTATTTTTCTTCGGCGCTCGAAACTCTTTCTGGCGATCAAGGCGAAAGTAGGCTGGAGCATCATGAGGCAAAAACCAGACGGTGACCTCCCAGGGGTTGCACTCGAGCCCGCCCTGCCCGTGCCGGGCGGGCCTGCCCCGGCACGGCGGGCGGAGAGCGCGCCCTGCCGCCGCCTGCCCCCGCGCGCGCCGCGCGGCAGGCTGCAGGCGCACGGGAGCCGGAGCGTCTGCCGTGCTCCCGCTGCTTCCCCCCGTGCTGCCGGGAGGCGGAGCTGGGCGAGCGCAGCGGCCTCCGCGCCGCCTCTGTGGGCGTTGTTGCCGCGTCCTCCTCTCGCTGAACCTAGTTGGGCGCCCGAGTTATCCGGGGTAACTCGGGTCCGGGGTAGCTCGGGTTCGGATTCCCGAAAAAGGAACCCGAGTTAGCCCTGACCCGAGTTACCCCTGATGCTGTGGGGCTCTGGGCGCCCGAGTTATCCGGGGTAACTCGGGCCCGGGGTAACTCGGGTTCGGATTCCCGAAAAACGAACCCGAGTTAGCCCTAGGACTGCTCTCTCGTGATTAGCGCCCAGCTGGCGCGCACTCCGACCGATCGCTGCCCTGCCCTGGAAGCGTGACGTGCGCGGAGGCACGGCGGTCCGACTCGGGCGCAGTTCGGCGCGCTGGCTTGCTGAGCTGCAGCGGGGGCCGGTCCACGAGGAGCCTTCCACAAGAATTGGGTCGGGCATGGCCCCCCTACAGGCGAATTCTGGACGAGAAAGAAGATCGTCGCAAATAGCAAAACAAACTCAAATAATCGTCCCCAGAATATGTTTGGACTATTCTAACATAGGACGCCGATTGGATTTTGGTGTGGGGACGTCACGCTGCGCTCTGCAAAACCATCGAAACCCAAGAAGCCCAGGGCACCCTGGAGGCGAGCCGGGTGTTCCTTGGCATGGGTCCCCACTGTACCGTTGCTCCCCTGCCCCGACCCCCACCAGTCCCTCGCCCCCCGATGATGGAAGCTGCAAGCTGCCCCACCAATGGGGAGGGGAGGACTCGGCCATGGCAGGGCAGGCCGACGAGGCGGAGCACCTCCGGGAGGCGCGAAGCTTATAGAGACACCCCACGTGGACAGCCCGTCGCGCCCCGCCCCCCCCCGTCGGATACACCACGCTGCCGCAGAAACCGCCAACGTCCGATCGAGTGAGGGATCGACCCCAGACCCCCAAACATGACGGCATGTTTTTCGTCATGTTCGGCATCTGGGGACGCTTACCGGGCCTAGGTACCGTCAAACAACGACTCGGGACGAAAAACAGATCCTGGGGAATGGGTCAAGACCTCTGCGGGTCGACGTGATGAAAGAATCATGACGTTGGGGGTCTTGGACAACGGAATTGAGTCACCCCACAATTGATTTTCTCGTCAAGCCCTACCTCGAATGCTGGTAGATCTACGACCATTCTGCGCGTCTCTCCCGGACTCGACGGACAAATCAATCTTGGGGTGCATCAATTCTGCATCCGATCCCCCACTCGAAACTTGTTTTGCACGGGCAGGACGCGGGGCGGGTCCTCCACCGCGGATTGGACACAGGCGATCAGGCCGTCGAGGCGATCCTGGTGCCAGCGGCCAGCGGGCGACTCCGAGGCAGAGGGAGAGAGAGGAGAGGCGGGACTGGGCCCCGGCCGGCCGGCCTGCCTTCGCACGGGCGCCCGTGCCCCGGGCAGCCGTCGGTCTCGCGCGTGCCTTCCTCTGCTGGCCGATCCAGGACGCTCCTCGAATTTAGAGAGAGCAACAATCGGGGATGGACAGACCTCACTTTAGTAAAACGTGGTTCAGCGAAAACGACCTGAGGCCCAAACCTGGCGGGCGCAAGCCTGGAAGATAACCGCCGCGGCGCCCTCTCGAGAACCGAAAACGGACAATTCACGAATCGACGTGTCACTATTGGGGGTTCTGTCCGCCCCCGAAACAGCGGCAGAAACATCAACTCTCGGCGCTCCCCGGGCGGACAGCCTGCATCTGGCCTGGACCCCCCAAAGGGGCGGCGGGTGGGGGCCGCCGCCGCGGGGGCCCCGCGCAGGTCCAAGAAATCCGCGCGGAGCGCCAAAAGTTTATGTTTACAGTCGGGGCGTTGACCTAAGGAACCCTAAATCCGCCGATCCGGCGTGTGAGTTTCAAGGAGTCTCAGCTACAGCCTCGAGGCTGAGCCTCAGCCTCTGGGGGGGTTGCCGGGGTGGCTGTGCCGGGGAAGGGGGGGTGGGGTGGGGGGGGGGGTGCGAGTTTCCGGCGGATGCGTTTTTTGACACCCCTCACAAGGATCGTGGCCTCCGAGGGGGTTCCGAACTCGAGTACCACCCCTCCCGCACCAAGAGGCTCCGAGGAGGCCTCCAAGAGGCCCCAAGGGGCGCAGAAGAGGCCCCCAAGAAGCCCCAAGAGGCTCCCAAGAGACCCCCAAGAGGCCCTCTAGTGGCCCCAAGAGGCCCAAGAGGCCCCCAAGAAGCCCCAAGAGGCGCCCAAGAGGCCCCCAGAAGTCCCAGCCAACCACGAGATCCCAACCAGCATCCATGAGGCCTCTGACCCACCACCCACGCACGGTGGCGGGATAGGCCGACGGCCACTGGATAAATGCTGAGTGAGAGGAGGGACGAGGGCGAAGAAGGATCACATCAGTCGGAGCGTCCCAGATCGGCGGCACTGGCCGAAGGCCACTACAATAAGGAACGAGGCCCCTTTTTTCCATAAGTTAAACTTCGATTTCCGATCGAAAACATAAGGAAAACCTGAGGCAAGCTGTGAAACACTTACGGAACGCGGAGCCCCTCCCCAACCAAACAGGTTCCTTCTTCAGGGCCCCGACTGTATGTGTTTTTGTTTCTCCTTTGATTTTCTTTGCTGGATGGTCCAGGATGCTCCCCGATGGTCCTCGCCGAGCGAGAAGATGCACACACGCCGGAGCGAAGCCAAGAGGAAGGGAGGCCGAGGGGCGGGACGGGGGAGGCCAGAAGGAGTCACGAGCGGCGAACGCATCCACACCCGCGCACTCGCGGTCTGGACGACGGGGAGCGCCATCCCGAGGATGCACGGTCGCACGGATGCGTTCCGCGCGGGGCATCCGCGGAACAACGCCCTGTATCCTCTGGGTCGCGGTCCAAGGGCCCGGCCCGCGAGGCCGCAGATACGGGCACGCCTTTGGCAGGCCATCTGCCGGCGAAGGCGACCCGTGGCCAGAGCTTGCCGGCGCAGGCCCGCTGAATTCAGGCCGCAACGCCCTCTCGAGGACCCGCGAAAGGCCATCCCGTGCGCAATCGATTTGGCAGTGTAAGGGTTCTATCAACCTCTACTGGTCCCGTGCATCCCGAAGCGCCATCTGAATGTTACCCCCCCGTCCCCGCCCGAACAAATAGACCAGACGACCGAAATACAGCGAAGTTGGGTGGACTGAAATCAACTGGACTGGACTGGGGTGGGCTCTATTCCACTCGGCTCATCTCTACCATTGTCGTTTCTACCAGACTCGACACAAGTGTCTACCCTACTCTACTCCGGCATACTCTATACTACGCTGCTTTGCCCTACCTTAATCGTATCTGCTCTACTTTGAAGCATACATGATAAATACTGCTCTACGATACGATACTCATGCTCTACCATACGCCAATGCTACCCTCATATATTATGGATATTGCCATACCCTCCTCTACCCTGCTCAAATATCACAGACGACACTGTGGTATGATGTGTTCGACGTTGAGCTATTCGAAAACATTTGTATATAACATGCGACATGTGAACGAAAGAGTTTGTAACAGACTTTACTCTATACTCTACTATCATCTGAAGTGCTCATCTAGTATTGTGAAGTGCTCCACGCTACTCTACCCTACCCTACTCTACTCTACTGTCTGATCGATCGATCCTTACTTTTTTATGATTAAGCACCCCGAAACTTCCACCTCGCCGGCAGATATCAGCCCCGCCGTTCCAACTGTGAAAAAATGGGAACTCATGGTTTCCCCGCCAACATGTCGCCGAGTTGCGAAAAGTGCAGCAGGCATGGGACGGAACGGACATGGCTTGGGTAACCCTAAACGGGTGGTCGGTCCTCCCGATGGAAAAAACAATCCCGTCAACATAAATTTGCTTGTCGTCGACGCTGCGAACAAGAAAAAGCAAGAATGGGACGGAAAGGACATCGCTGGGGTAACCCTAAGCGGGCGGTCGCGTCTTAACAAACAACAAAAAAACTTTTTTTTCCCCGACAACATTGACTTTCTTGTCGTCGACGCTGCGACAAGTCCAGCAGGAATGGGACGGAATGAACATCGCGCGCGGACGCCTGGCCAACCCTAAGCGGGACCCCCCGTCATCCCTGCCAAAAAAACACCACGACGTCGACGTTTCCTTGCCAACATATACTTTCTCTATGTCCGCGCTGCGAATCGCGTAGCGGGAATGGGGCGCCCCGCGAATTCCCAAGAGGCATCCTCGTCTTCCTCCTCAGTTTCTCCTTCCCTCCCCTCCTCCCTCCCCTCCTCCTCCTCCTCCTCCTCCCCTTCTTCCATGCGCGGCAGGAGCGAAACTATTGGCGGTGCAACGCGCGCGGCTGGAATGAGACGCGGCCGACTTCGCGCGCTGGACATGTTGTCGCCGACGATGCAGCATGAGAGGCCGGAGCGGGGCGCGGCGTACATCGCGCGCGGTTTTGTTTCTCGTCGACGTTGCTCCACACGCGGCAGGGATAGGACGCAGCTCATGTCGCGCGCTGAACGTTTCGCCCCCCACGGTAGAAGGTGAACGACAGGGGGAGGGAGGGGGGGATGAAGTGGACGGAGCCCTCTGGCTCGTTCGAGCAGGCAATTTGACCCTACCCTACCCTACGCTACCCTACTCTACTCTATTATGTTTTGTTCTACCCTAGCCCTATGTCTTATTGGTGTCTACTCCCACTCTGCCACCCAGATGGCCGAAACCGCACCAATGCGGATTACCGGGTGGTCCCTCCTACATGCCACACGCATAATACAACATATTACTCTGCCGTCTCAACATGGACACTGTGTCGCCCGCGTCGCAAAACCCGTGGCAAGACTTGGACGGGGGGCGCATCCCGCGCGCCAGGCCGACCTGTCGCTCTCGCGTCGGCGCCGTTCCTACTGTTCTAAAGACTTGAATTCCCGGGCGCGGCGCATTTGGTTCACGCGCATGTCCGTCGACGCGAGCGCGGACGAAACTGTCGTTTTCGCTTCGGCGCCGTGAAAATTCCGCCTGAAAGTGACGCTCCCACCTCGACCGGCGAAATATATGTCACTCGCCGATTCGGGGGGGGGGCCCTTGCGAGTGGGCAACAGGTTACCCTCGCCCAAATTCCGTGCGCACTTGGATCGGACATGCCGTTTCAGCACGGGCGCGGCACATGGTTCGTTCGCCGACGTATAAGAAAGTCACTGCGGCAGCGGGGCCGCGCGAGAGCGGGCCAAATGCCGACCTTGCCCAAACGCCGCGGGATGTGTGCGTGTGTGTTAGTGGCAACGCTTTGCCAGCACGGCGCATGTTTCGTCTTCGCTGTGCGCATCGGAAGTGTTGTCGTTCCCGCCCTTGCGCGGCCCACGCGAATTTACTCACCAAGTCGTCGGAAGCGGGGTCGCGCGCGAGCGCCATCCATTTGCGAGGTGGGCGCGCGTTCCAATCCCAGTTTCAAGTTGTGCAACACTTGATTACTCTGGTCTGGGAGAGAAGGCGGGGGTCAGCGGTGCCCGGTGACTCGCTCGACGTGGCGAATTTGTTTCTACACTTGCTCCTGCTCTACTCCTACAGTGCGACTCTCTACGATCGTCCTGTCTACTCCGAGCGTTTATGTTCTACTCGAACCATAGCCTCTCCTCTACTCGATTCGACTTTGCTTTGCTCTACTGTACACTGCTCCACTGTAGTATGCCCGAATCCACTCTACCACATACCCGACTCGACTCTGCCCTACGCTAATAAACCACACCCGGCCCGACCGTACTCTACTCCACCGTACCGTCATAGTCTCTACTCGACTTTCCGTTATGATTTGTGGTTCAAGCTCAGCGGGTGCTGAGCTGGATACGGCGGGCCGTTCGGGTAATCTCTTCTCTCGCGATGGGGTCGGCCGACCGCTGGAAGCGGATGGCGGTGCTGCAAGTGGCCAAGGCGGCGTTCGGTGCCACCGTGGCGGCGGTGGCTGGCCAAAGCGGCACCAAGTCCATGGCCGCGGCAGTGGCGACAACCGCGCGCGGCGCCACACGGGGCGCTGCCGCGGCGCAGCAGCAACCGCAACAACCTCAGCAATGGCAGCGGGCGGGGCGAATGGCGAGATCGTGGGGTTCGCCGAAATCATATTGCCATCGCTGGGGGGTCCATCACTCGTGCATTGCCCAAATTCGCGTGTGCGATTTTTTGGGTTGGGCGATCCGGGATGCTCTTCCGTGGCCCACGCCGACATAACAAACATAACGCGCCCGAGCGGCGTCAAGCCGAATAGATAGGGTCGGTGGACCCCACCGCTTCGCCGATACATCGGCGATGCATCGCCGATGCGTCGGCGATGAAACGGCCGCGCGGTGGCGACGGCAAGGATGCATCGGCAGCGTCGGCGTGGAGAAAATCGGACCCGACATCGAGCATCGCCGATGCATGGGCGACGGCGAGGCCGTCGCCACGGTGGGCGAACCCAGACGTCCAACAACAACGATATCACATATAACAACAAGAAACGTTACATTTACAACGACAATTACAACAACAGCACCAACAACAGCAACAACACCAATCAGTTTACCACGATGCGCCATGCTTCCACGCGTTACGTGCATCCCTCTGGCTACCGCACCCCAGCACGGGGGATTTGTTCCTGGCACGCGGAGTTCGATATTCCCTGGCCCAGATCTCTCGCCCATGAAAGTGTCGCCGCAACCTCTTCCGAGGAACTTCGACATCCACAAGTCGGACGGCACACCGCCATCGCGATCGCCTTGCGCACGCTCCGCATCTCGGAGGAGAAGGGTGAAGAATGCGAGGGGGGGGGCGGGGGATGAAGGAGAGGAAGGGGGAGAGGAGGAGGAGGAGGAAGAGAAGGAGGAGGCGGGGGAAAAAGGAGGAATAAGTGTAGCAGCAGTGCCTCCGAAGACGAGGTGGTTGTTTCTCCTCGTTCGAACTGTGACGCCACCATCCTGCGGCCTCGGCGCGTGACCCTGAACGTTCACGCCCCCAGGCGTTGCCGCTCCCATGTTCGCATCCTCCACCTGCCCCTCCACACCATCTCAAGGAACCCCTAAATACAATCCTTCGACCCTCGATCCTTGGAGCCCCTGGCAGTCATCCGTCCCCCTTCTCCTCCTCCACATTATCTATGCTCTCCAAAAGTGATCGTTATTGGTTAGTGGAAGCCCCCCAGGGGCGATGCCGAAACGAGGGCCCAAATCTTGAGTAAACTGTGACGAAGTATCACACGGGAGCGACGAGGGAGGACGGAAGGGGAAGGGAGGAGAGAGGAGGGAGGTGGGAGGGAGGAGGAGGGAGGAGACAAGGGGGACGGAAGGAGAAGAGAGGAGGGAGGAGGAGGGAGGAGGGAGGGAAGAAGGACGGGAGAGGGATGAGGAAGGAGGGAGAAGATGAGGGGGTGGAGGGAGCAAGAAGGAGGAAGAGGGAGGGGGAAGGAGGGAGGAGGAGGGGGAGTTTCCGACTTACGGATAGTACGACTATGTCGGTTACGTATATGCTTATAAGGAAAAAGCCGCTCTTCTGGCCCTCTCAGCTTTACTGTAAGCTTTAGGCCAGATCCCCCGCTCAATATTCCTAAGATAATATACGCGATTACCTGCAGGCCTGCCCTCGCACCTTCTTCCGAGTTGGGCCAGCTGTTGTGCCGCAAAACATCCGCAGGTGCCGCATAACCAGATCCCCAGCCTAGCGTGAAACTGTAGCATATAGCCCTCAGGTCAAAGCTTGGGGTATCCAACCTATTCTTTCGAATAGCTTTGGTCGTCGAGCTCCTACACTTAGGACAGGAAGGCTTGCTATCAGATGCCGTATGCACTGTGGGAAACACCTTGCGCACCACAGGTGCTGGCGGCCTGGGCCCACGGTTCCTAGCTCGGGTGGGGGGAGGAGGGAGGAGGGAGAAGAGGAGAGGTTGGAGGAAGGAAGAGGAAGAGGAAGAGGAAGAGGAAGAGGAAGAGGAAGAGGAAGGGGAAGAGGAGGGAGGGAGGAGGGAAGAGGAGGAGGAGGAGGAGGAGGAGGAGGAGGAGGAGGAGGAGGAGAGGAGGAGGACGAGGACGAGGAGGAGGAGCAGGAGAAGGAGGAGAAAAGGGCGCCTGTCCAGCGTAAATCGGGAGGAAATCTCAGGCGGGAGCGCTGGTTTCGTCGGGACGGGGGCTGTCGGCGGTGAGCAAGAGCACCGCCTTGAGAAAAAAAGGGAGGAAGTCCCGAGCGGTAGCGTTGTTGTTGCTGGGGGGCGGCGCCGATGAGAGAAAGAGTAGCGCGCCTGTCCAAGGTAAAACAGGAGGGGGTCTCGAGCGGGAACGATGGTTTTGTTGAGACAGCTGCTCTCGGCGCGAGCAAGACCACCGGCCCTGAGCAAACAAGGAAGAAGTCTCGAACGGGATCGTTGTTGATGTTGGGGGGCCGGTTTTGGCGGTCCCCCAAACCGCTTGAGAGTGAGCCTCATTTTCAATGAAAATACAGCCGGCGCCTCGGCGGGAGCGCCAGGGTGCCTGTAAGAGGTCCAACAATAAGAATTGTTTAGTAATCAGCATTCAACAACCACAACAACAACAACAACAACAACAACAACAACAACCACAACCACAACCACAACAACAACAACAACAACAACAACAACAACAACGACAACAACAACAACGACAACGACAACAACAACAACAACAACAACAACAACAACAACAACAACAACAACAACAACAACAACAACGCAGTCACGCGCCAGCCTATGGCACGGCGCCTCGGCAAGATAAAACGTGATGGAGGATAAGGGAGGGGAGGAAGAATGACACACGCTACCTAACTGCGGCTGTGTGTGTGTGTCGTATTAACTCGTGCACGCGCTGAGCCCATTGCAGCTTTGGGCGGCCGCGTTTCCGGTGCAAGCGCCTCTGCCTGGGACTCCTCCCTCCGGGCTCTTCCCTCCTCCCTCCTCCCTTCCTCTCTCCCTCCTCCCTCCCTCCTCCCTCCTCCCTCCTCCTGCGACTCTGTGCTTCGTCCCGATTCGTGGGCCCGGCGTGAGCCCCCGGAGGCCGAGAACGGCCAAACAATGCCTTGGATGCTCATTTTGGGGACCTTCCTGAAGACACTCGTTTCACTCGAAGCTGCGTCGAACGGCCGTCGATTTGAGTCGACCCTGTGTCGAACCTGAGTCGAACCCGCGCCGAACCTGAGTCGAACCTGAGCCGAACCTGAGCCGAACCTGAGTCGAACTTGAGCCATCCTGGGGTCGAACTAATGCGAACAGATCCGTCAGGTGGGCCCCAGGAAGGTCCCCCAAACGAGCATCTAAACTGCCTGCTTCAAGTGAGCGTCTTTTTACTCGGCGTTTCGACAGTGGGCGAAAGGGGGGGGAAGGGGGGGGCGGGTCTGGCTCCAGACCTCTGCACAGTGCGACTGTTTGCACGGGTGCGTCCACTATGGGGGAGACTCCACCTGAATGAAGCCGGCGCCAAGAAGAGGCAAGACCTGGTACCCGCCGAACTAGCAAGGACAACAGGGCGGCGAACCAGGGTGTGAAACGCTCTGTTGAGAAGCGGGGGGGGCTCCGCGTCGCAACCTTGTACACTGCAGCGCGTGAGCCGAGAAGAGAAGGAAAACAACCTTCCTGCCAATTTTCCTCGCGCCCCGCGGGGAGGCCTCGACGGACATCCGCTCGAGCATCCACTGGTTGTTCTCGCGCTCCAGGTCCTCCCAGCGAGGCCAGGCGCAACTCCTGATCCTCGTACTCCTCCCCCTCCTCCACCCTCCTACACCCTGGGTCTCCTCCTGCTCCTCCGTCCTCCTCATATGCCCCCTTCGTCCCTTCCCCCCTCCCTCCCCCCCCGCTCTTGGGGAAAAGACGAGGTCGGAGCTATGCTCAGGCCTCCGACGACTTGCCAATCCGACGCTTTTGAGGGCCGTGCACGAGCCCCTGGGGCCGCCCACGAGGACGATATCCGGCCCAGGCGGCGAGAGAGCGAGACCCCTGGGGCCGCCAATCAGGGCAACACATACGACGGCGGCGACGACGACGACGAAGACGATGAGGACGAGGACGAGGACGACGACGAGGACGAAAACGACGAAAACGGCGCGGGCGGCTGATGCTACACGGGCAGCTGCGAGTGCGCGGACCCCCTCGCCAGGAGCAAGAAGCAGGGAGGCGCGTGGACAAGGAAAGAGGAACATGATGGAGGTCCCCCAGGAGGCTTGGCGGCGGCTGATGCAGGGAGTATCGCACAGTTTCGTGACGCCTTCGGAGGGCAGGGCACAAGAGGTGGCGGATGAGGGCATCCCCTGTCTCCTCATAATTACGCCTCCCGCCTCCGCCTCCGCCTCCTCCTCCTCCTCCTCCTCCTCCTCCTCTTCCTCCTGTTTCAGTCCTCTCTCCTCATTCTTCCCTCTCCCTGCTCCCTCCTCCTCCTCCTCATCATCATCATCATCCTCCTTCTCCTCCTCCTCTTTCTCCTCCATGGGGGCGGGGCGCACGACCGGGGGGGGCCGAGTTTGGGGTCAGCCGTCGCTCGGAAAGAGGCGGGCAGAGACGTGAAAGGGAGAGGGCGTTGCGGGTAAACCAGGCTGCCCCCCCCTCCCCGCTCCCGAGCCGAAGGGCAAAGGGGAGCGCCGCTCGACCTCCAAGGGAGGACGGCGCCTATAATAATGACAGTGGATCGGGGTCTGGGAGCCGTCGAGAGCCTGGGCCTGACACGGACCCTGAGAGGAGGGCGCCTATAATTACAGCGGATCGGGGTCCGGGAGCCGTCGAGAGCTGGGCCTGACACTGACCCTGAGAGGAAGGCGCTCTCACAGTGGATCGGGGTCTGAAGGCCGTCGAGAGCCCGGGTCTCACGCTGAACCTGCGAGCGTGGCTGCGGCTGCAGCGGGCTGCGCGGGCGGTGCGGACCGCCGTGCCGTCGGTGCGCGAGCCCGCCCCGATCTCCGCACCGATCGCCCAGCCACGCGCCCGACCAGCTCCTGCTGCCGGACCGCGCGCCGGTGGCCCCGGAGCCCGAGAGCGGCCTCGGGACATCGCAGCGGCGAGAAAGCCCCATCTGGCTGTGCGAGGCGCGAATCTATCCATAGCCACCGCCTGGGAAGCGACGTCCTGGTGCCCCAGCGGGCGGTGGACATGGACATGGACATGGACATGGACATGGACATGGACATGGACATGGATATATATATATATATATATATATATATGTATATATATATATATATATTCTGGCCCCCGGGGGCCCGAATATAAACCCATGTCCACCGCCTGCGAGGTCCACGGAAATAGATCCTCCAGGCGGTGGTCATGTGTAAACTCCCGCCTCGGAGGCCGCGCGACGGTTTCAAGCGTCGGAGGCCTGGGGTTCAGCACGCGCCTTAAGGTGAGGGCCAACGACCGGGGGGGAGCTGGCGCACGGGGGCGAAGAGCGCCGGGGCGGAATCGGCGAGACCTCACCGAGAGAGGTCGGCGACAGGGCCCCCCCCCCAGATAGCGAAGCCGCACGTTCCCTGGCGGGGGGTGGTCGGGCCCCCGTCGGCGGCGAATCCTCCCCGGAGCCTACCACCCCCCCCCTGACGTTGCCCATTGGCCTTCGGGTCAGAGCTCGGCTTCCGGGCGGCGGTTCGGGGGGACGATCCTGGGCCCCGCTGGAACGCCCTCGACGAGGCGCAGCTGCCGAAGGCGTCTCGCGAGGCTCGAAGAGCGCCGAGGGCCGACGGGAACGCCAGAGAGCCTCGAACCTCGAACCTGTCGCCCCCCGCGGAGTCAAAGATCGATCCCTGGACCTCTCCTGGGGTGCGTTCTGCCCAGAATTTCGAGGCGTATCCAGCCGTGGCCACGAGGGCGCAAGCCTCGAACCTAGAATTCTGTCGTCCCCCAGACGCCCAAAATCGATCCGTGGACCTCTCTTAGGGTGCTTTCTGCCCGGAATGTCGAAGCGGATCCAGACGTGGCCGCGAGAGCGCCCAAGGATAAAACCTTCAGAGGGCAACCTCGATCCTCGAGTCTCGCACCCTACCCCCCCCATCCGACGCTGTCACTGAAGCCAACACGCGCTCAAAGAGGGATCCCGTCCTTGACCCGGGTGCGCGAGCGACTCGGCGTGTGAGCACACGGGTGGTTAGCGAAGCAGCGCTCGTGTGGCTGCCTTCCCCGGCGCCTTCCGGCGACAGAGGCGCCGATGCATCGAGGCACGTGCCCGCTATAGAGGGGGACGCGGCACGCAGCCAATTTCGCGCAACCACCCCTCTGCCTACCCAGACATGCGACGTCCTGATTTTCTCAGGACGGCGTCCCTGGAAGTCCCTGCCCTTTCCAGAGGCCGGCGTCTCATCACCTTTCCGAGGTGAGTGCCAAAGGAAAACAATCGATCACCTCGGTGAGGGAGGCAGGGGACCACCTGAGTCGTTTCTTGACGGTGTCGAAGCCCTGCGGGGGCCCCCCGAGGCTAAAAACGGCCCAACCCCCCCCGTCCTGATTCTTAACGGCGCAATCCTGTCTGGGTAGATCTCCCCCCTTCCGGCCCGGCAGGCCCGTCCTTCACCCGGTGCGCGAGCGCCTCGGCGTCCTCCGGCCTATCGGGGTCCCCCGGCGCGGCATCGGGCCTCGCCGGCGGCGCCGCGGGCGACGACCGACGACAACGACGCCGACGCCGACGCCGACGCCGACGCCGACGCCGACGCCGACGCCGACGCCGACGCCGACGCCGACGACGACGACGACGACGACGACGACGACGACGACGACGACGGCGACGACGACGACGACGACGACGGCGACGACGACGACGGCGGCGGCGACGACGACGAGGACGACGGCTCAGACTGGGTCGAGAAGACATCACGGCGGATTATGCCTTGCTAGCTGCGGCCGCCCATTGTCGGACTCCGGGACCGGGGCGGTCAAAGAGCGCCTCGGGCTGAGAAGCTGATCCCTGGAAAGGGGTCGAGATCTCTGGGGCCCCAACCTGGCGCAAAACAAAATATGCCGTCGGGGGTCTGGGGACGGCGCTGATGGCGGGCATGGCGGCGCCGACAACGACGTCGACGACGACGGCGACGACGACGGCGACGACAACGTCGTCGGAAGTCGAGGTCGTCAGCCTCTGGTTCGTGCACCGAGGGCACCCTCGTGACCACGGCTGGAAAAACTGTGCAGGATGGCGTGCGGGAGGGGTCCGGGAACTTGTTTTGAACGGTCATGGAGGACAACGACCACGGCGGTGCTAGTTTGTCTGACGCCGGCGTCGGCGGCGAGAAAAGGAGAGAGACATAAACGAGAAGGATGAGGGCGAATACAGTGCACACGTACGGCAAGGAATCTTTTTCTAAGAAATAAGGGCATCGTTCACTTCTAATCATGCTCATTTCTCATTGTGCTCCCCAGTGGTCAGGAAGAGGCCCAGGATAGAACAACTAGAAATGAAAGGATCTTGGCCCCCCAAAACATCAAAGAACTTTCGAATATTTAGAAATGAACCATGTGCACCTTTTCGTCGGCTTCGGAGAACCCTGAGGTGGACCAGGAGTTCTGTGGGCCCTGATAGTCATCGGGGAGAAGACTTCTACAAAACACCTGCGGGCAGGCCGCTCTCTTATTCGACGTGCCTGCGCCAGGAGGAGGAGGATGAGGAGGGGGATGGATTCGATTCGGTCCAGCACCGCCAGGACAACCTCCACGAGGACACGGCAAGCGCGCGGCCTGTGGCATTCTGAGACGGTGGGAGGGTGCAAGGGGAAAAGAGGGCGAGGAGCAAGGGGGGAGCTCTGCCTGGAGTGAAGTCGTGTCGGGGGAGCTCTATGAAGGTGAGAGGTGGACGCGGAGAGACTAGAGAGGGCCTGGGGGGCGCATGGATTTGCACGGAATCCTTTACGTTCTAGAAATGGCATCGGAGAAGGAGGGAGAGGAGAAGGAGGAGGAATGCAGAAGGAGTGGCTCTGGTGCTCTCTTGTGGGTACCACAGCAAACAGGAGGCTGCGCATGCCCGTGGGCAGCTGGCGGCGTGACAGGAGCTGCAGAGCTCGCGCGGAGGAGCCGCACGCCTTACGGAGAAAGAGGAGGGAGGAGGAACGGAGGGCCCGAAGGAGGGGAGGAGGAGGAGGAGGAGGAGGAGGAGGAGGAGGAGGAGGAGCAGGAGGAGGAGGAGGAGGAGAAGGAGGAGGAGGAGGAGGAGGAGGAGGAGGAGGAGGAGGAGGGGAGGGAGGGGGAGGGGAGGGAGGGAGGAGGGAGGAGAGGGGAGGAGGGAGGGAGGAGGAGGAGGAGGGAGGGAGGGAGGGAGGGAGGGAGGGAGGAGCCAGCGGGGCGCCCGCGAGGCGATGCCCACGGGGGCGCCCAGTAGGCGCCCGCAGCGCGGCGGGAGCCCCCAAGGAGCAGCCAGCCGCCCGCGCGGGCGGGCAGGACGAGGCAGCACCCCGGAAGGCGTGCGCGGAGTGGGGGGGGGGGGGGGCCGGCGGCGCAGAGGCTGTGCACTCGCCATCGCTGGGACGTCCATTCCCTGCGTTTTTGTTCGGTGTCGTGCGTGGCTGTTTCGCCAAATGATCAAGGATGCTCCTCGCTGGTCCTCGCCGGAAGAAAAATGCACACGTCCGAGCGATGCTCAGGTGCGGTGCGGCGTGGGCCGTGCTGCGCAGGCGAGCAAGAGGAGGCGGAAGCCGCGGCATGCAGACGCCGTGCGGGGGGGGGGGGGGGCCAGGCGGCGCAGAAGCTAGGCAGTGCGGCGCGGGCCGTTCTGC
>CAUYUJ010014282.1:1788067-1804004 GCA_963575745.1 Prorocentrum cordatum
AAGGCGAGGGAGGTAGGCTGGGCTTCCGCCCGCCCCCCTGCCGAGGAGGGCGGAGCGCGAGCACGAGAACGGAAGGGCGGGGCAGACAAAGAGCAGGGCGCGGGAGCAAGAGCGGCGGCAGCGGCTGCAGCCGCGCGTGCGGTGAGCGGCTTCTGGGTGTCGGAGCCCTTGGGCGGACTTCCGGCGAGGACCGGAGAAGGGCGGGCCGGCCCCGGAGGGGTGGGCCTGCTGCAGAGCGCCGGCGGCCACGGAGAGAAGCGAGGAGGGCGGAGTGGAAGATCAACCTGCACTTCCCACTCGTGAGTCTGAGTGTTCGGGCCTTCCGAGGCCTGCAGAGGTCGTCGTCGTCGTCGTCGTCGTCTTCGTCGTCGTCGTCTCAAGAAGACCTGACGCAAAGGTGAATCACCACCAGGCTCCAAGAGCGCAGTAGATACAGGGGGGGTCAATGAAGCATGGGGTGGAATAGATAGAGAAAATGTGGCGGATCAGGGAAAGTACGAGGAATTGCACGACAGGAACAAGTAGAGGAGAAGGAGGAGGAGGAGGAAGAGGAGGAGGAGGAGGAGGATGCCGGTAAGAATGAAGACGGAGGGTAAAAGAAGAGAAAGGGGACATATGAGGACGAAGAGGCGGGGGTGGATGAGCTAGGAGAAGGTAGCGGAGAGTCAGCGACACACACACACACACACACACACACACACACGGCGGATGCGGGCCAATTCATGCACACTAAGCCATTCAAAACACGCCCCTAAGGCTCTCAGGCCCCTCAGCTCCGAATACCTCCCCTGCGCCTTGTCATTTGCTTCCTTTTCCGCTCCTGTCCTCTCCGTTTTTTGCTCCGCCCCCTCGGAGGTGGAACCTTCGACCGGGCTCCAGGGCCGAGCTGCGTGCGCCCTCTTGCCAGGGCTCTTTCGTTCCCTTGCGGGGCAGTTCGCATCGAAGGCCACGCGACGCGCGCTCACACCGCGGCGGGGAGTGGAGCGTGGCCGTACGTGCCCACGCCAGTCCTGGTCCTTGCCAGTGTGTGTGTGTGTGTGTGGCCGTGTGTGCCCCCGCCAGTCCTGGCCCATACGACCTCATCCCGCGCCTCGAGCTCTGCATTCTCCGCTCCGCTCGCTCGACCGTCGAGCCCTCTCCCCAGCGTGAGCACAGAGCTCCCGTCCTCATCTTCGCCCTCTGACCGCTCCTCAAACCACTTGCTTGGGCTGTGACGTCCTCCACCTGATCCCTATCCTCGTCAAACTTATCAGTTTCGGCCTCCTCCTCCTCCTCCTCCTCCTCCTCCTCCTCCTCCTCCTCCTCCTCTTCCTCGTCGCCCTCATCCTCGACCGCGGCAGCGGCCGCGACCCTCTGCAGCAGCCCTTCGCGGTCTCGGTTGATCTCCTGGCCCGAGACAGCGCAGACGTTGCGCAAGACGGGATATGCCCGCAGTGAAAGCGGAACTGGGGAGCACGTGGCGGATGAACACAGATGGAGACAACGCAAGGATAGGACGACACCAATCGGGACGGCAACCCGGGCGCGCAACGACGAAAGCACGCGGGAAGATGTGTGCGTGCGCCTGGTTATAGACGCACGCACACGAACCAACAAAAACGAAGAGCTCCCAGGAGCGCCTTATATTATTGGCCCCCACCCCGGCGGCCCTCCTGGCCGCGTGGTCCAGCGCCCTCGATCCGCCCGGGCCCCGATGGCCTCCCCGCGCGCGCGACGGTCGGGCCTCGATCGGGCGGTCGCCGACCCTGAGGTCCTGGCGGCTCAAGTTTCTCGAGCCGGGCCTCTTCGCACCAGTTCGGGCCCTGGGGATCCTGTCACAGGTTGGTCCAGCTCGGAAAGTGACACTGGAAGGTGGGGTCCAGGGCTCTGGGCGTTCTGTTCTACGGTGTTGCGAGTGTTTCGCTGCGTCGGGTCTCAGAGGTGTTTCTAACGGTGTGTCGACATTGGGCTGCAAGGGGGGGTGAGGAGGGGTCTGGCTCCAGACCTCTGCTTAGTGCGACTGTTTGCAAGAGTGCGGGGAGACTCCACCCGCTCGAAACAAGCGCGAACAAACAGCCAAGATCTACTCCATGGGGGGGGAAAAAGGGTTTGGGGACCCGCCCCAATCGGCAAAACAATAAATTATCCGGGCGAAAGACCCAACCATGCGCAATTGTGAATACCGCGTTGTGGGTACTGCTTTCGATGGAGCTCCATATGGGGCTAGGAACCGTGTGAGGTGTGTCCAATATCGGCGTCGGGCGCATGCGGCCTGTGCCACTGGGCCGTTGGTGGAGCTCCCTGTGGGACCACGAACCGTGTGAGGGGTGCGCCAAAATGCGTGGCGGTCCCCGCATGCGGACCCTGCCACTGGGGTCTTCGGTGGAGCTCCCTGTGGGGCCACGAACCGTGCGAGGGGTGCGCCGAAATGGGTGGCGGTCCCCGCATGCGGACCCTGCCGCTGGGGCCTTCGGTGGAGCTCCCTATGGGGCCACGAACCGTGCGAGGGGTGCGCCGAAATGGGTGGCGGTCCCCGCATGCGGACCCTGCCGCTGGGGCCTTCGGTGAAGCTCCCTGTGGGGCCAAGATCCTCGTGATGGGTGTGCCCAAATGCGTGGCGGTCCCCGCACTCGGACCCTGCCACTGGGGCCTTGGGCGGAACTCCCCATGGGGCCACGCACCGTGTGAAGGATGTGCGTAAATGAGTGGCGGTCCCTGCATGCGGACCCGCCGGTGGGGCCTTCGGTGGAGCTCCCTGTCGGGCCACGAACCGTGTGAGGGGTGCGCCAAAATGCGTGGCGGTCCCCGCATGCGGACCCTGCCACTGGAGCCTTTGGTGGAACTCCCTGTGGGGCCACGAACCGTGTGAGGGGTGTGCCTAAATGGGTGGCGGTCCCCGCATGCGGACCCTGCCGCTGGGGCCTTCGGTGGAGCTCCCTGTGGGGCCACGAGCCGCGTTGGGCCACGAGCCGTGTGAAGGGTGTACCAACATGGGTGGCGGCCCCCTCATGCGGACCCTGCCGCTGGGGCCTTTGGTGGAGCTACATGTGTGCCACGAACCGTCTGAGGGGTGTGCCTTAATGGGTGGCGGTCCCCGCATGCTGACCCTGCCGCTGGGGCCTTCGATGGAGCTCCCTGCGGGGCCACGATCCTCGTGAGGGATGTGCCAAAATGGATGGCGGTCCCCTCATGCGGACCCTTCCGCTGGGGCCTTCAGTGGAGCTCCCTGTGGGACCACGATCCTCGTGATGGGTGTGCCAAGTGGGCGGCGGCCCCCTCATGCGGACCCTGCCACTGGGGCCTTCGACGGGGCTCCCTATGGGGCCACGAAAATCTGTCCTGGGTGGCGGTGACGAATGCGGCCTGAGGCGGATGGGCAGATGGAGGAGGAGAGGAGGAGGAGAGGAGAGGAGAGGAGAGGAGAGGAGAGGAGAGGAGAGGAGAGGAGAGGAGAGGAGAGAAGAGGAGAGGAGAGGAGGAGGAGAGGAGAGGAGAGGAGAGGAGAGCAGAGGAGAGGAGAGGAGAGGAGAGGAGAGGAGACGCGGGGCGCTGTCTGTTCAAAACGGGGACCCAACACCACAGGATGGTTGGGAATACATCAGAGACGAACACGAGATGGTCCTCGCCGACAGAACTGCACACGTCCGAGCGATGCCAAGGAGGCCGGGAGCCAGCGGAACGCCCTCCTCCACCTGCTGGCGCAAGCGGACCTCCGTGTCGCGGTAGTCCTGGAGCTGGACGTCCTGGGCGGAGGGGCACCACACCCAAATCCCCACAAGCCTGGCACCGTATGTGCAGTGCCAGGGGCGGCGGCCCGTCTTCCCATCCTGCCGTCATAGGGGGATGCGGAGTCCCTGAAGGCGGGACGGGGTGGGCACGAGGGGGCATCGCAGCCAGCTCACACTCCAAAGAGGCACCATCGCCTTGTCAGTCTGGATTGATCCACTCACGGATCCACTGCATGTTGTTCTCATTGAGTTTATTCCATGCGTAGCATGCTCTCCCCTTTCGTTTGCGAAGAAAACACGGCAGCGGGGGGGGGTCTCTCTTTTCGGCCTCTGGGGACCGTCGAAGAAACGACTCAGGGTGAAAAGCTGGTCCCAGGGAACGGGTCGAGATCTCTGGGGGTCGACTTTGGGGTCAAAATCATGACGCCAGGGGTCCTGGCATGAGGGGGTAATCCTTGAAGGGGGCCGAGGGACACACAATGAAGTAGACACAAGTCCCAGGGAGGATTCCCCATATGTCTTATGTCTTATATGTTCTGGGTCTGTGCCTTCCCCTCCACTTCCCATGTTAATGATACTTTCCTGGGCATCGGCGGTACTTGGTGTCCGCGTTTGGTCGTTCCTGAGTATCGTCGTTCGCGGGGGTCTGAAGCGAGGTTCAGCCAGCAAGCTGGGTGGCTAGAATCTGGGCTTGAACGCGATGATCCCAAATGCGGCCCCCGCGGGGACCATCCGATCAGCCAGTGCACTTGAGAAAGCCCTTAGCCATGGGGCCAATGGAGGGAGATGACTTCGTCCACTGGAACCTAGACATACCCTTTGAACTGCGCCTCGCAGGGAAGTCGTAACGGCTGGCGTTTCTGCATTCTCAGCCCATGGAGCCCGTTTGAAAGGATGGCCCCAGGGAAGGGAGCTGAGATCCCCTGGGGCACCCGTCACCAAAACATGTGACGTCGGACACAGGAGGGCGCGCGCTGCTGACACACGTGTTGTGTCATGTCTGGGCTCGGGGGGCCAGTTCTGGGCCCCGATACGCCGAACACATGTGGACGGAAAGAGCTGTTGCCGAGGAAAGGGTCGAGAGATCCGGGAACCACGGACCGAACACATCGAGACGTCGGAGGCCGAAGCAGAGGGCAAGACATGAGGCTCGACCACCAGATCCTGCAACTCGTAAGCTGCCCAGCGAGCGCGGCGAGGTCGGTGAGAGCCCACGAGGATATTGAAGTGTGCAACACGGTGGTCCCCCCGTTTCCCCAGCGTTCCCTTCTGAGCCTCTTGGGCACCTCAGTCCGCTCGGCCACTGACTGGGCCCAAGATCGAGCACATTCGTCGGCCCTGTCCCCTCGACCCTGTCGAAACTGGGCCAGTATGGCTGTCCATTCCGCGGCCGCACGTGATAGGCCAATTTTCCACCACCACTACAGTAGGTAGGGGGGGAGGAGGAGGAGGAGGAGGAGGAGGAGGAGGAGGAGGAGGAGGAGGAGGAGGAGGAGGAGGACAAGGAGGAGGGGGAGGAGGAGGAGGGGGAGAAGGAGGAGGAGAAGGAGGCCTCCCCATCCTCCTGCTCCCCCGTGTTACCTATGGTAATGGTGGTAAAACATATGCTCACTTGGAAGGGCTCAGACGCCGAACGGGCTCAATCGCCTCAGTGCCAGGGCCGAGTTGACATGAAGTAGGCGGGTCCCGAGCGAAACGGGTCCCCGACATCGCGGCCTTTCCCCCCCGATCAGCTCTTCGTCTGGATTCGTTCTCTGACCAGCCCACGGTCCATTTCGCCCGTAACCGGCCCCGCCAATTTGTCCCCCCCTGCCATTCCCTGGTCACGTCACGATTCATGCCGTCGCCGTCTGGGAACGAGCCAATTCTGAAGCATTCCCAGACGGCGCACGCTTGCGAGTAGGCACCTTGCGAGAAGTGGAACGCACTCGGTAATTCCAAGCGAGACAAGGCGCGGCGGTGACGCCTGGGTCAAGCCAGACCCGGGTCAATCAGGCCTTGCAGGACCCTGCAAGAGACTGCCAGATCCTGCACCCAAGCCCGGGTCAGTGCGCCCGTGGCCCTGCAGGATCCTGCAAGATCCAGCGCTCTGACTGACCCCCGTTTGCACTGACCCCCCGTCTCTAGAGTCAGGTCGGGCGTGTCCCCCTACAGGCGGATTTCGGGCGAAAAATCCATGACTCCGATGGAAAGACCCCGCATGAAAACCCTTTCGGCTAATCCTCAAATGACCTTCACCGTCGTCCTCGCGATTAGTGAAGCGCCCTTATTGTCTTCTATGCGTCATTATCATTCCCGCCCTGGCGCAGGGCCCTCACCCGCTTCCCACATTGCCCTTGCCTCGCCCTCATGCTGTTTGTTTCGTCACCCACCACCTCTTCTCCTGTCTATTGCAAGAGCGCGCGCGCCGATTTTCCCCGACGCCGCCGCCGCCCCTGCCAGCGCGGGCGCATTCGCGAATGGCCGCGTCGCGCGGCCGTTGGGACAACCCCGCAGGCCAGGCCGTTGGGGCAACCGCGCGTGCCGCTGGGGCGCGGGAGCAAGCCGTTGGGACAACCCCGCACGCACCGAGCTAGTCACGGCGGCGCTCAGGCGGTTACCACCCCCGGCGTGGACACAAGGGTTTCCCCCTGCGCCCGGCCGCCGTAGTCGTCCTCACCTCCTGTTGCTCCTCTTCCTCCTTCTCCTCCTCACCTGATGGGTCGGGCGAATCGCCCTCTGAAGAGCGCATATGGAAGGGGCTCCCGCCTGAGACTTCTTCACAAGTCACTCACAAACGAGGCCCCCCGCCTGGTACTCCCTCCATACTCTGGCCTCGAGATCCCCAAACTGACGACAGTTACAGGGATGAGGATGACCCGCTCGGATTACCAACATGAAATGCGGGCCCAATAAGGAGTGGGCTCCCGCCTGAGACCTCCTCAAAAACATGAGTTCCGGGCCCAATAAGGAGGGGGCTCCCGCCTGAGACTTCCTTGCAGTTCACTCAGAGCCCAAAAATGACGACAGTTACACGTGTGAGGATGACCCGCTCGGAGTGCGAGCATCAAGCGCAGTCCCCATATGGAGGGGGCTCCTGCCTGAGACTTCCTCACAATTCATTCATAAACGAGGATATCGCCTGATATTTCCTCCATGTTCAAACCTGAGGAGCCGAAAAATGACGACAGGTATACGCTTCCGATGACCCGCTCGGATTGCCAACATCAAATGCGGTCCCCATAAAGAGAAGGCTCCCGCCCGAGGCTTCCTCACAATTCACTCGCAGACGAGGCTCCCGCCTGATATTTCCTCCACATTCAGGCCTGAGGAATTCAAAAGTGACGACAGATATAGGTTTCCGATGACCCGTTCAGATTACCGACATCAAATGCGGTCCCCATTTTAAAAAAGGCTCCCGCCTGAGACCTCCTCACACTTCACTCACAGACGAGGCTCCCGCCTGATACTTCCCCCATTCAAGCCTGAGGAGCCGAAAAATGACGACAGGCAGAATCTTCCCATGACGCGCTCGGATTGCCAACATCAAATGCGGTCCCCATAAAGAGAAGGCTCCCGCCTGAGACCTCCTCACAATTCTCTCACAGACGAGGCTTCCGCCTGATACGTCCTCCATTTTCAAGCCTGAAGATCCCAAAAAACTATGATTGTTATAGGTTTCCGATTACCCGCTCGGATTACTAACCAAAGCGCGGGCCCCATAGGGAGGGGGCTCCCGCCTGAGACTTCCTTAAAATTCACTCACAAACGAATCTCCCGCCTCATACTTTGCATTCAAGGCTGAGGAGCCCAAAGGTGACGACCGTAATAGGCTTTCGATGACCCGCTCGGATTACCAACATGAAATGCGAGCCCCATAGGGAGGGGGTTCCTGCCTGAGACTTCCTCACAATTCACTCGCAGACGAGGTTCCCGCCTTATACTTCTTCCATATCCAAGCCGGAGGAGCCAAACAATGACGACAGTTACACGGATGAGGACGACTCGCTCGGATTACCAACATGAAGTGAGGGCCCCATATGGAGGCGCTCCTGCCTGAGAATTCCTCACACTTCACTCACAGACGAGGCTCATGATGGTGATGATTGGTGATGATGAGGATGATGATGTGGTGGTGGTGTGTTCCTGCGCGGGGTGTCCAAAGGAAAAGATGCTGAGTGATGAGAGAGAGAGAGAGAGAGAAAGAGAGAGAGAGAGAGAGAGAAAAAAAAAAACAAGTGTGTGTGTGATGTGCGACTGAGCATGATGATGATGGCGGTGGTGGTGATGCTGATGCTGATGATGCTCGATGGCCGATGGTGATGGCGATCGATGGTCCATGGTGAATGACTGGGTATGATGATGGTGATGATGATGATGATGATGATGATGATGATGATGATGCTGGTAGTGGTGATGATGATGACCGATTGTGATGATGACGGATGATGGGGTGAATGGGTGAATGCGTGAGTGAGGCAGAGAGTGGGAGGAAGTTGTGGTTCCTGCGCGGAGGGTGTCCAGAGAAAACAAGAACCCCACTCTGGACGTGGGGAACATATTCAAAACATGCGCCAACATAGCCAAACAAATACTTCAAAAAACTGGCCGAAGCTATTTTTGAACTATTTTTGAATGTTCTTCTTGTAGAGGGACAGACCCGACTTAACTCTAGAGCCCCGACGCTGTCGCGCCACCACATCCGCCGGCCGTTCTGCCTGCCAAGCGCAGCAATACTCGCGCTTCGCACTTCGCGCTCTCGCGCCGCCCCCTCCCCCCCGGGGGGGGACGACGAGAAAGGCACGAACAGCTACGCGCCCTCGCGCCGCCCCCTCCCCCCGGGGGGAGGAGAGGAGGACGACGAGGAAGGCGCGAACAGCTTCGCGCCCTCGCGCCGCACCCTCCCCCCGAGGGGAGGAGAGGAGGACGACGAGGAAGGCGCGAACAACCTCTCGCTCTCGCACCGCCGCGGAGGAGAGGAGGACGACGAGGAAGGCGCGAACAACTCCGCCGCCCGAGAGGACGACGAGGAAGGAGCGGACAACTCTGCGCTCTCGCGCCGCCGCCCACCCCGAAGGGGAGGAGAGGAGGACGACGAGGAAGGCGCGAACAACCTCGCGCTCTCGCGCAGCCCCCTCCCCGCCCCCGGGGGGGAGGAGGAGGACGAGGAGGATCGAGGAGGATGAGGATGAGGAGTCGCGAATCGCAAAGCGCGAGGGACTTCGCCGCCCCCCCAGGGGATGCAGAGGAGGGCGAGGAGGATAAGAGGATGAGGCGCCGCGAGCTCTGCACCGCGAGCTGCGAATGACTTCGCGCTTGCGTGCGTGTGCGTTAGGTCGGGCATGTCCCCCTACAGAGGGATTTTGGGCGAACAAAAAGAAAGTCGAACAATACCCCAACGTACCCGAAAAATGATCGAAGAATCGTACCCCGACTGTGTTTGGACTACTTTGGAATATTCCTCCTGCAGAAAGACAGGCCCGACTTAACCATTGCTCCGACTTGTTCTCTTTTCGCCGAGGGGGGGCCATGGCAGCCCCTATGCGCAGCTGGAGCTCCCAGAGGGACCCCCCATCGCGGTCTGTGCAAGCAGACAAGGGGAGCTGCGCGAAGTGAAAGAGGAGGAAGCGGAGGAGGAGGAGGAGGAGGAGGAGGAGGGACACGCCCGACTTAACGTTTGCGGCCCTGTTCCTCCCGCGCGAAGGAGGAGCGAGGAGGAGGAGGAGGAGAGGAGGAGGTGGGGAGGAGGAGGAGGGAGGAAAGGAGGAGGAGGAGGAGTGAGGAGGAGGAGGAGAGAGGAGGAGGAGGAGGAAGCGGAGGAGGAGGAGGAGGAGGAGGAGGAGGGACACGCCCGCCTCCTCGTCTGCGGCCCTGCTGCTTCCGCGCGCACGCCTGCCGAGGTCTTCGCTCCGGCCGTGCGCTCGGGGCGGGCGCCCCCCCCGCGCCCACCGCCGCGAGGCGCCCGCGCGCGCGAGGGGCGGGCGCGGCCGGCCGCGGCGCGCCTCCGAGAGGCACGGAGGCCTCGCCGCACGGCGGAGGGGCAACGGCAGGGATAAAGGGGCCCTGGGACACACACACACACATGAAATACACACAAATAACCGGATTCCCCTATATTTTCATGTATTCACTTGGTTTTTGTCTTCCCCCCCACTTCCTATATTGTCCAATATTTTCTGGGAATCGACGATTAATTGTGTCTGCGTGTTTTTCCCCCTCCTGAAGGGAACCAGACCATGATCGCGTCTTTAAAAACAAAAAAAACAATCAAAGTTAGGTCGGGCCTTTCCCCCTACAGGGGGATTTGGGGCGAAAGCTGAACCATACGCCAACAATGCTCCAACAATGCTCGAACACTGTCAAAACATCGTCCTCGGACTACGTTGCGACTACTTTTGAATATCTCTCCTGTAGAAGGACACGCCCGACTTTTTCGGCCGTTTTCGGCCTCGGGGGGCCCTCGCCGGGCCTGGGGGCCGTCGAGAGACGACGCGGGATGACGTCGCCTGTCTGGGGAGGAACGCTCGGTTGGAGATTTGCGGTCTGCAGGTGTGTTCGTCGGTGTTACGAGTAGGGGCTCGACTGCAGAATTGACCAACCAAAAATTAATGTCTCCGTCGGGTCTACGAACAAAAACACGTAGGATGTTCCGCAGATGTGTGGATACTCGACGAAAGGATCAAAGTGAGGGTTATGTAGCCAATTCTGTAGTCGATCCCCTAGTCGAGTACTCGGAGTTGCTCCAGCCGCGGGGTACCTTCCAGCGGCTGCGCCACGCCGAGAGCGTTCCGGACGCTTGAGGCCCGAGTTATGATCCGAAAACCACCAGAGGACCGGCAGAAGGGGGCAACATCGAGCTTGAATCGGCGATACATGGCCCAGAAATGCTCCTCCGCATTCTCCTGAGCAGGGTGGGCCATCGTGCACCTGTCGGCGACGAAACGTGGCGCTTGGAGGTCGATGCATCCCCCCTGAGCCGGTCCCGAGCTTTTGAAAGCGCTCGTCACCGGCCCCGCCCCCCCCCCTCCCCCCATTCCTGGCCATGTCCCGCTTCGTGCCAGCTCCGTCTGGAAACTCTTGCTCGGGCATTCCCAGACGGCGCCCGCGCGCATCGTGACGAGACCCGCCTCCGCCCCTCCTCCACCCTCGGCAACGCACATGAACTACGGTAGAGGGAAACAATTACTGAACACTCCCCCTCCTCCCAACTCAATGTTGGCACGTGCGGAAAACGCTGCGGTCGAAGTGCAACTCATCGGACCCATCGCCAACTTTGAGCATTGGGGGGAGGGGGGAGGCGTTGACAGATGAATTTGGCATGAATGTTCGCTAATTTGTTCCGAAGCCTGTATCGCCAACGGATCAAAAACAAACGGCTCCCCGAGCCCGTCCCCCCCGACCGCTGCCCCTGGACGGAGGCCCTCGCCGTCACGCGGCGGCGACCAGCATGATGCGGCTCGAGGACAGCTTGGTCGCCACCCTCTTCGCGAGGCCGCCCGCCACGGCCAGCGCGAGGATGTGGGCCGAGTCGCTCGGGAGGAGGCCCTGGGCTTCGGGGGCCTCCACCTGGGCAGGGAGGGAGCGGGTCACGAGGGAAGCAGGTCCTGGGCCCCGCGGGGGCTTCCCCCAAGACTGGCTCTTCAATTTGACGGCACAGTTGACACAGATAGTAAGGATTCGCCGTGCGGATGCAAGACCCTCGGGCGCCGATGCCGAGGCTTCTCGAGCGGGGCTGGACACGTTTGCTTCACGGACGGCGACCCCCGGCGACGCGCAGCTCCCGGCCGGGGTCACGAGCAGGAACGCCACCAAGACCACGGCCAGCGCCAGCTGCAGGAGCTGCCTCGACCGCCTGCTGCACGGGTAGAACATCGTGAAGATGAGATGGACCTAGAATCTGGCTCGGGTGTTGCTAGAGGCGCACCTGGCCCAAGGTGCCCCCAGGACTTCCGAGGAGGCCCCCGCGGCCTCCAGGGCACCCCTCACGAGGCCCAGAGGGTCCCAGGGGCTCCACATGTTGGACGACACGATGGGGGCAGCCTGGGCGAGGCGCACCTGCAGCAGCCCTCGACTGGTGGGTTGCTATGTTCGGTATCGGGCCAGCGGCCAGCGATCCGCCACCGTGCCTCGTGCACGCCGGGGCGCGGAAGAATGCCAAGGCTGTCTCTGTTCTCACCAGTGCCACCCCCGTGGGGCCGCGCCCCTCCGCAAAATCCGCCCCCCGTCACGAGACCACGATCCCTCGTGAAGAACCGGGAGCCGCGATCCCTCGTCAAGACGTGATGGGTGCGCGCCCCGAGCGTCCAAGGAGGTCCAGGCAGGCAACCAAGGACACTAAGATGGCCCAAGATGCCTCAAAGACGGCCCGAGATGGCCCCAAGGCGCCCAACATGGCTTCAAGACGGCCCAGGCTGCCTCCAAGATGGTCCACAAGGGCCACAAGCAGACCTCGAGCAGGGCCCGAAGAAGGCGAATGATTAATTTCCCGGCGGTGTTTGAATGATTTTCGCGTTCTTCCTTGTCTCGAGCATCCGTCAGGTCAAGACGGCCCAAGAAGCCTCCACGATGGCCACAAGACGGCCGAGAGGTCACCAACAGGGTCCCAAGGTGGCCCACGAGGTTCCAGATGACCAAAGAAGAGGCACTCAAGACGGCCCCAAGAAGGCCCAATATGGCCTCCCGTGGGACACAAGACGGCCTTAGGAGGCCTATCGAGAGCCCAAGACGGCCTCACGATGGCACCCAGACACCCACCACACGGCCAAGAGGGCCCCGAGACGGCACAAGAGAGCTCCAAGCGGCGTAAGAAAGCCCCAAGACGGCCCAAACGATTTCCATTAAAGCTCCTCAGATCGTGAAGACGACAGGTATCACATGTGACGGCCGTCCTCTTCCTCCTCCTCCTCCTCCTGCTCCTCCTCCTCCTGCTCTTCCTCCACTCCCATCCTCCCTCGCCTCCTCATTCTCCTCCGCCTCCTCCTCCCTTTCCTTCTCCTCCCCCTCCTCCTCCTCCTCTTCCTCCTCCTCAGCATCATCATCTCCATCATCACCACCACCAGCATCCGAATACTCATCCGAATCCTCATCTCCGACATCACATAATCTTCAACCACATCGTCGCCATCACCAGCACAGTCACCATTTCCAGCAGCATACTCATCATAATCAGCAGCAGCATCCTCATCACCACGGCCGTATACCTGGAGACACGAGGTGTCACACGTCAGCCTCCTGTGCCCCCACGCACATTCGCCAAACAGAAGGCTGGGCTGGCACGGCGGCGGGCCTTGCCGCAGGCAGCTGGATAAACTTAGATCTTTCCCCAACTTGGGCACTGTGATGCCCCAGGCGGCCGAACCGCCCTTGGATCAAAACGGCTACGGATATCAACGGGTCACAATTCCTCTTGGCGCGAAATTATGAATTCGCTGCTGGACTATTGTCTGACTTCTTTGAACTGTTTTTATGTTCCGTCGCTTTCTCTCCAATCCTATGTGGGCACAAAGCATGCGAGTGGTGTGCAATTGTGGAGGGGGGGCGGCATGCGAACCATGCCCCTGGGGCCTTCGGTGGAGCTCCCCAGTGGGGCCACGAAACGTGTGACGGGTGTGCCAAAGTGGAGGGGAGGCACTCGAACCAGCCTTCGGTGGAGCTCCCCAGGGGGCAACGAAACGTGTGAGAGGTGTGCCAAAGTGGAGGGGGGGGCGGCATGCGAACCATGCCACTGGGGCCTTCGGTGGAACTCTCTATGGTGCCCCGAAAAGTGTGAGGGGTAACGTCATCTGAGGGGTGTGCCAATGCGAGGGGGGTGACGAGGGGAAGGATGGGGAATGAGAGGAGAGGAGAGGAGATGGGAGGAGAGGAGAACGCAGGGCACCGTCTCTTCAAAACGAGGACCCAAACACCACAGGATGGTTTGGAGAAAGAGAGCGAGAGAGAGAGAGAGAAAGAACTAACGAAAAACAAAAAATATTAAGAAAGGAGGACGATAGAGAGAGAGAGAGTGAAAGGATACAACATAGATAATAGAAAACATCGTCAGTGCAGAGTCAAGAAGAATGATGGATAGTCAAGCAACATGCAACGGCGGACGAGCGCGGAGCACGCCCAGAGACGTAATAAGGGGAACCCACGGATCTGTTGCGTGTGCTGTGTAGAGGCCATCTGCTCCCCTCTCCCTGGTAGGAAGCCGCATGTGAGCTCGACCCCTGCAGGTCAGAATCCTGAAGAACAGGAGGCGGAGGAGGAGGAGGATGGGGCTCACAATGTGAAGGATGTCTGCAGCCAAGCGAGCCCCTTGCGGGGGTGTCCCATATACCCCCTCTGTCGGCTGGACCCGCAGGGGACTCGGATTCGCACACGGCTGTAGGCCCGAGGTGTGAACAAGAAGCAACTCCGACATCTTTTTCGGCGTTTCGACATTGGGCGGAAAGGGGGGGGAAGGGGGGGGTCTGGCTCCAGACCCCTGCTTCGGTGCGACTGTTTGCAGCAAGGCGCACAATGGGGGAGGGACTCCACCTGCTCGAAACAGGCGCCAAGAACCACCAAGATCTACTCCATGGGAAGGGGGGAGGGGGGGGGGCGAGGGCCCCTGCCGATCGGCAACACAATGACTACAAAAACACGATCACCTTCCGTCGATTATGAATAGGTTAATCCGCGGCCCTGGAGCTATGCTTCTCTCGTCGCACCTCAGTGCCACATCCCAGAAACCATTCCGAGCGCCCGGGCACATACCGTCACGGTGTATGCCTGGCACGATGGCCAAGTGTCGACGGTTTCCCCTGAGACACTTCCCCCCCCCTGGGACTGCCTGTCGATGGCCCCAGGCCCCGAAAGCGGTCCCCAACGGCCGCGACTGACGAGAAGAACACGTTTTGACAGCATCTTGTTGGAAGGGGCCCCATGACACACTAATAAAAACAAGCAAATCCCAGGATTCCCCATATTTTCCCATATGTTCTGGGTTTTCGTCTTCCCCCCAAACTTCCCAGATGTTCCCTTTTTTTCCTGGGAATCGACGATGAATTGTGTCTGTGTGTTTTTTCTCCTCCTGTATACAGCTTTTAGCTGAAGAGGTTCGCTCTCGCCCCGCAGATCAACACAAACAAAGTGTTTTTTGTTCTCCTCCTGAGTGTTGTCGGAGATGCGGTCTGGGCATCGGGTGCGCCGAAGAGGGAGACCAGGAAGAGAGGGGGGGGGCGCACGCACGCACGGCACGAGCACGAACTCGAAACTCGATTTCCCGGTGGGGGGACTCCGTTACACTGCGATCTCACCCCCCAACCTCCGATCTTCTGGGTTTTCGTCTTCCCCCCACCTCCCATATGTTCCCTTTTTTCCGGGGAATCGACGATTCATTGTGTCTGTGTGTTTTTCTCCTCCTGAGTGTTGTCGGAGGTGAGATCTGGGCATCGGGTGCGCCGAAGAGGGCGACCAAGAAGAGAGGGGAGGGGGCAGGGGCGCCCACCACTCAACGGGCAAGGCACGGCAGGAACATAAACACCTGTCGCCGCCAGGGAGGCCCGTGCTAGGGGGCGGCCCAGGGCGACGCAGGAGCCGATGCTCCTGTTTGCCGCCCGCGGAGGTCGTGGCCGGAGGCACGTCGTGTGCGGAGGAGGAGGGGGGGGGGCGGCCAGGGCACGCAGGGACAGACGCCAAAAGGGGAAGGCAGGACATCCGGGCGAGCGAGACCCCATCCCTGAGATCCGACGCCGCGGCAGGAGCGCTGCGGCACCGCGAGAGGCCACGACCCGAGCCCAGGACCCCATCGTTCTGCGGCGCATCTTGGAGCCAGGGCCGCACACGGCCCCCGAGACCCAGCGGCGCGCCCAGGGGGGAAGTGAGCCGTCGCTCGTCGCTCGTCGCTCGTCGTCGTCGCTCGTCGCTCGTCGCTCGTCGCTCGTCGCTCGTCGTCGTCGTCGTCGTCGTCGTCGTCGTCGTCGTCGTCGTCGTCGTCGTCGTCGTCGTCGTCGTCGCTCGTCGCTCGTCGCTCGTCGCTCGTCGCTCGTCGTTCCTCGTCCTCGTCGTCGTCGTCGTCGTCGTCGTCGTCGTCGTCGTCGTCGTCGTCGTCGTCGTCGTCGACACGCCTTATAAGCGAGGAAAAAGAGGCGGATGAGAAAGAGGATGACTAGGACTAGGACGGTGGCCTGCCTCCGGAAAGGCAGGTCCAAGGGAGGAGCGAGGAGGAGGAGGAGGAGGAGGAGGAGAAGGAGGTGGAGGACGAGGAGGAGGACGAGGAGGAGGAGGAG
>CAUYUJ010014282.1:1804104-1919104 GCA_963575745.1 Prorocentrum cordatum
TTGCTAAGTATCGGAAAAAAAGAACAGGTACCCATACCTCTACCCTTCGGCCGTTGCCCCCTTTGGGGGCCTCCTGGGAGGCCCCTCGACTCCACCGCTGGACTCGCCTCGAAGTCCTGATCAGAACGCACCCCGGAGAGGTACCTTGTGGTTTTCCTCACTTGTGGTACCTTGTGGTTTCCTCACTTGGGAGAAGCGAGAAGGCGAGGGCCTTCTCAGAAGGCGGCGGGACTTCCCAGGAGCCCTCGCGCCTTCTGAGAAGCGTTATGCGGCTTCGGGGAAAACTTGGACAACTTCTCAGAATGCCGGGGGACTCCCGAGACTTCTGCGAAGATCCGCCCCGTAGAGCAAGGACGGCGGCCGGCTCTGGGTGATTCTCGGGTTCCGAGGGCCCCCGCCGAGCCCCAGGGCCGTCAAAGAACCACTCAGGACGAAAAGCTGGCCCTGAGGAAAGGGTCAGGACCTCCAGGGGCCCCGCAGTGAGGAATCAAGACAGGCGCAGTCCACAAGAAACCTTCCACAGGAAACCCAACCCTGAGAACAACGACGTCCAATGATTTTTGCTGTATGAGCGTCACGCCTTCCACAACAGAACAATCGAAACCCAAGAAGCCCGGGCACCCTGGGGGCAAGCAGGGTGTTTCTTGGCATGGGCCTCCACTGCAAGGACGCACGATGAGGATGCAAGGGCCTTGGAGGGCCACGTCGACACTCTGCGGGAGGGGCGCGGCCAGCGCAAGCGGCCCAGGAGGGGCCGATAGGGGCGGCGCGGCCAGAGGAGATGGCAGGCCTTCTCAGAAGGCCCCGACGGTTTATGTTGCTGCCATCGTACTTAAGGACCACATCCCAGAACTAATTTCGAGCACACAGAAACATATCGAAACAGTGTCGAACGAGTATCGCATCCCAGTTTCGGTACCTGTTTCTCGAGATTATTTCTGACAGTCAAGGCTAAAGTAGGTGGGAACATCATAACAGACGGTGCCCGTCGGTGCCCATCCAGCCTTCTGGAAAGCTGCCTGCGCCTTCAAGGCTTCTCGGAAGGCCAGGCCCCTCCTCACTCCCACCCCCCCGGCTTCTGGTCCTGACTCGGCTCCTCCGTGGCCCTTCGGGAGGGTCCAGGCATCCCCAGCACGCTCGCTCTCGGCGAGGCGCAGCCGCTGCAACGCACCGCCGGAGGCACGAAGACTCCTGAACCTCGGCGACGCCGCCCGAGAGCCTCGAACATTGGCCCCCGCAGCGCGCAGACTCCCCCCTCCCCTCCGGTGCGCCGCCGCTGGAGGCCCGAGGCACGCTTAGGGGGCCACATGTGAACCCTACCCCCCCCGAGCTAAGTGAACCCCACCCTCCCCCTCAGAAATCGTGGGGGGTAGGGGTAGGGTTCGCATGTGCCCCCCCAACCCTCCCCCCCACGCCCTGGGAGCAGCGGCGGCGGGCCCGCCTGTCCGCCACGAGCGCCCCCGCCGCGCCGGCGCCCGCGCCGGCGCCGGCACTGGGCGCGGGCGCGTGGGGCGGGCGGGGGGGCGGGAGGGGCGCTTGCGGCCGATCGGACGTCGTTTCTCGGTTTCGCGCGTGTTTTTGTTTGCTCGATCTCGAGGGTCCTCGCCGAGAAAAAAGGCGCACGTCCGAGCGATGCCAAGGGCTGGGGAGAGGGAATATCAGTCGGTGGGGGCCAAGACGGGGGCGTCCAGGAGGGGGGGCGCAAATCGTGGCCGGCGGGCGGCACGTGCGCGGCTCAGGGGGGCGGGGCCAGGGACGCAATGGAGCAAGATGAGGCGCCGTGAGATCTGGGGAGATGCCGTGGCCCCCGCCGTGATGCCCATCCCCCCCTGGTCATCACCCCCTCTTGGCCGCCACCGACTCCGGAGCTGGCGAGCCCTCGCCACCGCTCGGCCGCCCGCTCCCCGTGTCCGTGTGTTCGGTGCCGTGCGTGTACCTTCTCTGCTGGATGCTCCGCGGTGCTCCTCGAGGGTCCTCGCCGAGAGAGAAGGCTCACCTCCGAGCCGTGCCAAAACCTGCTCATGCCCTGGGGAAGCACAGCGCCGGGAGATCTCCTCGCACCGGCTTCCCTGCATGCCTCGGGCGGCCCTCTCGCTGGCCCTCGCCGAGCGCCAACACAAGAAGGCCGGGGAGGAAAAAAGCAGCCCTTGGAGCCTCTGGGGTCCATCACAGGGGATTCGGCGGCCTCTATCCTCAGGTCGGGCATGTCCCCCTACAGGGGCATGGACGAAAGTTCAAGAATACCTTTTTAAAATACCCCCCAATGGCCAAACATGGTAAAACAACAAAAAACATGTTTTTTTTAAAACGTATATAACCTATTTTGGGATTATTTTTCAATCTTCCCCCGGTGGAGGGACAGGCCCGACTTAACTCTATATCCCGGGCTTCGTGGGGTCTCCGAGTGGACCAGAACTTTGGGGCCCAGCCCTGGGATCTACGAGGGGGGGGGGCGTCCATCCTCGAGAGGGGTGCGTCCGCATACAATCAAAAACCCTAGTAAGGACGCGCGGTAAGGACGCAAGACCCTTGGAAGCCGAAGTTGGGATTTTTGGGGCGGCGGACGACGAAAACTCCAAGACGAAACCAAGGAACGACGGAGACGCAAGAGCAAGGAAGAGCAAGGACGCAAGGGTACCCTGACCAAAGTCGCGCGTCCTTATTAGGATTTTTGACTGTAGCCCCCTGGGGTGCATCCCAGAGCTTCCCCCCCTGGCTGGGCGGCCAGACTTCTTGGGCGGAGCTCGGGGATGGGGGGAGACGAGATGGCCTCTGCGGGTCCACGCCGTGAAACAATCCTGACGCCGGGGGCTCGGGGAAGGACGCACCATTCTTCTACTCCAGGCGATCCCCACCCGAGCGCGCGAGGCGGGATACCCCGGGAGCGCCGGCGCACTCGTAGTGGAACGAAGAATGACATAAGCGTAAAAACTCGGAGGTCCGTGCGGATTTCTCGAATCAGCGCTGGATCCCCCTGGCGGTGCCTCCGGCGCCGCCCCTGGCGCGCTCCGCGCGCCAGGGAGGGGGGTCCAGTGCTTAGGTCGGGCATGCCCCCCCTAAAGGCAGATTTTGACAGAACAAAAATCAAAACTGTCCAAATATATTTCAAAAATTTTCAAACATTGTCAAAACATCGTCCCCAGACCATTCTCGGACTATTCTTGAACATCCCTCCTGTAGAGGGACACGCCCGACTTCGTGCGGCGCCGATCTGGGAAACCCGCGCGGACCTCCGAGCTTTTACGTTTCCGTCCTGCCTCGCTCCCGTAACTCACCCTGGTCGGGCCGGGCGAAAGGGGGGGATAGCAAAGGGGGGTTGGAGAATCAGCTCACGTAGCCATGTATCGAGGAATGGAGGCGGCCATGTATCGAGGAATGGCCCCCTCGGCGGGGCCGAAACCAGCTGCATGCAGCAGATTTCGTACCCCCCCCTTTCCCAATCCCCCCCTTTCGTCCGGCCCGATCTGGGCCTGGCGACCGCGGCGTGCAGATCGCCTATAACTCTCGTCGAAGACGCGGGCGGCGGGCCCCCCCCGGTGGGGCACCAGCACACCCGCTGGGCCCCGCGGCGGCGGGCATGCAGGGCGCGTTCGGGGCGGACGGGGGAGCGCTTTTTTCTGAAGGGGCCCAGGGACACACAATAGATACACACCAAATCGCAGGATTCCCTATATTTTGCATATGTTCCCCCACTTCCCCCCACTTCCCCTGTTCCTCATATTCCCCCCACTTCCCACACCGGGTTTAGTCTTCCCCCCACTTCCCATATTTCCTCATACTTTCCGGGGGATCGACGATTCAGTGTGTCTGTGTGTGTGTTTCACTAAATCCAACATCAACCTGCAGGGCGGGGCAAAAGGCTGAGTGCCAAAACGCATGCTTCAATAGGGCTGAGTGCCCAAATGGCATACTGCAGCTCGGCGGCGAGCGAGGGGGGGAAGTGAGAAGGAGAAGGCCTTCTCAGAAGGCCCTGAAGTGCCCCGGCCTTCTGAGAAGCTCTCGACGCCCCGGCCGTCAGAGCAGTTCTCGACGCCTTCCCCGAAGACACAACAAACTTCCCAAGAGGCCCGAGGGCCTCTGAGAAGTCCCTCCGCCTTCTGAGAGGGCCTTCTCCTTGTCACTTCCCCCCCTCGCGCGCCGCCGAGAAGTACAGTCAGATCTAGGCCAGAAGAACATCCCTCAAGAACATCCAAGGGTACCCTCGCCAGGATGCACAAGAACATCCAAGAAGCGCGAAGAACACTTGGGTACCCTGCCCGAACCGACCTCGATCTTATGCCTCGGTCCGGCTGTACATTCTCGCCGCCGCAGTTCTGCGCAAAACGAGGAGCGAGAAACATCAGGGTATGGGGCCCCTCAGGGGCCCCAAGTCTGGCCCACGGCGGCGCCTTCCTCCAAAAAACCAACCGCGGCATCCGCACTGCGATTTCGACTGACCGGCGCCCATGCCCAGATCCGTCTGAACACGATGACTGTTCGACTGTTCACAGACAGGCGCAAAGGTCTTGTGGTGATGAGGGCACCGCAGGGTCCAAGGAACTCGCGGCCAGACGGTGCAGCAAGGAGACACACAGTTGGCGACTGCACGGCGCGGGGGGACGGGACGGGGAACGAACGAGCGAGCAAGCCACCAGTGCGGAGCACCCTCTGAGCCCATCTCAAGTTAGGCGGCGGGGCGAGGCCCTGGCCTCTGTATTCAATCCATGATGTATAAATGTACTAGAACCACGCGCGCGCGCGCTTGGCGCGCTTATGTTCGAGCCAAGGCAAAGCCAGAGTCACATCAATCAGCGGGTGGGTGCGCACACCATCCCACCACGATCACCACGTGGGAACACCTGCATCATCAAGGGCATACATATCTGAATCGCGTCTCCCCGCCTATTTCGGAACATCTTTTACACGGGTCATGCCCTCAGGGAACTCCACCTACGGCCCCCAAACCATCTCGGAATATCCCTCACAAAGATCGTGCCCAACAAGGAACTTCACCTACAACCCCATTGCATAACGGCATACCCTTCACGCGGATAGTGCTGACCCACAGGCAACTGCACTTACAAGAAAGCTTCGCATGGCATCGCCCCACTCACGTCGGCACATCTTTCACACGGATCGTGAACTGCAAAGAGCTGCATAGCGTCCCCCCTACTGCGGCACACACCTCCTGAGGAACGTGTCCTACCGACAGCACCACCCACAGCCCCAGAGACAAAGTTTGCGCATCGTCCATCTGCCCATGCCTGGCCACTGCTCACGCGAGTAGCGCCCTGGAACGAGCTCCACCTATGGCACCAATAAGCAACTTAGCATAGCGTCCCCCCGCCCGGTTTGGCATTTGCCTCACACGGGCATTGCCCCAGTGGGCAGGTTCGCGAGAGGTCACCTGGATTATTAGGCACCCTCTTCACGCGGATCGTGCCCCACACAGAGTCCAGCGCGCCTGTGCATGCTTGCTCCACAGCAGCCTGATATCAGCCCAGTCCCGCGGCGCACATTGTATGAAGAGAGGGCCGCGCCCTGCGCTGCACGTGACAGCACAGGGATGGACCCGTCGCCAGGCCAAGTGTTTGCTTATCTATGGTCTTCGGCCTGTACCACCACCGTGCCTGAATTTGGGGCAAGAGGCTTCTTGGCGGATTCTGTACTGCCGGGTCTCTTGGGGGCCTCTCGGAATCTTTTTCGGGGACCCTTGGGGGTCTCTTGAAGGCCTGCTGGCGTCCTCGGGGGTCCACTTGGGGCGGCGAGCTCGAAATGTGATGTCGGCTTCCACCTCTTGGGTCTCTCTTCGGGCCCTCTTGGGCCGTCTTGTGCACCTCTTGGACCACCGTCTTGGGGCTCTCTGGGGCCGCCGAGGGGCCGTTGAACCGTCTTAGGGCTCTCTGGAGACTCTCTCTCTCTATCTCTATCTCTTTTTCTATTTATATAAAAAGTATTACACATATGTCTATCGATCTCACGACCTATCGACCTTGCATTCCGCCTCACTCTCGACCTCACTGTCGATTTGTCTATCGCTCACACGATTGCTCTCATAATCGACCCCACGGGACACCACAGGACTCCGCGCCACGGGACACCGCGGGACACCATGGGACACCACGGGACATCAGCGGGACATCCCCGAGCCACCCCAGGCCAACCGGGGGGCGTCGAGTCATTGAGCTCCAGTCCGCCCTGGCCACGGCGGGTTCACTCCTGCCCGCCCGCGAAGCTTCGCCTCGCCCGCACGCACGACATGAACACGAGCACGACACCGATTTCGCGGTGGGGAGGGGTCTCTCCGTTCCACCTCGAACTCGCCCCAAACCTCCGATCGATACATCTGCACACCAGAAGCCTACATCGGATGGAGTGGCCACCGCTCACGCGGTTCCAGCTCAAGTCGTCCACGTGCTGACTGCTCCAGGGCGAACGACCGCCGTTGCGCTCATCTTCTCCTTCTGGCCGTGGAAGGGTGTGGGTCGACCGGCGCTTTCGGGCTGGGCCAGGCGGCCCGCGCGGCCCCTTGTGGCTGCGCTGGCCCGCACCTGCAACGGGCTTCTGGCCTTGACCGAAGACCAAGCAAAATGCATTGCGGGCCTCTGCCCCCACTTCGGGGCCCAGGTTGAGGAGGAGGCGGAGGAGGCGGAGGCGGCGGCGGCGGCGGCGGTGGAGGCGGAGGCGGAGGAGGCGGAGGCGGAGGCGAAGGCGGAGGCGGAGGCGAGGAGGAGGAGCAGGAGGCTAGAACCGTGCGGTGACGGATCTTATGGGGACCTCGAAGCCCCCCCAACGACCTCGCCGCGCGGTCCGCCACCGCACGGACTGGGGACCTCGGTGAGACCTCGGTCGCCCAAGAGACGTCCTCGGAGAACAGGCCGAGTCACACAACCGTGCGGTGACCCCGGGTCCCCACTGGCTCACCGTGCGGTGTGGTCGCCACGCCGCTAGGGGGCTCACTCGCGCCCTCGCCTGCTGCGGCAGGGGATGGCCCTGGCCGGGCACCTGAAAAGCGGGCACGGCACGAGCATAAACTCTGGGATCTCCGCGCGGAGCTCTCGGGTCGGCGCTGGGCCCCCCTCCCTTGCGAGCGACGCAATCCAGGGGCAGCAGCAAGGGGGCCCGGCGCAGATCCAAGACATCCGCGCGGACCTCCAAAAGCTCATGTTTACGCAATCTCATTCGAATGCAAGTGCCTCCCTCCGCTTCGGGTCCGTCCAAAGGGGGGGGGTGCTAGGACGAGGGGGAGATTGGAAATTGTGCGTACTGGTCCGAGGCGTGTGCGCGGACGAGGGGGGGATCAGGAAACGTACTGAAAGAAGAGTTAGATCATATTATTCTTAAATATACGGATACGAGTACACATAAAACATATTACGATGAGCCTGACGAAATACCCAACCATACGTACTTGTGAATACCGCATATTGTGGATATATTCTTCGGTGGCGCCCCCGGGCCACGAAACGAGTGAGGGGTGTGCCGAAATGGGAGGTGGAATCGCAGGCGAGCGCAGCCACTGGGGCCTTCGGTGGAGCTCCCTATGGGGCCACGAAACGTGTGAGGGGTGTGCCAGAATGGGGGGTGGAACCGCATGCGGGCGCAGCCACTGGGGCCTTCGGTGGAGCTCCCTATGGGGCCACGAAACGTGTGAAGGGTATGCCAAAATGGGGGGTGGAATCGCATGCGGGCGCAGCCGCTGGGGCCTTCGGTGGAGCCCCCTATGGGGCCACGAAGCGTGTGAGGGGTGTGCCAGAATGGGGGGTGGAACCGCATGCGGGCGCAGCCACTGGGTCTTGGTGGAGTCCTAATGTTTATACTAGTTTTTGACTTTATTTTTCGTTTTTGTGTGTTCCTTTACAAGTGTTCTATTTTTTATTACTATTGGGCCTACGAAACGTGCGAGGGGTGTGACCAGAATGGGGGTGGAGAACGGCATGGCGGGCGCAGCCACTGGGGCCTTCGGTGGAGCTCCATTATTGGGCCGCGATCCACGGGAACTGCTCTGGTTGCATGAATGGGGGCTCAAGAGACGTGCGGGCGCAGCCACTGGGGCCTTCGGTGGAGCTCCCTATGGGGCCACGAAACGTGTGAGGGGTGTGCCAAAATGGGCGGTGGAACCGCATGCGGGCGCAGCCACTGGGGCCTTCGGTGGAGCTCTCCATGGGGCCACGAAGCGTGTGACGGGTGTGCCAGAATGGGGGGTGGAACCGCAGGCGGGCGCAGCCACTGGGGCCTTCGGTGGAGCTCCCTATGGGACCACGAAACGTGTAACGGGTGTGCCAGAATGGGGGGTGGAACCGCATGCGGGCGCAGCCACTGGGGCCTTCGGTGGAGCTCCCTATGGGGCCACGAAACGTGTAAAGGAAGTTGTGCCGAATGGGGGGTGGGAACGCATGCGGGCGAAGCACTGGGGTTCGGTGGAGTCCCTATGGGGCCACGATAAACGTGTGAGGGGGGTTTTTGTATTGTGCTAGGACTGGGGGGGTGGAAACCGCATGCGGGGCGCCACTCGGTCCTTCGGTGGAGCTCCCTATGGGGCCACGAAGCGTGTGAGGGGTGTGCCAGAATGGGGGGTGGAACCGCACGCGGGCGCAGCCACTGGGGCCTTCGGTGGAGCTCCCTATGGGGCCACGAAACGTGTGAGGGGTGTGCCAGAATGGGGGGTGGAACCGCATGCGGGCGCAGCCACTGGGGCCTTCGGTGGAGCTCCCTATGGGGCCACGAAACGTGTGAGGGGTGTGCCATACTGGGGGGTGGAACCGCATGCGGGCGCAGCCACTGGGGCCTTCGGTGGAGCTCCCTATGGGGCCACGAAACGTGTGAGGGGTGTGCCAGAATGGGGGGTGGAACCGATGCGGGCGCAGCCACTGGGGCCTTCGGTGGAGCTCCCTTATGGGGCCACGAAACGTGTGAGGGGTGTGCCAGAATGGGGGGTGGAACCGCATGCGGGCGCAGCCACTGGGGCCTTCGGTGGAGCTCCCTATGGGGCCACGAAACGTGTGAGGGGTGTGCCAGGATGGTGGGTGGAACTGCATGCGGGCGGAGCCACTGGGGCCTTCGTTGGAGCTCCCTATGGGGCCACGAAGCGTGCGAGGGGTGTGCCAGAATGGGGAGTGGAACCGCATGTGGGCGCAACCACTGGGGCCTTCGGCGGAGCTCCCCTGTGGGGCACGAAAGTGTGAGGGGTGTGCCGAAAAATGGGTGGGCGGAACCCGCATGCGGGCGTAGCCACTGGGGCCTTCGGTGGAGCTCCCTATGGGGCCACGAAACGTGTGAGGGGTGTGCCAGAATGGGGGGTGGAAGCGCATGCGGGCGCAGCCACTGGGGCCTTCGGTGGAGCTCCCTATGGGGCCACGAAACGTGTGAGGGGTGTGCCAGAATGGGGGTTGGAACCGCATGCGGGCGCAGCCATTGGGGCCTTCGGTGGAGCTCCCTATGGGGCCACGAAACGTGTGAGGGGTGTGCCAGAATGGGGGGTTGAACCGCATGCGGGCGCAGCCACTGGGGCCTTCGGTGGAGCTCCCTATGGGGCCACGAATCGTGTGAGGGGTGTGCCAGAATGGGGGGTGGAACCGCATGCGGGCGCAGCCACTGGGGCCTTCGGTGGAGCTCCCTATGGGGCCACGAAACGTGTGAGGGGTGTGCCAGAATGGGGGGTGGAACCGCATGTGGGCGCAGCCACTGGGGCCTTCGGTGGAGCTCCCTATGGGGCCACGAAACGTGTGAGGGGTGTGCCAGAATGGGGGGTGGAACCGCATGCGGGCGCAGCCACTGGGGCCTTCGGTGGAGCTCCCTATGCGGCCACGAAACGTGTGAGGGGTGTGCCAGAATGGGGGGTGGAACCGCATGCGGGCGCAGCCACTGGGGCCTTCGGTGGAGCTCCCTATGGGGCCACGAAACGTGTGAGGGGTGTGCCAGAATGGGGAGTGGAACCGCATGCGGGCGCAGCCACTGGGGCCTTCGGTGGAGCTCGACATGGGGCCACGAAACGTGTGAGGGGTGTGCCAGAATGGGGGGTGGAACCGCATGCGGGCGCAGCCACTGGGGCCTTCGGTGGAGCTCCCTATGGGGCCACGAAGCGGGTGAGGGGTGTGCCAGAATGGGGGGTGGAACCGCATGCGGGCGCAGCCACTGGGGCCTTCGGTGGAGCTCCCTATGGGGCCACGAAACGTGTGAGGGGTGTGCCAGAATGGGGGGTGGAACCGCATGCGGGCGCAGCCACTGGGGCCTTCGGTGGAGCTCCCTATGGGGCCACGTAACGTGTGAGGGGTGTGCCAGAATGGGGTGTGGAACCGCATGCGGGCGCAGCCACTGGGGCCTTCGGTGGAGCTCCCTATGGGGCCACGAAACGTGTGAGGGCTGTGCCAGAATGGGGGGTGGAACCGCATGCGGGCGCAGCCACTGGGGCCTTCGGTGGAGCTCCCTATGGGGCCACGAAACGTGTGAGGGGTGTGCCAGAATGGTGGGTGAACCGCAGTGCGGAGGGGGCACTGGGTTCGGTGGAGTCCTATGGGGACGAAGCGTGTGAGGGAGTTTGCGTTTGTGCCAGAATGGGGTGGAACCGCATGCGGGCGGAGCCACTGGGGCCTTCGGTGGAGCTCCCTATGGGGCCACGAAACGTGTGAGGGGTGTGCCAGAATGGTGGGTGGAACCGCATGCGGGCGCAGCCACTGGGGCCTTCGGTGGAGCTCCCTATGGGGCCACGAAACGTGTGAGGGGTGTGCCAGAATGGAGGGTGGAACCGCATGCGGGCGCAGCCACTGGGGCCTTCGGTGGAGCTCCCTATGGGGCCACGAAACGTGTGAGGGGTGTGCCAGAATGGGGGGTGGAACCGCATGCGGGCGCAGCCACTGGGGCCTTCGGTGGAGCTCCCTATGGGGCCACGAAACGTGTGAGGGTGTGCCAGAATGGGGGGTGGAACCGCATGCGGGCGCAGCCAGTGGGGCCTTCGGTGGGGTTCCCTATGGGGCCACGAAACGTGTGAGGGGTGTGCCGGAATGGGGGGTGGAACCGCATGCGGGCGCAGCCACTGGGGCCTTCGGTGGAGCTCCCTATGGGGCCACGAAACGTGTGAGGGGTGTGCCTGAATGGGGTGTGGAACCGCATGCGGGCGCAGCCACTGGGGCCTTCGGTGGAGCTCCCTATGGGGCCACGAAACGTGTGAGGGGTGTGCCAGAATAGGGGGTGGAACCGCATGCGGGCGGAGCCACTGGGGCCTTCGGTGGAGCTCCCTATGGGGCCACGAAACGTGTGAGGGGTGTGCCAGAATGGTGGGTGGAACCGCATGCGGGCGCAGCCACTGGGGCCTTCGGTGGAGCTCCCTATGGGGCCACGAAACGTGTGAGGGGTGTGCCAGAATGGAGGGTGGAACCGCATGCGGGCGCAGCCACTGGGGCCTTCGGTGGAGCTCCCTATGGGGCCACGAAACGTGTGAGGGGTGTGCCAGAATGGGGGGTGGAACCGCATGCAGGGCGCAGCCACTGGGGCCTTCGGTGGAGCTCCCTATGGGGGCCACGAAACGTGTGAGGGGTGTGCCAGACTGGGGGGTGGAACCGCATGCGGGCGCAGCCACTGGGGCCTTCGGTGGAGCTCCCTATGGGGCCACGAAACGTGTGAGGGGTGTGCCAGAAAGGGGGGTGGAACCGCATGCGGGCGCAGCCACTGGGGCCTTCGGTGGAGCTCCCTATGGGGCCACGAAACGTGTGAGGGGTGTGCCAGAATGGAGGGTGGTACCGCATGCGGGCGCAGCCACTGGGGCCTTCGGTGGAGCTCCCTATGGGGCCAGAACAGTGGTGAGGGGTGTCTATTTTTTTTTATTTAGTGCCAGAATGGTGGTGGAACCGCAGGCGGGCGCAGGCCACTGGGGCCTTCGGTGGAGCCCTATGGGGCACGAAGCGTTTGTTGGGTGGGAGTGCAGATGGGGGGTGGAACCGCATGCGGGCGCAGCCACTGGGGCCTTCGGTGGAGCTCCCTATGGGGCCACGAAACGTGTGAGGGGTGTGCCAGATGGGGGGGTGGAACCGCATGCGGGCGCAGCCACTGGGGCCTTCGGTGGAGCTCCCTATGGGGCCACGAAACGTGTGAGGGGTGTGCCACAATGGGGTGTGGAACCGCATGCGGGCGCAGCCACTGGGGCCTTCGGTGGAGCTCCCTATGGGGCCACGAAGCGTGTGAGGGGTGTGCCAGAATGGGGGGTGGAACCGCATGCGCGCGCAGCCACTGGGGCCTTCGGTGGAGCTCCCTATGGGGCCACGAAACGTGTGAGGGGTAGTTGTGCCAGAATGTGAGGGTGGAACCGCATAGATCCGGGGCGCACCACATGCGGGCGCAGCCACTGGGGCCTTCGGTGGAGCTCCCTATGGGGCCACGAAACGTGTGTGGGGTGTGCCAGAATGGGGGGTGGAACCGCATGCGGGCGCAGCCACTGGGGCCTTCGGTGGAGCTCCCTATGGGGCCACGAAACGTGTGAGGGGTGTGCCAGAATGGGGGGTGGAACCGCATGCGGGCGCAGCCACTGGGGCCTTCGGTGGAGCTCCCCATGGGGCCACGAAGCGTGCGAGGGGTGTGCCAGAATGGGGGGTGGAACCGCATGCTGGCGCAGCCACTGGGGCCTTCGGTGGAGCTCCCTATGGGGCCACGAAACGTGTGAGGGGTGTGCCAGAATGGGGGGTGGAACCGCATGCGGGCGCAGCCACTGGGGCCTTCGGTGGAGCTCCCTATGGGGCCACGAAACGTGTGAGGGGTGTGCCAGAATGGGGGGTGGAAACGCATGCGGGCGCAGCCACTGGGGCCTTCGGTGGAGCTCCCTATGGGGCCACGAAGCGTGTGAGGGGTGTGCCAGAATGGGGGGTGGAACCGCATGCGGGCGCAGCCACTGGGGCCTTCGGTGGAGCTCCCTATGGGGCCACGAAACGTGTGAGGGGTGTGCCAGAATGGGGGGTGGAACCGCATGCGGGCGCAGCCACTGGGGCCTTCGGTGGAGCTCCCTATGGGGCCACGAAACGTGTGAGGGGTGTGCCAGAATGGAGGGTGGAACCGCATGCGGGCGCAGCCACTGGGGCCTTCGGTGGAGCTCCCTATGGGGCCACGAACCGTGTGAGGGGTGTGCCAGAATGGGGGGTGGAACCGCATGCGGGCGCAGCCACTGGGGCCTTCGGTGGAGCTCCCTATGGGGCCACGAAACGTGTGAGGGGTGTGCCAGAATGGGGGGTGGAACCGCATGCGGGCGCAACCACTGGGGCCTTCGGTGGAGCTCCCTATGGGGCCACGAAACGTGTGAGGGGTGTGCCAGAATGGGGGGTGGAACCGCATGCGGGCGCAGCCACTGGGGCCTTCGGTGGAGCTCCCTATGGGGCCACGAAACGTGTGAGGGGTGTGCCAGAATGGGGGGTGGAACCGCATGCGGGCGCAGCCACTGGGGCCTTCGGTGGAGCTCCCTATGGGGCCACGAAACGTGTGAGGGGTGTGCCAGAATGGGGGGTGGAACCGCATGCGGGCGCAGCCACTGGGGCCTTCGGTGGAGCTCCCTATGGGGCCACGAAACGTGTGAGGGGTGTGCCAGAATGGGGGGTGGAACCGCATGCGGGCGCAGCCACTGGGGCAGTCCTATGGTGGAGCCCCCTGGGGCCGGTGGAGCGGGGCCACGAAACGTGTGAGGGGTGTGCCAGAATGGGGGGTGGAACCGCATGCGGGCGCAGCCACTGGGGCCTTCGGTGGAGCTCCCTATGGGGCCACGAAACGTGTGAGGGGTGTGCCAGAATGGGGGTGGAACCGCATGCGGGCGCAGCCACTGGGGCCTTCGGTGGAGCTCCCTATGGGGCCACGAAACGTGTGAGGGGTGTGCCAGAATGGGGGGTGGAACCGCATGCGGGCGCAGCCACTGGGGCCTTCGGTGGAGCTCCCTATGGGGCCACGAAACGTGTGAGGGGTGTGCCAGAATGGGGGGTGGAACCGCATGCGGGCGCAGCCACTGGGGCCTTCGGCGGAGCTCCCTATGGGGCCACGAAGCGTGCGAGGGGTGTGCCAGAAGGGAGGGGGAGGAGGGAGGAGGAAGGAGAGGAGGAGGGAGGGGGCAGCGGGAGGAAGGAAGGAGACGCGGGACACCGTCTCTTCAAAACGAGGACCCAACACCACAGGATGGTTGGGAACTACGAATAACAACACTCTTGATATCAATGATAAGAAAAACGACGATCCCAATAAACTAAGACTACTAACACTACGAGCACTACGAAAACGAATAACATGTCATGTATCTAACAACAATACCTACAACAACAAGCCATTATGAACCATATAACGAATGATACGTACTACTGAGCATAAGAATGCTAGCACTCTTAACTACAGCACAAGTGTTACAAACATTACTAGTACCAACAACAATGATGACTAGCATAAAAGTAATACTAAGTAAGACGACGACGCATTAAATAACAGCAGGAATACTATTAATAGGCTGAGTCGAAAATGGCCATACTACAATCTGCAAGAAACGAGGAACGCCTCTAAATGATCAAAGCGCAATGACAAGAAGAGGGGGCCATGACATCTGGGGAGACCTCATGGCCCCGGTCATGATGCCCACTCCCCACCCCCCACCCCTCCCAGCCTCCCAGGCACAGCAGACAGCCTCCGACCTCGGGCACGAGAGAACCCGACGCCTCCCCTATGGGGGTGACGCCTCCTCCCGCCAGAACTACAGTCGGGGCGTTGACCCAAGGAACCCTAAATAAGGAACGAGGCCCCTTGTTTCCACAAGTTAAACTTCGACTTCTGATCGAACACATAAGGAAAACCCGAGGCAAGCTGCGAGACACTTGAGGAACGCGGAGCCCCTCCCCAACGAAAAGGGTTCCTTCTTCAGGGCCCCGACTGTATCTTTGATGGCCCCAGGTGCCGAAGAACGACCCCGAGGGCCCCGAGCGAGAGGAGAAAACGCTTGTCGAACGAATCAGATATGTCGGAGATCTGGGGCCCTTGCTGTCCTCACCCCCCTCTGTTGGGCGTCGCTCAGTGGTGGGGACGAGTAAAGGGGGGGGAGGAACGCGTACCTCTCGTGCCCCTTCGGGGCTCCAGGGGCGCCCCTTGGGGCCCATTGAGGCCCCCCTTTGATCGCCCCACCATCACGCAGTGCCCGACTCTCGGGCGGGCGGTCATGGGGTGGTGACCTGAGTTTGGGGGGTGAAGCAAGGAGGCCCAAAAGGACCCCCTCTTCTTCACCCCCCCCCCTTCAGGTCACCCTCTGCATGACCACCCGCCCGAGGCTCTGTCGGGGATCCACTGATCCCGGTCGATCCAAGCCCGGGTCGGTCGGGCGTTGCAGGATCCTGCAGGATCCTGCAACCAACCCCGGTTCAGTGCGCCCCTGGCCCTGCAGGATCCTGCAGGACACTGCAAGATCCGGCGCTCTGACAGAACTCCGTTTGCTCTGACCCCCGTCTCTTAGGGAGGAGGGCGGAGATGGGAAGGAGGAAAGGAGGAGGAGAAAGGAGGGCGGAGGAAGCAGGGAGGAGGGAGAGGATGGAATAGGAGGAGAGAGAGGAGGAGGAGGAGGAGGAGGAGGAGGAGGAGGAGGAGGAGGAGGAGGAGGAGGAGAGGGGAGGAGGAGAAGGAGGAGGAGAGGAGGGAGGAGGAGGAGGAGGAGGAGGAGGGAGGAGGAGGAGGACCCCTGGCCCCTCCGGGCCCTCCTCGTCGGCCGCGGCCCCTCCTCGCCGCGCGCTCGGACGCGTCCGACAGCCGAGCGCGCCGCGCCGAGGGGGGCACGGCCCGCGCGCGCCCGCGGGCGCGTTTCCGCGGGCGACGGCGGGCCGACGCCGCTCGGCGCGAGGAGGCGGCGGCAAAGTCTCGGGGAGACGCAAGGCTCGGGTTTGGCGGGACTCCTCCTCCTCCTCCTCCTCCTCCTCCTCGCCCCTCCTCTCCACCTCCTCCTCCAATCCTCCTCCTCATCCACCTCCCCTTCCTCCATTCCTCCTCGCTCTCTTCAGTAGCTCGCACAGTGAACTCACTTGCCTAGATATCCCAAGAAATTCCGAGAGGCATCCAAGAGGCTTTTGGCTCTTTTGCTCGCCCGCCTCCTCCTCCTCCTCCTCCTCCTCCTCCTCCTGCGACACCCGCCGAGGATAAGGGCGTCTTGTTGTGCTCGAAGAAAGCCCTCGGCGCTCAGATCCAGGAGGAGCTTGGGGCGTCCCTCACAGGCCCCCTGTGCGCCGCCACCTCCCACCTCGGGGTCGACGACAGCGTCGGCAAGCCGGTGCGCCACGCAGGACGGAATTGCAAGTCCAAGGCTAGGAAAAAGAAAGCCATGGCCAGGGCCAAGAGGCTCGGCAAACTCCAAAAATCCTTGGGGCGCCGAGTTCGTAATATTTGGGTCGCGGGGCCTCTGCCGGCCGCCACGTACGGCGCGGAGGTCCACGGGGTGTCAGACACCGAGCTGCGGGCGTTAGGAAGGTCGTTCGCCTCCGTGTCAAAACCCGCGGCCGACGACCGCTCCCTCTCGATCCTGCTCCTGCTCGAGCAGGACCCCACCTGGATGATCCAGGTGGCCCCCATTTTACGCTGGCATGAAGTCTGGCACGCACATCTCCAGGTTGACCACTCCATCCTCAGTTTCTCTATCCTTAGGACCGCCTGGGAGATAGCTTGCGGTACGAAAACGAAAACTTGGAGATCCGTCGCCGGCCCGATATCTGCCCTCCGCATGAGCCTCCAGAGGCTCGGCTGGGAAATGGTTAATCTTGCCACGATGATCACGGATCAGGGGGGATGAGTTTTCTTTAATGATGCACTCCCCTGGGATGCTGAAGCGCCTCCTCAGGGACGCCGTTTTTCGTCGGCTGGAAAAGGACATCGGCGAGAAAAATATGTTCCCAGGACGAGCGTGCTATGACATCGTCAGCAAGCACTTTAACTCCTCAAAGTTCACGGCCCTCGAGAAGGGCATCCTCCGCGCTACCGCCTGTGGAGCAGTATTGACCAGAACATATGCTCGCAGCCGAGGCTACGTTTACCCTGAGGATTGCCCACTCGGCTGCGGCGCGAGGGACACCATGTTCCACCGCATTTGGAAGTGTCCATGCCTAGAAGAAGAACGGAAAGAGCTCGTGGCCCCAAGGACCCTCGCTGGAATCGATCGGTTCGTGGGAGACCGCAATCACCTTTTCGCGATGACAAGGGGAGGATTCCCTCACCCAGGTGACGAGTACCTCGCCCCCCTCGCCGAAGGCTCTTGGTTTGTAAACTGGCACGTAGATCCGCCTGAGAATATCACGGATATCTCAGGTATTATTTTTATTGACGGAGGTTGCACGACACACCCAGTGCGCGAGCTGCGACGCGCAGGATGGGCATGCACTGTGTTCAAAGACCGGCGACTCATTTGTGTCATGCAGTGCCATGTTTGGGCCCCGCTCCCTCAGACAGCTCAGTGCGCCGAGCATTCTGCACTGACTGGCACGGTAATGTGCCTTTCAGGTACGAGTGTAGTTGTTTCTGATTGTTTGGGCGTAGCGAAGGCTTATTCTGACGCTCGAGAACAAGCCAGCCATTTTAAGACACAATATGCTGGACACATCTTTCAAGCGCAGTCCGACGAGCACCGTCAGCATTTAACGGGCTTGATCCAGATCAAAGCCCATCAGTCTCTGCAGGAAGAGGGCATCAGCGAGACTGAGCTGTGTAACCGCACAGGAAAACACCTGTCGGACCAGGGAGCGAAAGCGGCTGCGGCTTTGCACCCGGCCCCAGATGACGAGCTTCAAGAGCGCACCAAAGTCCAGGTCGAATAGTTGAACTCTTATTGTTTGCTGTGTATGAAGTTGCTAGGCAGTTCCCCTACATTAAAAAAGTATGGTGACGTTGCCTATACGCCCCAGTACGTGTCCCAGCGAAAAACGCGGACACATTGTGATTTTCAGTGGATAGCCCAAGGATGGAGATGCACTGCCTATTGCAAGATCGGACGGAACTCGAAACAGCCGGGCGATCCGCCAAAGCGCGTGTGTAGCGGCATTGCGAGAGAGATCGATCTCGCACGTGCAACTGCCGAGAATCACATCATAGTCGTTCTTGCTTGCTCCGATTCGAGTGCGCTCTATGTATGCGTGCATTGCAGTTCTACTCTGTCTGTGGGCTCCCCACTCAAGAGCAATATGTATAGACGCTGCCCTCGCAAGATGGAGGCGCGCATGAAATATACATGGAAAGGCATTTGAAAAGGCAAGCACCCTGACTCGCGAAAGCCTCAGGTGCGAGTGCACTCTTGCGACCTTTTGCGAGCGTAACTGCATATTTTAATAGGTGCCATGTTCGCTGCCTCGCAACCTGTTTTCCACCCAGCATCTGGAGCCCCGCGGGCAAAACAATCCTCGTCCTCCTCCTCCTCCTCCTTCTCCTCCTTCTCCTCCTCCTCCTCCTCCTCCTTCTTCTGCTTCATATTCTATTTGTCCTCCTCCTCCTCCTCCTTCTCCTCCTCCTCCTCCGCCTCCGCCTCCGCCTCCGCCTCCGCCTCCGCCTCCGCCTCCGCCTCCGCCTCCGCCTCCGCCTCCGCCTCCTCCTCCTCCTCCTCCTCCTCCTCCTCCTCCTCCTCCTCCTCCTCCTCCTCCTCCTCCTCCTCCCCCCTCCTCCTCCTCCTCCTCCTCGTCCTCCTCCTCGTCCTCCTCCTTGTCCTCCTCCTCCTCGTCCTCCTTCGGGTTTGCCCGACGAGGCCATCATGAAAATGACGCGATCCAGTCTGAAATTTGACGCGAGCTCCCGCTGCAGGCATCCCACGAAAACTGGACTGTCGAAATCCAGAACGCGCTCGTCTAAAAGCGACGGCAAACCCGAGTTCCGGCGTTCTCGAGTCGTGCGTTTCCCCCAGGCGGGCTCGCGCCGCGGGACGGTCGGCGGCAAGAGGGGCAAGACGAAGCCAGGACGAGAATAGAATCGGGTGAGGATGAATCCAGAATCTCTGAGATCCGGAAGCTCTGGAGGATGTCTCGGGCGCCGCGGCCTCCTGAGAGCGTTCGGGAACGGTCTGAGAGCGTTCTGGACTGCTCTGAAACGGGTTTATCCCCGTCCGAGGGGGGCAGGGGGGAGGCTTCCCAGAAGGAGGCCGCTGCTCAGAAGGCGCCAGCGGCGCCAGCCTCACATTTACAGACAAGGCCCGCACCTTTTGAGAAGCAGGGGTGCTTTTAAGAAGCCTTCCCCTCTCCCCCCAACCCCCTGTTCGCGCCGCCGAATAAAGCGCGACGGACTTCACGTGTTAGACCATGGCCCCCTTGTTACCCATCGCTCCTGGGCCGTCCTCGGCGGTCTCCGGCGGTCATCGGGCGGTTTTGGGCGGCCTTCGGCAATTGCCCCGCGGTCTTCGACGCGGAAGCTGGGCGCTCGCGGTGCACGAAGGGGTCCATGATCGAGCACCTGACGGACTCTACCTGGCCGTTCGTCGGCCTCCGCGGGGCCCTCGCGGGGCCCCGGGGCCGTCCAGGAGACCGACTCGAGATGTGCTGCTCCCATCGCGCTTAAGGGCCACACCCAAGAATGAAGGGGCCCTGGGACACACAAACAATTACACACAAGTAGAACTATCCTCCATATTCTCACATATTTTCAAGTTTTTGTCTTCCCTCCCACTGCCCATATTTTCCTATAGTTTCCTGCGAATCGACGATTAATTGTGTCTGTGAGTGTTTGTCCCTCCTGAAAGAACTAAGTTCGAGCACCACGCCAGGCATCGAACCAGTGCCTGCACGACCCGCTGGCGAAGCGTCGAACGACCATCGCCCCCCGAGGCCCGGCACGTGAAGCTCCTCGAGCTTCGGTCCGGATTCCTGGTGCTCGAAAGTCTTTCTCTGGTGATCGAGGCCCGAATAAGTCGGAACATCTCGACTACACGCAAGAGTGACCCTGGGTAAGATTGGCCTTTGGTGCGCGACTTCTTGGGGACCGCGGGGGGACCAAACACAAGCGCGCAAGGCACTACTATTGCATCGCGGTTGGCGACCCGGGGAACCCATTTGGCCCGCACCAAAGGTCACTCCGGCGAAAGGTCACTCTTTACGTCTAGTCGAACATCATAAGCTCGCCATCGCTCGGACGTCCATTCCCTGTGTGTGTTTTTCGGTTTCGTGCGTGGTTTTTTCGCCAAATGGTCAAGGATGCTCCTCGATGGTCCTCGCCGAGGAAAAAAATGCACACGTCCGAGCGATGCCAGGTAAGACTCGAGACGAGAAGCCGGTCCTGGGGAAGCGGTCGGGCCCGCTGGGGGCCCACGCTGCGAGCAGGTGGCGACGCGACGGGGATCCAGGGCGCCAGCCTCTGCACCCACGACGGGCCGGGCCGGGCCAGGGCAGGCGCCGGGCCCAGGGGAGAGGGGGTCTGCAGGGAGGGCCCACAGAAACAGACATACAGTCGGGGCCTTGACCTAAGGAACCCAAAATAAGGAACGAGGCCCCATTTTCCATGAGTTAAACCTCGATGCCCTTTGGAACACCTCAGGAAAACCCGAGGCAAACTGTGAAACATTCAAGGAACACCGAGCCCCTCCCCAACGAAAAGGGCTCCTTCTTCAGGACCCAGGGGAGGGGGCCTGCAGGGAGGGCCCAGAGAAACAGACATGTACGTTCCAGGATTCCCTGGAGTTGTGCACTCCAGATTTCGTAATAAAAGGGAGGGGGTCTCAACCCTCCCAGGCGAGAAGTTTTAGACCCTCCCAGACCATCCATGGAAGGGCGGCCCTTTGCCCAGACCCCCCCGAACCCTCCAAGACAGCTCAAATCAGACCCCCCCAAATGTGACCCCCCCGACTTTATTATGGAATCCGGAGTACATGTCATGGACGTTCCGCTTCCCATGTATTTCCCATGTTGTTCCCCCCAGGCAGATTGGAAATCGACGCCGGTGATCCCAGGGGCCCGAGGCTGTGCTGGCCAAGATCGGCGCAGCGGTACTTAGCTGGCGTCCTCCGACAGGGGCGAGAGAGAGGGAGGGGGAAAGGGAGGGCAAAGCAGAGAAGGGCGCTGAGAATGGGAGGGAACGACGATCAGTTCCCTGAGATCCGACGTCGCGAACAAAAATGCAGCATCGCAAATAATCACGCCCGGAGCCCTTAGATTGAGCAGGGACCGACCGTCCCGGCATTTCTATAGGCCTACCACGACATGTTCTTGGAACCCCAAAAAGGTTCTGAGAACCTAAACTATGTTCTTAGAACATGAACCCGATGTGCAAAACAAGACAGTCCCAGCCAGAAATGTTCTAAGAACATTTCGTGGACACCACACAAGGTTCTCAGAACATTGTTTGGCAGGCCTATTGGCGAGCCAGGACGCTTCGCCACTGCCCTGTAGACCCAATCTCTCTGCGTCATGTTCGATCCAGATCCAGCTAAGACCCCAGGGCCAGAACAAAAAACGCGAGAATGCCCGGCTCGACAACATTGAGACGTCAGTTCGGGCGTGTCCTCCTACAGGCGTGTCCTCCTGCAGCCCCTGACTATTTTGTTGACTATGTTTGGATATTCTTCGAGGCCTGGAAATGGTCACCAACACCAACACAGGGGGGTGCCTCCACAGGGGGAAGATGAACCTAGATCTCGGCGCCGGTGGTCCTACTTCGGCCACCTTGGAGGCCAGAATAATACCACCATCGCCGAGACCAGGATCTTCCTCCCCCGATGGAGGCACACCGCCGATATTGGTGCTGGTGTCAACCTCTAGGCCTGCGATATTTCAAAGGGACAGGCCCGACAAAATTGCGACGCAGGGGCCCCGGGGCCGCACGATCCGAGGCAACGAAAGCCCCGCGGGGCTGCGACCGCCCCGGCCGCGAGCGCCGCCACCCCGAAAGGCCGCGTCTTCACCTCCACCTCCACCTCTTCCTCCTCCTCCTCCTCGTCCACCTCCTCCTCCTCCTCCTCCTCCTCCTCCTCCTCCTCCTCCTCCCCCCCTCCTCCTCCCCCTCTCACTCCTCCTCCCTCTCCCCCCCTCCTCCTCCACCTCCTCCTCCTCCTCCTCCTCCTCCTCCCTCCTCCTCCTCCTCCTCCTCCTCCTCCTCCCTCTCCTCCTCCTCCTCCCCTCCTCCTCCTCTCCTCCTCCTCCTCCTCCTCCTCCTCCTCCTTCTCTTCCTCCCTCCCCCCCTCCCCTCTCCTCCTCCTCCTCTCCCTCCTCCTCTCCTCCTCCTCCTCCTCCTCCTCCTCCTCCTCCTCCTCCTCCTCCTCCTCCTCCTCCCCCTTCGGCCTCCAACGCCGCCCGTGTCCCGACGCTCAGCGGGGGTCGGCGGGCCAGCGCCCGGCAGGGATGCGCCTCTGCTCGTGTACGGGCCTCCTGGACCCCTAAAGTCACCCCGAAGGGCCTGCCAACGCTGCGCCCCCGTGCGGGGAGGAGGTGATGGGAGAAGCCCAGAGGCCCGAGGATGAGAGGTTGCAATCCGGCAATGTTTCCTGGACTGCGGCCTCCATGGGGCCCGTTCGCGGGCCCGGGGAAGAGGTCGGGATCTCTGGGCAGCGGATCTAAAAAGGGTGTACCCTTAGGTCGGGCATGTCATCCTACAGGCTGGTGTTGGACGAAAGTTGCAATTATGCAGACATGCTCAAATATACTCGATATTTTCCTCCTGAAGAGGTACCTGCCCGACTGAAGGGTACCCAGAAATCCGATGCCTGGATTGTTCCAAGACGGGGTCCCCGGAAGGGCGCCGGGGGGCCCGGCGCAGGCCTCTTGCCGAAGACTGCATGGGCAAGAACCCTGGACGGGCTGTGAGCCTCTCACGGCCCGAAGGAGAAGTGGAGGCGGGAGGGTGGCGCGTGGAGGGGGGGGGAGGGCGGGAGAAGAGGGGGAAGGCCTTTCCTGCACCCTGGGCGGGAGGGGCGAGCGCAGTGGGCGGGGGAGCGGGGAGGGGAGGAGGAGGAGGAGGAGGAGGAGGAGGAGGAGGAGGAGGAGGAGGAGGAGGAGGAGGAGGAGGAGGAGGAGGACGAGGCGAGGTCATCCAAGGGGGGGGGCGCGTGGGGCCCAGCGAGGCGTGGGGGCGCCGCGGCCCCGTCACAGGCCGAGGGCTGCCAGGCCCCAGCCCGACATGTCTTTGGGCTGGCTGAGGGCCGGGTCGGACGCCTCGAAGAAGTAGTCGAGCATGGTCTGGAGCTGAAGACCCAAAGAGAGCACAAACCTCAGCTTGCATACCTTTCGACATGCTCGCGTGGAAGGTCAAGATCAAGGCGGGCGGCTGTTCGCAATGCGCGGCCTCCCGGGAGCCCTCGCAGAGCCCGGGGACCGTCTGGAAAAAAAAGAGCCCTGGTAAGGGGGTCGGGATTTCTGGAGGGGGTCGCATTCACTTAGTCAGGACGTCGGATGTCTGGGGTAGGTCCGCGCGGATATCTTAGGAAGACGAACGATGAAAAACTCGGAGGTCCGCGCGAAGTTCTCGGATCGGCGCTGGACACCCCTCCCTAACGCGCGGAGCGCGCCAGAAGCGACGCCGGAGGCTCCGCCAAGGGGCTCCAGCGCCGATCCGAGAAATCCGCGCGGACCTCAGAGTTTTCATGTTCATATCATTGTTCGTCTCCCTGTATCAGGACGTCGGATGTTTGGGGTAGGCTCGCAAAGATACAGCGGAGGCCAGTCCACAAGAAACCTTCCACCAGAAGCCCACCCCTGAGACCCCAGGACGTCCATCGATTTTTGGTGTGGGAGCGTCACGCATTTTCCATTGCAAAACCATCGAAACTCAGGGCACCCTGGAGGCGAGCAGGGTGTCTCTTGGCATGGGCCCCCTCTGTGTCTGGTGTCGACGCTGCACCCCCCGCGCCCCTCCCCCCGGCGCGCGGAGAGCGCACTCTGCTGGCGACTTCGGGAGGGCGGAGGCCGAGAGGCTCCCGCGCCCTGCTTGCTCGACGCGCCCTGCCCGTGGGAGGCGCCCCCCACGGGAGGGCGTGTCGTTACCGCCGTGCTGCGGCACCCGCGTCTTGGCGACAAGAGAAATCAGAGAAGCCTCCCTCTCTCTCTCTCTCTCTCTCCTGGGATCCGACGTCTCGAACAGCTCGAACAAATGAAACGTCTGGGCGACCAGAGAAACAATAAAGCCATCTCTCTCTCTCTCATTGTCTCTCCCCTGGGATCCGACGTCTCGAACAAATTGGGGCACTGTGCCTCCCCGTGGTCCTCGAGCGCGCGCGCCCTCCACGAGAGGATGTGTTGGTACCGCCGTGCTGTGGCACACGCGTCGTGGCAACCAGAGAAAGGGGGCCCCCTCTCCAGAGGCCTCCTAGATGGGGTCGGAGAGTAGATGGGGTCGGAGGACCGCGCCGCATCGCCAATACATCGGCGATACATCGGCGATGCAAAGGCGATGCATCGCCGAAGAGGGTGACGCGTCGGCAACGGCGACGTGAAGCGAATCGGGCTCCGCATCGAGCCGAATCGCCGACGCGTCGGCGATGCGGCGCGATCCCCCGACCTCAGCTGCTCCGATCCCATCTATGGGAGGCCTGGGCTCTCCCTCCTGGGATCCGACGCCTCGAGAAAACAAACACACACCGTGCGACGCGATCCTGTGCAGGTCTGCGACCGTTGGCATGGCCCGGCCTTGGGTTCCCCGCTGGCTCGGCCAGGCTGGGGGGGATAGAATCGCGAGGAGAGCGGTGTGGCCAGAAAGCGCCCGCCTCGGCGCGCGCGTCGCTCCCGGGGGGGGGGGGGGCGACGCACGTATAGTATCAGTATGTTGGGCATCCGCCGAGCAGGGAATGAACTGCTTTACCCCAAGACTGATTTTCGGGTGACCCAACAGGGGCTCCGGCTGCAAGGTGGTGGTGCGATAGATTTGGGGCAGTTGTACTGCAAATGTATTGCGCCAGGGAAGTGTGCTGTATTGTATGGCAACAAACGTAGTGCACGCGAACATCCAGCAATACATTTGCGCCCCGAGATGTATTGCACGCCTCAATTGTAGCAAAACCCCACCAATCTGTTGCACCAAATATATTGCACCACCCCCTTGTCGCTGGACCCCCTTCTGGGTCAACCCGATGACTTCCTCCTCGAACATCTACAAACAAAACGCCGCATCTTCCATGGACTCGACGAGAAGCAATCTCTTGGGGCAGATCCATGCTGTAGTCGACCCCCGACTCGAATCCGGCGTCTTCGTTCTCCGATGCGGGGTCACCTTGAGGTCCAGGCCTTCGCCCCGGGGCTGGCACCTCGCCCCGAGCCGCTCTCTGAGGACCCCGCGGGGACGGGCGAAGAGCCCGGGATGCCGAAGACGGCGCATGCCATCACGACGCGAGCGTGTCTGAGGAAACCGGGGCAGAGACCACGTAACCCCAGACAGGACACTGGATCACCAGGTCGCGAGCTGGATAGGCTGGCCGGGAGGGAGGTCCAGGCTGGGATGGGTGAGAGGGGGGGGGGTGCAATTCAAGCATAAGGAGAGCCCTGAGATCCGACGTAGCGGAACAATTGCAACATCGTAAGAATTCACGCCCGGAGCCCTAGACTCAATCTTTCTGCGTCATTTTTCTGGCTGGATCGATCTGTCAGGGCTGCAGCACCCCCCCCCAAAAAAAGCGAACATGCCCGGCTCGAAACAATTGAGCCGCCAGGATCTCAAGGGAGCCTGTGTGCTGTGCTGCCTTTGGGTCTTCGATGGTGTCGGTGGCTGGGCTGCGCTGACGCCCCGACGCCACTGGCGCCCGGCGACGCCGCGCCGCTGTCATCGCCCAGCACGGGAGCGAGGGAGGGCGCGCGGTCGCTGCGCTGCAGGCGCCAGAGGCGCGCGCGCGCGAGCGCGATGCACTCGGTGCGGAGCCGCACGATGGCCTCCAGGGTCTCCTGGGAAGGAACTCGCGTGGGAAAGGAGGAGGAGGAGGAGGAGGAGGAGGAGAAGGAGGATGAGGAGGAGGAACTCCTAGAGGAACTCGGGTGGCAATACAGACAAACACGACAAGGGCCGTCGCTGGGCCCGGGGTCGTCCAAAAGCAGCGTGGGAAGAAAACAAAAAAAAACTGGGTAGGTGATCGTCAACCCAGGCCCGGGCCAGAAGGCCCTGCAGGATCCTGCATAGTCCTGCAGGATGCTGCAGGATCCTGCACCTAAGCCCTGGTCAGTGCACCCCTGGCTCTGCAGGATCCTGCCAGATCCGGCGCTCTGGCTGACCACCGTCTGCGCTGACCCCCGTCTGCTTAAGCCCCGACTGGGGAGAGGCTCGGGCCTTCCGGGGATCAATACCCGCTGGGGGGGGGGGGGGGGGGGCACGTCGCCGCGCCACTGTCGCGGGGCTTAGGCCCCCTCCCGGGGCGCCAGAAGAATCGCATCGATCCCTTAAATTGTCATGCAGCTGTTTGGGGAGAGAAGCTTCTGATCAGCGTCGAGCTGCATCCAGCAGGCGGTCCGCCATCGGCGGGGCGCGTCGGACGCGGACCGTGCACACCTGGAAGGGGAAAAGGCCACCTGGCGCAGGTCCGCGCGGATCTCTCGGGGCGGCGCCGGGCCACCGTGCCCCCGCACCCCTGGCGGCGCCTCCCCTCGGATGTGCGTGCTCCGCCCTCGCGAGCCCCATGCTCTGCAAGAGGATCAAGGATGCCCCCTGGCGGCGACGAGAAGGGCGAATAATGTCCCCCCCGACCGCTGCCCCCGAAAGACGCGATGGGCCAGCACCGGCGGCGCGACACGCCGAGCCCGCGCTCCCGGCCGCGGGTCCTCGAGGACGACGCTGGCGCCGCCGCCGGACACGGTGGTCACCTCCCTCAATCGGGTCGACGTGCTGTCCTGTCGGCGGGGACCCGCCCTGTGGGGGGGGGGAGCATGGAGCTATAGAGTGTACAGGGCAGGTTTTGACACCTAGGAGTTTTTAAAAAGATAAGATTTTGAATCCATGATTCATGTATGAGTAAATTCATGGAGCTGGAGTATGGGCGTTCGGGGGTCGATGCGTGACTCCCAGAACCTATACAGGGCAGTGTTTGACACATGGGACTTTCAGGAATATGGGATGTTTAACACATGATCCATTCAGGAGTAAATGTATGCATGAGCTCATCTTTGGCTTTAGTACCAAATCCCTGCATTTGTAATACATGACCCGCACGCGGGGCATGTATTAAAAACGGCCCTGTATGGGCGCTCGGGGGGCCGATGCGTGACTCCCAGAGCCTAATTGCCCGCCCAGGGCTCCTCGCCGTCGAGTCCTCGGGCCACGGCTCGCGCTGGGGGACGCTCTGGGCCCCCCCTCAGGACGCCCCTCGGCGGGGCGCAGCTGCGAGGACGCGTGCCCCGAGGATGCAAAGCCTCGGAGCGTGTCCACCCCTCTCCCAGGTTGCCCTTAGGTCGGGCATGTCCTCCTACAGGCGGATCCTGGACGATCAGTCACCACAAAAGTAAAAACAAAAAAAAGACAAATCTGAATGCCCCAAAAGAATCCCAACACAATAGTCCCCAGGCTACTTTTTGACTATTCTCGAATATTCCTCCTGCAGAGGGGCATGCCAGATTCAAGGATCGGCGATCGATATGAATCGGATCGGCAGAAGTCGGCAGCCAAGTCGGGAGGAGTCGAATCGGCGGGAATCGGCAGGCTGGTAGGCCTCCAGTAAGGCATCGGATCCCAGATCGGAATCCCAAGCCGAACCGAATCGGAATCGGAGGCCATCGAGACGTCGCATCGAATCGAGTCGGAGGAATCGAAACGAGCCCTGTCCACCCCTCTCCCTGGTTGCCCCTGCTGTCCACCGCGGAGTCGGCGACCTGCAGCACCTCCGTCAACCCCGAGAAGCACCCGGACCCCGCGAGCAGGGCCGGGTCGGAGGCCGCGAGCTCGGCCCGCTTGCGCGCGGCTGCCTCGCGCTGGCGGCGAGCCCATTTTTTACTCTCCAAGGAATCGAGCAATCAAGCCATCCTCGCGGCCATGCCTGGTCGTGCTGTTGTCGGAATAACAGGGGGTATATCATACTGGGCCGCGCCGAGAAGCCGGTGGTGACAGAACTGGAATGAAAGAGCACACAACAGGTCGTGCGCAACAGCGGCAGGTATTACAAGGAACGCGTAACTGCAAGGTGCACGCCGCCACGATGCTCGCGTCGTGGGAAATATCAGGACGGATGGTTTGGGCCGTTGTTGGCATCGTGTTGCAAAAATGAACACACCGGACTTCTGGCACTTAATGGGCCCTGGAAGCGACAGGGCCATTTTTTGTTCCGTTTCTGTTTTGCCGTTTGTTGCCGGTTCCCACGCCGTTGTTGTACCGGTGCCGTCGCCATTGTTTTACTGGGTTCGGCTCCGGTTCCAATCCTGAAGTCGATTTTTGCCGTTTCCGGTCGCCTTTTGTTTTGCCGCTTCTTTCATCTCGCCCCTTTTTCTGCCCCCCCCTTCCCCTTCCCTTTCTCTGCGCAATTCAAGCTCTGCGCGGCCCGCTTACCTTCGACCGGAAGAGGTGCGCTCTCGACCCGCGAATCAAAATTTTGTTTTGCCGCTTCCATTGTCATGACACTTTCTCGGAAACGGTGCAAAAAAACGGCCCTGCCGTTTCCGGGGCCCACGAAGGTCTGGGAGCATAGGCACCTGCGCGCCTTCGCGGTCTGGATCCTGGTGCGCAATCCTGGGGATGCGCGGTCGCATGGCTGCGGATGCGTTCCGCGCGGGGCACCCGCGGGGAAAGGCCCTGTGCCAATGGGTCGGAAGAAGTGGATAGAACCATGAGGAAATTAGGAAGGCAATGAAACAAGATTGGGTTTTCGCCCGCCCCCTGCAGAAGAAACGCAAAGGGGAAGGGGAGGCCGCAGGACGATTGAAGTAAGGAGGCGGCTGAAGAATATCAGGGGTCCAGAAACCTGATCGGACAGGAACGGGAAGCGCTGATTTTGTCCTATGGCCTCCTGGGAGGGACAAGTACGAAAGGATGACGGCAACGACAAGATGGCGGATGCCGAGGATGGTAGCGTGGATGACGGGGAGGACAGCGAGAGGGGCAGAAGGACAACGAGAAGGAAGACAAGTTCGAGGACGAGGAAGAGATTGAGGAGGACGAGTACGACGAGGAACGATCGAAGCGGAGGAGGAGGAGGAGGAGGAGGAGGAGGAGGAGGAGGAGGAGGAGGAGGGGGAGGGGAAGAAGGACGACGTTGCCGACGATGAAAGATAGTAAGGAAGCAGACGAAAAGGGCGTCGATGAAGAGAAGGGCCGTCGTGATCTTTTGAGGCTACCCTCTTTGCTGTTGAGGCCATCTTGGGGCTATCTTGGGGCATCCTGGTCCGTCTTGGTGCTCTCTTGGGTAGTCCTGGGGCCTCATCGGACGCTCTGGGGGGCCTCTGGGCGGCTCGTGGGGACCACTTGGGGGTCTGTTGGGGCGCTTTGGGGGTCCCCTGGGTGGCCTTCGGGGGCTCTCTGGGGCCGTTCTGAGGGCCGCAGGTGCAAACATGTGACGTAGAAGGTCACGGGGAGAACGGAACTAGCGCCGACAACGGCGCGTCCTCGGACCACGCCAGAGACACTTCCCGTCAAAAGTACCCCTGAACCAACGGTCCACGCCAAAGGCGCTTCCCGTCATCTTGGAACCGGCTGGGGGCCGTCTTGGGGCCCTCCCGGGCGGTCGGGGGGGGTCCTGTGGCCCTCTTGGGGCTCTCTTCAAAGCCTTTTGGACCCTCTGGGCGCCCTTTCGGGCCGTTTGAAGACAAAGAAAACGGAAGGGGAGGCCACGGGAAGATTGAAGCAGGGAGGCCACTAAAAAATATCTTGCGATCTAGGGGTCCAGAAACCTGATCGGACCAGAACCTAATGGCCGCATTGGGCGAAGAAGAAAAGGAAGGCGAGGGCAAGGAGGAATCGATGACGAGGACGACATGGCGAACGTGAGGATAGCGAGGAGGAACATGAAGACAACGAGGAGGAAGAGAAGTACAAGGACAAGGACGAAGAGAACAAGGGCGAGTACGAGGAGGAATGCGGAGGGCGATGACGACGACGACGACGACGACGACGACAGAGGACAGTAAGAGGCAATTGACAAAGACGTTGCTTCTGGCGCCGCGCGGGGTCGTCTCGGGGCCTGTTGGGGGCTTCTTGGGGGCCCCTTGGGTCCTCTTATAGGCTTCTGAGGTCTTCTTGGGCTGTCTGGGCGCGTCGTGGGGTTCTGTGGGAGCTTTCTTAGGCCGTCTCGGCGCCATCTTGGGCCGTCGTGCGTCTTTCTTGGGCCGTTTGGGGGCCTCCTGGGGCGCTCCCGGGAGTCTCTTGGGGCCTTCTTGACCCTTCTCGGGCCGTCTTGGGGTTCTTGTGAGCTGTCTGGGTGGCTCCTGGAGCGCTCTTGGGGGTCTCTTGGGGTCTTCTTGGGGCGCTCTTGGGCGCTCCTGGGCGCTCTTGGGCGCTCCTGGGGCCCTCCGGGGCGTCTTTTGGGCCTCCTTTGGGCCGTTGGAAAGCCCTCCAAGAGCGATTCGAACACGAAGTCGATTTGGAGTCCCCTCTTGGGGTTCAGAAATCCGCCTCCATGCCTCTGGCACGAGGTGGAGTGCCAGCTCCCCACCGAGCGCCCAAGACGGTCAAGGAGCGCCTCAGACGGCCCAAGATGGCCCCCACACTGCCCAAGAGGCCTCCAAGACGCCCCAAGAGTCTCCCAAGAGGCCTCCCAAGCGGGCCCCAAAAGTCAAACATCATAGCGAATCCATGTTTTAAAATGGTTTCTTGGGGTACTCACATTTCTGACTTCCCGAGCTCCACGACGGCCCAAATTGCCTCCAATATCGCCCCAAGACGGCTCAAGAGGCCCCCAAGACGGCCCCAAACAGCCCAAGAGGGCCCCAAGATGCTTCAAAAGGCCTCCAAGACGGCCCAAGAAGCCCCCCCAAACGGCTCCAATAGGGGGCCCAGACAGGGCCCTCCAACGGACATTTCGAGCCCGCGGCTCCACGAAGCCCCCAGGAGGCCCCAAGAGGCCCCCAAGAGGTCCTCGAGTCCTCAGGAGGCCCCGAGGCTCCCCAAGAGGACTCCCAGCGGCACACATCCCAACGAAAAACCTAAAGGCCTCTGACCCAGGCACGGTTGCGGGATGTGCCGAAGGCTGTCAGACACATACTTTCGACTAACTCCAGATGGGAATCTACCGTCAGTATCGAATCGGGAAATCGGATTAGCTCGGCACGTGCATGAATCAATAACGTCAGGATGCCATTGCCCCCGGGTCGCATCGGATCGCCCCAACGCTTCTCTGCCTCGGCGGCCAGGCAGGGGCGCCTGCGCGGGCGGAGGGCTACCTCAACGGGGGGTACCGCTGCAGCGAGGTGTGCCACTTATGCAGGAGGGAAGGGAGGCAGAGAGAGCGGCCGAGAAAGGGGGGCGAGAGGGGAGCGAGCCGCTCAGGGGGACGGCAAGATCGCCCAAACCTCGGAATCCAATCGGATCGAGCCGGCCAGCGCCGACATCGCAGCGCATCGCTCGGCTCGACCTTTCAAGCCTGTCCAAAGGGGCCCAGCCCGCGCGGCCGGGGGTGGTGTGGCGCCAGAGGTTCCTGGCCCCGCGGGCCTTGAAGCCCGCCTCCAGCGCGGCGGTGGCGGCGCTCTTCGAGCTGAGCTCGCCCCGCTGCAGGAGGCGGATCATCTTCCTCTGCCCCTCCACCCGCTTGATCTCCCGCTCCGCGAGCTGCTTCTCCTCTCGAGCGAGCGGCGAGCGCGTCCGTACCGGTGCCCTCGCGGTGAGGGCATACCCCATGAGGGATCCCATGGATTGTTCCCAGACGTCCGACGTCCTGATATGTTCAAGGTGGGCGCCCCCGAAATCTCTCCCCCTTCCCCGGGGGCCGCTTCGTCACCCGGGGCAGGCTTTCCCCCACATCCTGATTTGTTTGCTTATTCCGCATATCCTGAGATGGGGTTCCCGGTATTACTCAGACGCTATCGACTCTTCGCCTCCTCCTTCCTGCTCGTTCTTCCTCTGCCGAAATCAGCAATCAAGGCAAAATGGCGTCCGCACAACACAACAAACGGTGCATCGACGACATCTTCAAATTCATACCAGATCACCAAGAGGATTTCAAATCGGAAGAAGCGACATCAGCGTCTGATGCATGTGAGGTGCGTGATTCAATCTACGCGAGGATGACGTATGCTGTCTGGGACGTGTCGGCTAATGTTGAGGATACGCTTTGTACAGCAATTTGAAGATTCGGTCCCAACCCGCGGCACCTGCAGGGTCCGCAATGCAGTTCGCGGTCGCAGTCGCGGCCGCAGTCAGACTCAGCATTCAGACTCACTCACACTTAGACTCCCTCATGCTCATGATCACTCACACTCAGACTGCCTCACGCTCAGACTCGCTCACGCTCAGTCTCACTCACACTCAGGCTCGCTCGCGCTCGGGCTCGCTCGGCCTCAGGCTCACTCATGCTCAGATCACCCACGCTCAGACTCACTCACCCCCCAGACCCCCGACGTCATGATTGTTTCATGACGCGACCCCCAGAGGTCCGGACCGATTCCCCGGGACCGGTTTTTCATCCCGAGTCGTTTTTTGACGGTCCTGAGGGCCGGTAAGGGTCCCCAGATGCCGAAAATACCGAAAAACCTCGCGTCGTGATTTTTTCATGACTCGAGGGGGTCTGGGCCTCAGACTCACTCGCATGATGCTGAGATGTCTCAGACGGGCTGCCCGTTCGGTTGCTTTGCTCCCGCCGCTCTCAGACCAGAGGAGGAGGATGAGCAGGAGGAGGAGGAGGAGGAGGAGGAGGACGAGGAGGCGGAGGAGGAGGAGGAGGAGGACGTGGAGGAGGAGGAGGAGGAGGAGGAGGAGGAGGAGGAGGACGAGGAGGAGGAGGAGGAGGAGGAGGAGGACGAGGAGGAGGAGGAGGAGGAGGAGGAGGAGGAGGAGGAGGAGCCCCTCCACTGGCGAGCTTCTCTTGTGAGGGTGTCCCGAGCGGGGCGCTGGCTCCAGCACGCGACAAGAGGGGCCGGCAGAGCGCGCGGCTCGGGCCCGCTCGCGGCCAGCTTGTGGGGGGTGTCTCGAGCGCTTTGCCTGTCTGGTTGCTTGGATGTCGTCGCGTTCAGGACAGGTTCTGCTCCTCCTCCTCCTCCTCCTTCCTCCTCCTCCTCCTCCTCCCTCCCCTCCCCCCCCCCTCCTCCTCCTCCTCCTCCTCCTCCTCCTCCTCCTCCTCCTCCTCCTCCTCCTCCTCCTCCCTCCTCCTCCTCCTCCTCCTCCTCCTCCTCCTCCTCCTCCTCCTCCTCCTCCTCCTCCTCCTCCTCTCCTCCTCCTCATTCTCCTCGTCCTCCTCTCCTCCTCCTCCTCCTCCTCCTCCTCCTCCTCCTCCTCCTCGTCCTCCTCCTCGTCCTCCTCCTCCTCGTCCTCCTCGTCCTCCTCCTCCTCCGCCTCCTCCTCCTCCGCCTCCTCCTCCTCCTCAGGTGCTGACTCGAGCGAGGCGACTGCTTCAGCAGCCCAAAGGGAGGGCCGCCAGGGCGTGCACGGGCCAATTCGCGGCCAGCAGGATCCTGGCTTGGGGATGTCTCGGGCGGTGTGCCTGCTAGCACGGCTGCCTGGACATCGCCGCTGCCAGCGCAAATTGTGAGGATGTATCTACGAGGCCTCTTAGATAGGGTCAGAGTAGATGGGGTCGGAAGATCGCGCCGACATCGGCGATGCATCGGCGATGAATCGGCGATGCACCGGCGAGGCATCGTCGACGTCGGCGATGCATCGGCGACGTCGACGTGAAGCAAATCGGGCTGCGCACCGAGCCGCATCGGCGATGCGGCGCGATCCTCCGACCCCATCTACTCCGACCCCATCTGGGAGGCCTAGAGCATCAGGGAGCATGATCTACCGACCACCGCCTGACGACTGGCAACAAATACGTGGGAGGAGGCGCGCACACATGGATTAGCGATCCATGGACTTGGTGCGCGGTCGCCAAGTCCATGGATCGGGGGGGGGCCCGAAAATGCGACCTGTGCCGCCTGGTTCGGCGGCGGAAGTCTGGGACTTCCCATGGAAACGGGACCCGTCGCTAATCCAAGCCCCCTTGAGCCATGCTTGCGATCGCCTGACCGTGGGGGTGGGGGGGAAGCGGGGAACATCTCTCCACCCTTCCCCCGTTTCCAAGGGCAAGGGGGAAGGAGCAGAGCCCCCCCCCCCCGGTTCGAACCGGGGGTGGCGCGGGCCCGGCTCTCGAGCCGGCTCGGATCGAATCCTGCCACGGATGCTGGATGCAGCTCCGATGGGCTGCTCCTCTCGGGCTCGATCCAGCTCCAGAAGAAGCATGCAGAGGCCAGGTCCAGCTCTCATAGGATACTACGTGGGCTGGATCCCGCTCTAATGGGATGGGATCCTGAAAAAGCTCGATCCAGCTCCAATCGAATCCTGCAACTATGGCTGGATCCAGCTCCAATGGAATCCCACTAGGGCTCGATCCAACTTCTAATAAAATCCTACTAATGGGCTGGGCCCAGCTCTATTAGGATCCTACGAATGCCCCGTCCAACCCTACAAGGATCCTAAGCTACGGTTTGGATCCAACTCTACTAGGATCCGACCTGCTAGAGCTCGAGACAGCCGTAGTGGATAGAACCCGACTTGGGCTCGCCGCAGCTTGCATGGAATGTTACACAGACTAGAACCCGCTCTGACTGAATCCGCTTGGGGCTGGGTCCAGCTGGGATGGAATTCCTCGGCCGCCCCCGGGTCTGAATCGGGGGGACACGTGGGGAAGGGGAGACACTCCTTTCAACCCCTCTCCCCCAAGGTTCCAATCGGGGGGGGGTCCGCCCCTCCCCCTTCTGGTTCGGAGTGGGAGGCTGTTCTACCTCCCCCCCGGTTCGAACGGGGGGGGGCTTAATAACGGCAGAAGCGCTCTTTCGGATTTTCTCGAGGGTGGCGCTTGCTTCAGCACCACAGGGGTGGGGGGGAGGCGCCAGGGGGGTAATTATTGCACGGGCCCGTTCTCGGCCAGATTGTGAGAATGGCTCGAATGATTTGAGTGGTAGTTTGCTTGCTTCGACGTCTCTGCTTTCGGAGCCGATTGCGATGTAATGTCCCGAGCGAGACTCCAGCTACAGCACCCCAACGGGAAGCCGCCAGGAGGTAGGACACTTGGCCGGTCGCGCTCAGACTGTGGGGATGGCTCCGCCGGTGTGCCTGTCTGGTGGCCCAGGCGCCGCCTTTGCTTCCTGTGGGGGGCCAGGGTAACGTGCGGAGCCAGAGCAAAACGAGAGGATGCCCCGAGCGAGGCGCTGGGAGGACGAGGAGGGGGAGGAGGGGGAGGAAGATCGGGTGGAGGAGGAGGAGGAGGTGGAGGAGGAGGAGGGGGAGGAGGAGGGAGGAGGGAAGAGGAGGAGGAGGAGACGAAGGAGGAGGTGGAGACGAAGGAGCAGGTGGAGACGAAGGAGGAGGTGGAGAGCTCGGCAACGGCTAGAAAGGTGCCACCACATCCACACACACACACACACACACACACACACACACGCGTGAACTCCCGATGGGGGCAGGGGTCCGCGTCATCGGGGGGGGGGGAGCGCGAGCCGCCGACGGCGCTCTCCCGCGACCCACCCTCGCCCCGGGAGCGGCGCCCGCGACCGGAGTCGAGCCCCAGGGCGCTCTCCCGCGACCGAGCCGAGCCCCCGGTCGGCGCAGCCTCGCCCCCGGGAGCGGCGCCCGAGCGGGTTGCGAGGCCACGCGGGAGGTCCGTCCCGGTCCCAGCCCGGCCAAGACCCCGCCCACGCCCACCCCCGACGAGATGGCCAGAGAGGCCGAGGGCCGCGGCGGCACGAGCGAGGGCGGGTCGTCCAGACCCCTCTTGCACAGGAGGAGGAGGCGGAGGCGGAGGCGGAGGCGGCGGAGGAGGAGGAGGAGGAGGAGGAGGAGAGGAGGAGGAGAGGAGGAGGAGGAGGAGAGGGATGGGGGCTCTGATCCCGTTCCTCCTGCTCTTCGTCCTCCCCTTCTCCTCCCTCTCTTCCTCCTCCTCCTCCTCCTCCTCCCTCTCGTCCCCCTCTTCTCGTCCTCCCCCCGTCCTCCTCCTACTCATCCTTCTGCTCACTTCCATCCTCACTTCTCTGCTCCCCGCATCCTCTGTTTACCTCACCTCCTTACTCTTCTAGCGGAGTGTGAGGAAGTCTCGACCAAGGAGGGGGCGCAAGTGTAGCTACACACGGATACCCACAGACAAACACTCTCAACGAGACGTGCCGAGAATGTGAGATATACCTAGGGGGATCTCCGCGTCGAGACAGTACTCATGTGCATCCTCCTCCTCATCATCCCTCCTCCTCCTCCTCCTCCTCTTCCTCCTCCTCCTCTTCCTTCTCATCCTCCTCCTCCTCATCATCCTCATCCTCATCATCATCCTCATCCTCCTCATCATCCTCATCCTCATCCTCATCCTCATCCTCATCCTCATCCTCATCCTCATCCTCATCCTCATCATCATCATCATCATCATCATCATCATCATCATCATCATCATCATCATCATCACATCATCGTCGTCATCATCATCATCATCATCATCATCAGCATCAGCATCAGCATCAGCATCAGCATCAGCATCATCATCATCATCATCACCACCATCATCATCATCATCATCATCATCATCATCATCATCATCATCATCATCATCATCATCATCATCATCATCATCATCATCATCATCATCATCATCATCATCATCATCATCATCATCATCATCATCATCATCATCATCATCATCATCATCATCATCATCGTATCCTCCTCCTTCCTCTCGCAGACGTAGCATTCAGACTCACTCCCACTCAGAATCACACATATTCATAATCACTTGCACCCAGACTCACTCGCGCTCAGACTCACTCCAACTCAGACTGACTCACACGCAGACACACTCACACTCATCTTCACTCACATTCAGACGCACGTACACTGAGACTCACTCATTCTCAGGCCCAATCGCATTCAGACTTACTCACACTCAGATTGCGCACGCTCACTCTCACTCACACTCAGATCAGGCGGTGTGCTTCTGTGGTTGCTTGGGTTGCGTCTCTTCTTTCAGAAAAGGTTGGGAGGATGTCTCAGGCGCGGCGCTGGTCTCAGCACCCCAGGGAGGACCCGCCAGGGGATATTGCATGGGACCGTCCGCGGCAGTTTGTGAGGATGTCGCGAGCGGCTTGCCTGTTTGGTTGCTTGGGCAGCTCTGCTTTCCAGAGCAGTCTGCGAGGACGTCTCGTGAGAGGCGCTCGTTCTCTGAGCACCCCAAGGAGGGGCCCGCCAAGAGGGATGGCACGGGCACCTTCGCGGCCTGCCTGTGGGGATGCCTGTCTGTTTGCTTGCTGCGACGGCTCTGCTGTCAGAGCCGGTTGAGAAGACCTTTCGAGCGAGGCGCTGGCTTCAGCACCCCAAGGGGGAGCCGCCAGGGCTCTGGCCACTTGGCCAGTCGCGCTCAGACTGTGGGACCGTCTCAGGTCCTTTGCCTGCATGGTGGCCGAGACTCCTCTACTTCCTGTGGGTGGGGTCAGGGCGTCGTGTGTAGGCCCGAGCAGCTCGTGGGGAGGCCGAGCAAGGCACTGGGAGGATCAGGAGGAAGAGGAGGGGATTCCTATCCTCGTCCTCCTTACCCTCTTCCGCATCCTCATCCCCCTCTTCCTCATCCTTTTCTCCTCCTCCCCCCCTCTTCTCCTCCTCATCCCCCTCCCCTCCTCCTAATCAGACTCTTCTTCCTCCACCTCCTCCGCCTCCTCCTCCTACTCCTCCTCCTCCTCCTCATCCTCCTCTTCTTCTTCCTACTCCTCACTCCCCTCCTCACTACTCCCCCCCCACACATCACCCTCTTTCCCCACCCCCTGACTTCTCAAGCAGACTTGTGAGGAAGGCCCGAGCAAGGCGCTGGTCTCAACACCGCAGGGGGGGGGCGGGCGCCAATCCAGCTGCACATCCAGACACCCACAAACCAACTCGGCGAGACGTGCCGAACAACTGTGGCACACCCGCGGGGCCCCCCGCGCCTAGCAGTGGACTCTCTCCTCCGGGGGCCTGGCGAGGGCTCCCCGGGAGGCCGAACTCGGCGGCCTTCGCCCCTGCGCGTCGCGACCTTCCCTCGCGACGCGAGCCACGCCTGGGCACCGCCTGGGCAATGGGTAGGCCAACAGGCACCGATGCCGCTGCAGTCCTCGTGCTGCCATAAGGAACGCATCGGAGGGAGCCGAGGGGGCGGTTCTGGCCAGGGCGGGCCTGGGCCCGAGCCACAAACAGGGTCCACGACATCCATCTAAGGAGCCAAGGAACGGCCCGAGAACCCGAGCCCCTCCCGAGCTCAAAGCGGTCCTTCCCTCAGCGTCTTGACGTCATGCTCCCCGGACCTCTCGGGGGGTGCGTTCTGACCAGGACTTCGAGGCGAATCCAACGGCGGCGACGAGGGCCTCCCAGGAGGCCCAGACAGGGGGAAACGAGGCAAGGGCAGCGTCACTGGGTACCTCTGTGTCCTCCGAGGGCAGCCGCGCAGGGCTGCACGGCCGAGGCGCCCGGGGCCTCGGGGGCCTCGGACATGGGCCCGCGCCCCGCCCGCGGTCCTCCGCGAGGTGCTGCTCCTGCCTGTCCAGCTCCTCTCGCCTCTCCACGTACCTCAGCTTCGTCCGCCGGTTGGACTCCTTGAAGTAGGTGACGTCCTCGGGGCCCCGATAGAGGCTCCCGACGGGGGGAGGCACCACCCGACATGCCGAGTCTTCCGCCTCGGGAGGCCCCGAGAGGCCCCCCGTGGCTCACAACGTGAGCCCCAAGAGCACGCCCATGGCAATCCCAGGAACATAAAAACTCACTGACTTGTTGGGATATCGTCGTCGTCGCCGTCAACGTCGGCGTCGTCCCCCTTCGGGGTCGGCGGCACCGGCCGTTAAGGCCTTCGCAGGAGGTCACGCCCGCAGGAAGAGAAGAAACCGCACGAGCACGAATGGTGCCGGCTCCGCGCGTGCCTCGGAAAGTTCACATGTGCCTGCCGCGTGCCGATCTGTCTCCATCTGAAACGACGCGAAGATCGGGACAACATCGGATCGGGATAACTCGAAATCTCTGAGAATCGGCGGGTTTGGAGGATGTATTGGGCGCCGCGGCCGCTCCAGAGCGTTCCGGAACGCCCCGAGAGCGCTCCGGAACGCTCTGGAGCGATTGATCCCGATCCTAGCACTGTTTTACCATCGAGTCCTTGAGGTCACCAACTAGCTGCGGGTTCGAGCTGTTGTGCGCCTTCTGCATGGCCGCCTGCAGGGCGCCGGAGCGCTCGGCGAGCGCCCGGTCCTGCTGGTCGCACGTGGCCACCTCGCGGGCGACGTCGCCGAGCTCGGCCGTCGTTCGCTGCCAGTCTCTGGTGATGGCTGCCAGGCGCTGGTGCATGTCCGCGGCCGTCTTCGCGAACTCCTTTCTGCGCGGGAGAGGCATCGTCTGCACACCACCACCCCGCATATGGCAAAAGGACCGTCCTGGGCCCGCGATGTGTACGCCGCCCTGGCCGAGGCCAGGATGGCTCCATCATGCAGTCGGGGCCTTGACCTAAGGAACCCTAAATAAGGAACGAGGCCCCCTTTTTTTCCATAAGTTAACCTTCGATTTCCTGTCGAAAACATAAGGAAAACCTGAGGCAAGCTTTGAAACACTTGAGGAACACGGAGCTCCTCCCCAACCAAAGGGGTCCAGGGCGGGGCCGGCCAGGCGTGAACGTGATGTGTACAGATGCCCTCTGCGTATCCTTGTCCAGCTCCCGCAGCTCCTCCAGCCTCAGGTCGTCAGCCTCGCCATCCTGGCCTGCACTCGCGGCGTCCCGCCTCTTGCTCTTCGTCAGGGCGGCCAGCTGCTTAGACCGGTGCTTGAACGAGTTCTGGAGGCTGCTTATCTCTTTCTCCATGTCCCGATGCCCGACCGCGCAAGCGATACGATCCCTATACACTGACACATCCGAGGGGATCAGAGAGTCTGCCCCGATCGCGCGAGGCAGCCCACGTACCCTCACGGGCAAGGTACAGTGCTCGCCACGGGCGTACGCGTGACCGCCACCGGTGAAAAGGTAGTGGCTTGCCGCGCCCCAGACCTCAGTGGGCCCCGGAAACGGCAGGGCCGTTTTTTCACCACTTCCGGAAAGAAGTCTCTTGAAATTGGAAGCGGGGAAAAAAAAACGACTGGAAACGGCATACAAACGGCTCCAGGCAACGAACCGGAGCCGGCACCCGTGAAACGACGGAGACAGAACCAATAACAAAAAAGTCGCCGGAACCATCATCAAAAAGTGGCAAACCGGAACCGGTAACAAAAACGGCCCTGTCGTTTTCAGGGCCCACTAAGCCCCAGACGTAGACCTCACCGTCGTCGGTCACGCACGTCGAGCTCTCGGGACCGCAGCCGCAGCTCCTGACGGCGAGGGAGCCCTGTGCCTGTCGCTGGCACCTCTTCCCAAAGGGCTCGCTGTCGTCCTTACCAGGGCTGGGCCTTAACGTTGTTTTTCGTTTTGTGTGCGTTTTGTTCCCAACCATCCTGTGGTGTTGGGTCCTCGTTTTGAAGAGACAGCGCCCCGCGTCCCACCTCCTTCCTCCTCTCCTCCTCCTCTCCTCCTCCTCTCCTCCTCCTCCCTCGTCCCCCATCCTTGCCTTTGCTCTCCGCATGTCTCAGCTCACCCCCTCCTCCCATCATCATCATCATCATCATCATCATCATCATCATCATCATCATCATCATCATCATCATCATCATCATCATCATCATCATCATCATCATCATCATCATCATCATCATCATCATCATCATCATCATCATCATCATCATCATCATCATCATCATCATCATCACATCATCATCATCATCATCATCATCATCATCACATCATCATCATCGTCATCATCATCATCATCATCAGCATCATCATCAGCATCATCATCAACATCATCGACATCATCATCAGCATCATCATCATCATCACCATCATCATCATCATCATCATCATCATCATCACATCATCATCATCATCATCATCATCATCATCATCATCAGCATCATCATCATCACCATCATCGTCATCATCGTCATCATCGGCATCGCCATGGCTGATTCGTTTCGTGGCCCCATAGGGAGCTCCACCGAAGGCCCCAGGGGGGGGGGGGGGGGGGCGCGTGCGTCCCCCACGCTCAGGGCAGCGCTTCGTGGCCCATAGGGAGCTAGCTCCACCGAAGGCCCCAGTGGGGGGGGCCGCATGCGTCCCCCACGCCCAGCACAGCGTTTTGTGGCCCCATAGGGAGCTCCAGCGAAGGCCCCAGGGGGGAGGGGGCCGCATGCGTCCCCCACGCCCAGCACAGCGTTTCGTGGCCCCATACGGAACTCCACCGAAGGCCCCAGTGGGGGTGCCCGCATGCGCCCCCCACGCCCAGGACAGCGCTTCGTGGCCCCATAGGGAGCTCCACCGAAGGTTCCAGGTCTACCGTCCGCATGCGTCCCCACCCCCCCACACAGTACAGCATTGCGTGGCCCTCCTCCCCCTCCTCCCTGCGTTTTACCCACCCAGTACAGCGCTTCGTGGCCCCATAAGGAGCTCCACCGAAGGTTCCAGGTCTACCGTCCGCATGCGTCCCCCCCACACAGTACAGCGTTTCGTGGCCCTCCTCCCCCTCCTCCCTGCGTCTCACCCACCCAGTACACCGCTTCGTGGCCCCATAGGCCCCATAGGGAGCTCCACCGAAGGTTCCAGGTCTACCGTCCGCATGCGCCCCCCCCACCCAGTATAGCGTTTCGTGGCCCTCCTCCCACTCCTCCCTGCGTTTCACCCAGCCACTACAGCACTTCGTGGCCCCATAGGGGGCTCCACCGAAGGTTCCAGCTCTACCGTCCGCATGCGTCCCCGCCACACAGTACAGCGTTTCGTGGCCCTCCTCCCCCTCCTCCCTGCGTTTCACCCTCCCAGTACAGCGCTTCGTGGCCCCATAGGGAGCCCCACCGAAGGTTCCAAGTCTACCGTCCGCATGCGTCCCCCCCACACCGTACAGCGTTTCGTGGCCATCCTCCCCCTCCTCCCTGCGTTTCACCCACCCACTACAACGTTTCGTGGCCCCATAGGGAGCTCCACCGAAGGTCCCACTGGCACCGCCCGCATGCGCCGGCCACCGCCCAACACAGCCCTTGCTCCCTGCGTTTCACCACCCCATTACAACGCTTCGTGGTTCCATATGGGGCTCCAGCGAAGGTCCCAGTGGCATCGCCCGCATGCGTCCGCCACCACCCAGCACAGCCCTTGCTCCCTGCGTTTCACCCACCCAGTGCAGCGTTCCGTGGCCCCATAGGGAGCTCCACCGAAGGTCTCAGTGGCACCGCCCGAATGCGTCAGCCACCACCCAGCACAGCCCCTGCTCCCTGCGTTTCGCCCACCCAGTACAGCGCTTCGTGGCCCCATAGGGAGCTCTTCCGAAGGTCCCAGTGGCACCGCCCGCATGCGTCAGCCACCTCCCAGCACAGCCCTTGCTCCCTGCGTTTCACCCACCTAGTACAGCGCTTCGTGGTCCCATAGGGAGCACCGAACAAGATATTCATAATTGCGGTACGCACAACTGCATATGATTGGGCCCTTCGCCAAGCTAATTTTCCCTGTTGCTCCACCTGCTTTTCCCAAACGACAAAAAAAACAAAACACAGCCGAAGTCCAGGAAAACAGCGTTTAGGTCCAGCCCTGGTCATCCTTACCACCAAACCTGTGCACAACGACTGGCGTCCACTGCTCGTTCTTTCGGCTCTGCGCATGGCTCAAGTGGAACCCGGACACTCCAAGCTGGCCAGCGTGGTTGCTGCCCCAAGCGTACAGGGTGCCGTGCTGGGAAAGAGCCAGGCAATGGTGACTCCCACAGGCGACCTGCACGATGACCTCCTCTTGGCTCGAAATCTTCTCCACCCTCTTGCTCCATTCTGCCGAGTCGGTCTTGTCCCTCTTGCTCCCCTCCGAGACGTCCTTGCCCCGGAACAGGACCGGGCGCGGCTCCTCTGCATTCTTCGGGTCCTTCACGTCCCGACCGAGCTGACCGCAGTTACCAGCAGGTGACCGGAAACTCCCCCAGCTGTACACGACACCCTCGTCTGTTTCGGCGGCGCGCCCGGAGAGAGCAAGGCACAAGGGGTGGGCCTTCCCAGACAGCTCCGCGGGCCTTCGCCCTCCCCAACACCTTTCGAGACCCTCCTCCGAAGCCCCGCCGCCCCCCTGAGCAGGCCCGGCCCCTACCGCTTCCCCCCTCGGCGCGCCGCCGACTGTTAGCAGCAGCCCGTGCTCTGCGCCACAGGCAACTTGCACCACGTGCGCCCCGTCTCCGATGGCAGGGAAACGACGAATGACATGAACGTAAGAGCTCGGAGGTCCGCGCGGGCTTCTCGGATCGGCGCTGGACCCCCCTCCCTGGCGCGCGGAGCGCGCCGGGGGCGGCGCGGGAGGCGCCGCCAGGGGGGTCCAGCGCGGATCCGAGAAATCCCCATGGGCCTCCGAGTTGTTACGCTCATGTCAGGCTTCGTTCCCCCAGGTGGGCCGGGTGGTCCTGAGCAGGGCCGAACCTAACCGGTGCTTTCCGTTTTCGTTCTGTCATCGTTCTCCCTCGCTCTTGCCTCGAGCCCGCCTCTACCTTTCCCGCGGACCGAGGTCGACACGAGCACGGCCCACGAGATCGCCAAAAGCACCGCTTCTTGGGTCCAGCCCTGGTCCTGAGCGCCATGCGATCATCCCGCACGGGCGGCCATCGAGCGCCGCCGAGGGGCCCTGCCGCCGCGGCCCGCCACGCCACCTGAGCCCTAAGTTGTCCGCCGAGCCCCGCCGCCGGACGGCCCGCGGGGCCCCCGCGGCCCCCGCGCGCAGCGCGTGCCGAGGTGGGGAGCCCGACCGCGCCAGGCAGACTCGCCATCGCTCGGACGTCCATTCCCTGTGCTTTTTTTTTGGTTTTGTGCGTGGCTTTTGTTCGCCATATGATCAAGCATGCTCCTCGATGGCCCTCGCCGAAGGAAAAATGCACACGTCCGAGCGATGCCAAGCAGAAGGGCACCGCTCCCAACATCCAGGGGTGCCCGTGGCCGTCCCCGGGCAGATGCAGGCCTCGGAACAAATGAGCGCACACTCATGCCGCACTCACCTGTCAACGCCTCCCCCTCCCCCCAAATGTTCAAAGTTGGCGGTGGGTCTGATGAGATGCACCTCGACCGCAGTCTCCCCCCCGCGCGCGCCAACATTGAGTTTGGGGGGGAGGGGCGGAGGGGGAGCGTTCAGTAATTGCTTCCCTCTGCCGCAGCGCTCCGATGTGTTTCCGAAGCGTGGGCCCCCCCCCCCGACCTGTCGGCTCCTTCGCCGCGGCCAGCTTCGCAGCCCGAGGCGTGTCCTGACAGGATGCCCGGCACCCGCCACCGGAGGCCAGGAATGGCAACGGCCGCCTCGATGTCCTCGAGGCGCCGGGAGCCTGGGTCGTGCCAGCTGTTTGACGCGAGAGCTCCTCGATCACTGATCCAACCTGAGGGGCAACGTCAGGGGGGGACTGGGTCCTCCTGGGGAAACGTCGACCTGGAATCGGCGATGCGTCGCCGATAGATCGGCGATATGCCAGCGACAGGAAATCCGCACGCTCCTGGGCGGGGTGGGGCTATCGGGCCCAGATCGGCGATCGATGGGCGATGGGGCGTCGGTGCGTCCCCCCTCCACTGAGCCATTGCCCATTAAAAGTTGCGTTGCCCCTGATCAGTAACCATAACAGGACACATAACCTTTTGGGAGGGGACCTAAATCAGGAGGGCCAAAAACATTAGGTATAAAGGGCCCTATTCTGCAGATGTGCCTCGTCGTCGCGCCGAGATCGGAGCGCCTTCGGCGCGCGGTGGCTGCCCGCGACGGGGGTCGATGCGGGGCTGTCGGCGGGGCTGACGCCCCCCCGACGTTGATTAAGGAACTCGGAGTAGGGTGCGGGCAATGTCTATATCCACGTCCAGTGCGTCTTGGAGTTTCGGGCTCTCTTCCCCAGAAACATGAGGCGCACTGGATATGGATTGAAATCTGCCTCCGAAAGGCTCGATCTTTATCCATATCCAGTGCGCCTCGGACTTGCGGCGCCCCGTCCAAGAAAGTCCAAGACGCACTGGATATGGATAGAAGTATTGCCCGCATAGGGGTGACCTGACACCACCTGGCCTTCGACCCACCCTCGACGCCGTCGTCGCCCACCTCCTCGCGCCGCGGCGAGCGGCGGCCTCGAGCGCCAGAGCCCTCCTGGGCTGGCCCTCGCGTGTGCCGCCGCCCCCGCCCAAGAGGACGGGCCCTCCGACCGCCCACGCTCTCGACCCGGGACATCTACTTTCCTCCTCCCCTCGGGGAGCGACCGAGGAGCGAGGCTCGAGACCTCGACCCTGGACCTCCCCCTCGAGGAGCGACCGAGGATCGAAGATCGAGGCCTGCATCCCCCCACCCCCTGGCCGCCGGTCGCCGCCTGTCGCCGGCGAGGGGATGCCGTCCTCCTCCTCCTCCTCCTCCTCCTCCTCCTCCTCCTCCTCCTCCTCCTCCTCCTCCGCTCCACCACCTCCTCCTCCTCCTCCTCCTCCTCCTCCTCCTCCTCCTCCTCCACCTCCTCCTCCTCCTCCTCCTCCTCCTCCTCCTCCTACTCCACCTCCTCCTCCTCCGCCTCCTCCTCCTCCTCCTCCTCCTCCTCCTCCTCCTCCGCCTCCTCCTCCTCCTCTTCCTCCTCCACAATTACTCAATATGAATACTACTCTCCCTCTTCCCCTGATGACGGCCTGGGAGTGTCCGACCCCCCCCCCGCATACTGTTTTTTCTACACAGGTTTCCCCAGAGTTGGGTTTTCGCCTGCTTTTTTTTAAAGCTGCTCTCGCTGAGGCGCCGGCCTTATTCTCAGGCCCCGCTCATTCCAAATCGTGCTCCCGCTGCAGCGCTGGCATCATTTCTGTGCTTCCGCTCGTTCCGAACCGTGCTCCCGCTGCAGCGCTGGCCTCATTTCCGCGCTTCGGCTCGTTTCGACTCGTGCTCCCGCTGCAGCGCTGGCGTCATTTCCCGTGCCATGCCACGGCATGCAATGCAATGCTAGGTTGATACTACGCCTTGCGGTGCTCTTCTACGCCATGCCACGCCGTGCTCTACAATGAATGCATCGCGTACCCTTTCGGGATCATTGCCCTGCTCAGCATCCGACTGTGCGAGTAGAGAGGGCATCTGCGCCATGGCAAGGGATGGGAGGGAGGGGTAGGATTTCAGATACGACGCGAGCGCGCCTAGCTTGTCCTCCTCCCCCTCCCCCTCATCCTCCTCCTTCTCCTCCTCCTTCTCCTCCTCCTCCTCCTCCTCCTGCTCCTCCTCCCCTCCTCCTCCTCCTCCTCCTCCTCCTCCTCCTCCCTCCTCCTCCTCCTCCTCCTCCCCCTCCCCCTCCTCCTCGTCCTCCCCGAACGTGGCCCCCCGATCGCCGCCGTCGGCGGCGCCTCGGCCCCCGGGGCCGCGGCCCCGCGCGGCGGCCCCCGCGCGGCCCCCGCCCGTTTCCTGCGCACCGCCGCCGCCGTGCCTCCGCGCGCGGGAGGGGCCCCGGCGCCGCGGAGGCGCGCAGTGCCCCCGCGGGGGCCCGCGGGGCGGAGGCCTAGAGGGGTCGGGTAGGACGAAGGGGGGGGGCCCAGACATGCTCACGCCCTTGTATATATAATATATATATATATAGAGATACACATCTTTCTACATACATATATATATATAGATATACATATACATATATATATGTACACATATAGAGTAAGGGCCCGAACACAAGAAACCTTCAGCAAGAATCCCAGCCCTGAGGCCCCGGACGCCCGCCGGTGCCTGGTGTGGCAACGTCACGCTTTTCCCGTGGCGAGGCCATCGAAGCCCAAGTCACCCAGGCCACCCTGGAGGCAAGGGCGGGGTTTCTTGGCATGGGCCTCCACTGTATATCGATTAAGTGTATGTATGTACACGAGATGTTTAGGCTCGCAGCGCTTCGCCTGCTAATCTTGATCCTTGCACCTGCATGTCGTATTGACTCTGCGGTTAGCATATTGATGTGGCCGCAGTGTTGCAACGGCCCATTCACGAACCTGACGTTTGGGGGCAAACCTAGCGCAGCCTCGATCGGCAACAGACCCGACGCTTTCCGTCCAAACGGAACGCCAGGTGTGGCGCTCGCCCAGCACGAAGGGACGGCCGCTGCGGTCGCCAGTCGTCTCGCTCTCGAGGTGGCGCTCGCAAAAGACGGCTAGGCTGTGGCCGAGGCTCAAACGAGAGCACCAGTATACAAATACAAGTTCGAAAGCATACACGCCCCGAGGCGGCCCTGGGGGCCCTCACGGGGGGCCCTCACAGGGCGCCGGGGGGTCCCGGGGGGCCCACGTGGGGCCCGGGGGGCGCCCCCGGGGGGCCCCGGGCGGCCCTGGGGCCGCACGGGGGGCCGCACGGGCCCCCCCCCGGGGCCTTCCAACAGAAAGCGGCCAGGGGTGAGAAGCTGGTCCCCGGGGGGGAGTGGTCCAGGCCTCCACGGGGCCCACGCACATGCTGCCACTGGAGCGATCCGCACCGAAACCTTCGGCGGTCGTCACCAAGTCTGGTACTGCTTTGAGCAGGGACAGACCGTCCCGGCATTCCTATAGGCCTACCACGATATGTTCTTAGAACCCCAAGACGTTCGAATCACAACATCCATGTTCTTAGAACATAAGCCCGATGTGTTAAAACAAGACCACCTAAGCCAGAAATGCTCTAAGAACATTTCTTGCAGACCACGACAGGTTCTTATAACATTTTTCGGTGGGCCTATAGGCGAGCCAGGACGATTCGTCACTGCTTGATGTTTGCTATTGTGGCCAGCCTGAGCTCGGTGCGCACGTCGCAATAGACGGGGCGCTACGATTCGGCCGCTGCTGCATTCTGCTCTACCGCGCTCTGTTCGGTTATGTGTTGTTCTTCGCGCATGCGTGTTTGATGCTCTGGCCTCGACGGAGCGGAGTGACGTCTAATCGGCCGTTGCTGCGTCTGTGTGTGTGTGTGTCCTGTGGCCGGCCTTGCGTCGGCGTGGATGCTACGTTTGACAGGGCGCCATTCATTTGTGGCTGTTGTGTTTTGACCGCATGCTTCAATCATGTTAGATTCCATCATGTTCTAATTGGTATGCTGTATTATGCCCTGGTGTGATCTCGACGGGCCGGCGTGACGTCGTGACGCCTGTCGGAAGCACAACGGGGGCGGGTCCGCTCGCAGAAGGCCGGCAGAAGTAGAAATTGGTTAGGACAAATGCTATAGTTCATCCTGTGCGCATGGCGCGTGGCAGCCACGTGTTGATAGGGTACGACGTGCGTGTCCCTCACGAACAATTGCACGAACTACTGCGGAGTTACATGTTTGGAGACGCCGTTTCGCAAAGAACCCATTGGCCCGAATCCGAGAAGAGAACACTAGAGAGGATCGACGACACGCATGAAGGACCCTATCCTATAGGCACGAATGACCCTCCCGTGCGCGGCTTCCTGGGGCGCGAAGTGGCCAACTCCGAGCGCGCAAGAAGCCACTACCGCATCGCGCCCAGCGATGGGGGCGGGGGGGGCCCGGTAAGCCCGCACCAAAGGTCGCTCCGGCGAACGGCCACTCTTTCGTGTAGTCGTAGTCGAGAAGAGGAGGAGGAGGAGGAGGAGGAGGCGGAGGAGGAGGAGGCGGAGGAGGAGAGGAGGAGGAGGGGGAGGAGGAGGAGAAGGAGGAGGAGGAGGAGGAGAAGGAGGAGGAGGAAGGAGGAGGAGGAGCAGGAGGAGGAGGAGGCGGAGGGGAGGAGGAGGAGGGGGAGGAGGGGGGGGAGGGGGGGAGGGAGGGGAGGAGGAGGAGGAGGAGGAGGAGGAGGAGGAGGAGGAGGAGGAGGAGGAGGAGGAGAAGGAGGAGGAGGAGGGAGGAGGAGGAGGAGGAGGAGGAGGAGGGGAGCAGGAGGAGGAAGGAGGCGGAGATGGAGGAGGGGGAGGAGGAGGAGGAGGAGGAGGAGAGAGGAGGAGGAGGAGGAGGAGGAGGAGAGGGAGGAGGAGGAGGAAGAGGAGGAGGAGGAGGAGGAGGAGGAGGAGGAGGAGTAGGAGGGGGGGGAGGAGGAGGAGAAGGAGGGCGGCGACGTCGCCCCCGGCCGCCCGGCTCAGCCCCGGCCGTTCAGCGGGGGCAGCAGCGTCCGCCCGCCCGTGGCGGCGCGCGCGGGGGGGTGCGTGAGCTGCAGCGCCGCTCCACCTGGGCCCGCGGGTCACCGCCTTCGTTGTAGTCGTCGTCGTCGCCGCCGCCGCCGCCGTCGCCGTCGCTGTCGCCGGAGCCGCCGCCAGGGAAGGAGGAGGAGGAGGAGGAGGAGGAGGAGGAGGAGGATAGGGCGAGAATGTTGTCGTGGTAGGATTGGCTCAGGATGCACTCCAAGATTTCCAAGAGGATCTAGCGGCGCAGCCCGTGCGGAACATCAGGAAATGTGGGGAACAGATCCAGGGAACCTTAGGAATCCTGGAGCGTACCATCATCGTGATCTCTGGCTCCTCGGAGAGGAGAGAGAGAGAGAGAGAAAGAGAGAGAGAGAGAGAGAGAGAGAAAAAAAAAAAGAGAGTCGGCCGCGAGCGAGGGGGGGAATTGAAAAGGAGCGGGCGTTCTGGGAAGGCTCGGAAGTCCCTGGGCCTTCTGAAAAGTTTTCTGAGCCTTTCCCGACGACGCAGAACACTTCTCAGAAGGCGCGAGGACGTCTGAGAAGTCCCGCCGCCTTCTGAGAAGGCCTTCTCCTTCTGATTTCCACCCCTCGCTCGCCACCGAGAGAGAGAGAGAGAGAGCACACCAGCGTTGACAGACACATGAGAAACAAGCGGATCCGCCGTGCGCAGCCGCTCGCTCTCCAATCGAAATCAGGCGAGGGGCGGGAGGACGACCAGGACGAGGATGAGAACGGTGGAAGATCAATCGAGGATCTCTGAGATACGGCGGCCCTGGAGGCTGCTTCGGGCCCCGCGACCTTCTCAGAGCGCTCCATGAACGCTCTGAGCGCGCTCCGGAACTCTCTGGAACGTGTTTGTCCTCGCCCCAGTCCCGTCCGACGAGAGGAAGATGGAACCTGGGAGAGAGAGAGAGAGAGGGCAAGCTACTGGGCACAGAAGGAGGAGGCAGAAGATGAGACCAGGCCCGCCACACGGGAGGCCCGCACCCCAGGACAGGAGCCGAGGCCGATGCCTGACACGCAGACCTGCGGCGGCTTTCTTCTCCTCAGCGCTGGCGCGCACCGCGCAGGCGCGGCCGATGCTGAATTGAAGGGGCCCTGGGACACGCAAATAAACAGACACGAATAAGAGGAAGCCCCATAGTTTCCAATATTTTCCGGGTTTTCGTCTTCCCCCCCACTTCCCATATTTTTCAATATTTTCCTGGCAGTCGACGATTACTTGTGTCTGTGTGTTTTTTCCCCTCCTGATGAATGTCCGTCGCCGCGCTTGCAGCGGTAGGTGTGCGTCGGGCCCGCTCGCTCCCTGCGACGCAATCAGTGGGCCCTCCCGACGCATCGAGCCCGAGATGCGCTCATTTAGATGGCCACGCCACCAGCGTCCTTGGCCTTCGAGGCAGAAGATGTGCCAGAATGCGAGGTATGGATAAGGACTTTCAATGGATCATCTAGAGGCCTCCAAGACGGGGTCGGAGTACATGGGGTCGGAGTAGGTGGGGTCTGAGGGTCGCGCCGCATCGCCGATAGATCGACGATGCATCGGCGATGCACCGGTGATGCACCGGCGACGCATCGTCGACGTCGGCGATGCCGTCGACGTGACGCAAATCGGGCTGCACATCGAGTCGCATCGGCGATGCATCGGCGATGCGGCGCGATCCTCCGACCCCACCTGCTCCGACCAAAGCTAGGAGGGCTATAGATCGTCCCCCCCTACCCCTGGCGCCCGCCCCCTCCCCCCCGGGCGCCCGCCCGAGCGCGGTGGCGGCGGAATCGCGCGGCAGCGCCAGACGGGATGTCGTCCCCGGAGTGGCACCCAAAAGGGCGGGGCGGGCCAGCCCGCGGCCACAAAGCGCCCAAGACGCCGCTCGTCGGTGCGCGGGCGGGGCGCGGCCGGGGAGCTCGGAGGGCCACCAGTCCTCGGGAGAGTCGGCCTGGGGACCTCCTGGGAACGGGATCGCGCGGCGATCTGCCAGCGCTCCAGGCAGGGCCACACTCGCCATCGCTCGGACGTCCGTCCGGCAGAGGTCGACATCTACTGGACACGCCCCCTCCTCCCCTCCCAAACGTAAAGCTGGCACGCGATGGGGAGACTGCGGTCGAGGTGCAACTCGTCAGAGCCACCGCCAACTCTGAACACTGGGGGAAGGGGGAGGCGTTGACAGATGAATGTGGCATGAGTGTTCGCTGTTGTTTGTTTCGAGGCCTGTTCCCTGTGCATTTCTGGGCCTCGTGCGCGCACTGTCTTTTACGGTGGACAAACATGCTGCTCGATGGCCCTCGCCGAGAACAGATGCACACGTCCGAGCGATGACAAGCACATGCTGCCGATCAGCCTCACGGCGCAGGTGGGCTGGACCACGGCGACCTCCAGGCGGCGAGAGGGCATGGCACTTTCGTGGAAATAATATTGGTCCCTCCGAAGTCCAAGGCCTGCCCTCGGCGGAGGAGAAAGAGGAGGAGGAGGAGGAAGAGGAGGAGGAGAAAAAGGAGGAGGAGGAGGAACAGGAGGACGAGGAGGAGGAGGAGGAGGAGGAACCGAAGAGAGCTCGCCTCGACCTCCTCACCTGGGCGGCGACCGTGCCCCACTCGCCCGTGCGCGGTCGAGGCTCCCTGGCCCCATGGCCCTCGCGCCCTCGGCAGCCCGGGCCGCGAGCTGGACAACGCGAAGATCTGCCCTCGAAGCCAGGACTCCTCCTCCTCCTCCGAGGAGGAGGAGGAGGAGGATCAAATCGGGCGAGGATGCACCGAGAATCTCTGAGGTACGTACGGCGGCTCTCGAGGGCGCCTCGGGCGCCGCGGCCTTCTCAGAGCGCTCCATGAACGCTCTGAGCGCGCTCCGGGACGCCTCCGAAGGGATTCGTCCTCGTCGTGGCCCCGTCCGACAGGGGGCCGCGACGGGCTCGCCTGCGCCCGAAGGGCTGAGACTGCTCCTCACGGGAAGGTCATCAAGAGCTGCATGCCTGCGGCGATCCAGCAGGGCGGCCGTGCGGGCAACCCCCGACGACCGAGAGACCGAGCGACCGGGACGCCTCCGAAGTGCCCGCCGCCTGCGCGCCCAGAGCCCGCGCTCTCCTCGAGACCGGCGCGACACGCCTGCGCGCCCAGATCCCCGGCAGGCGCTGACGCGGGCGGTGACCTGCGACGTGGCGCGCGTGGCCCCTTCGGGGTCGCCGTCGCCAGGCGGCAGATCGACAGCCGGCGGATTACACTGCCTCTTCCACGTCGAGGGTGCGGCCGGCGGCGGGGAGCCCGATTGAGCTCTGGCCCAACACGATGCCTCGACCGCCAGCGCGACGGCCGTGGGCCGGGCGCCCACGGGACCGTGCTGGCGCCCCCCTGGGAAGGTGCTGCACGGCGCGCGCGCCCACAGCTCCCAAGAAGGCCCGGGGAGCGGCCGCCGCTGGCAGAGCGGCGGCCTCAGCCAGCCCCAGCGCGAGCGTCGGCGACGAGGTGCCCGCCTCCTCCTCCTCCCCCTCCTCCCCCTCCTCCTCCTCCTCCTCCTCCTCCTCCTCCTCCTCCTCCTCTCCTCCTCCTCCCTTCCTCTCCCCTCCTCCTCCTCCTCCTCCCCTCCCTCCTCCTCCTCCTCCTCTCTCCTCCTCCCTCCTCCTCCTCCCTCCTCCTCCTCCTCCTCCTCCTCCTCCTCCTCCTCCTCCTCCCCTCCCTCCTCCTCCCTCCTCCTCCTCCTCCTCCTCCTCCTCCTCCTCCTCCTCCTCCTCCTCCTCCTCCCCCCTCCTCCCCCTCCTCCTCCTCCTCCTCCCTCCTCCTCCTCCTCCTCCCCCCCTCCCTCCTCCTCCTCCTCTCCTCCTCTCCTCCTCCTCCTCCTCCTCCTCCTCCTCCTCTCCTCCTCCTCCTCCTCCTCCTCCTCCTCCTCCTCACCTCCTCCCTCCTCCTCCTCCTCCTCCTCCTCCTCCTCCTCCTCCTCCTCCTCCTCCTCTCCTCCTCCTCCCCCTTCTCCTCCTCCTCCTCCCCCGGCATGTCCGAGGGATTCCGTCGGGGCTGTGGCTGGCGCTCGAGGGGAGCGCGCCGACCTCGGCCACCGTTTGGCGGCGCGCACAAAGGGGGGAGAGGGAGGGGGCAGGGCTTCCTTAGAAGGAGGCTGCTTCTCCTTAGGCGCGCCGGCCGTGCATCTATAGACCCGGCCCGCGCCTTCTAAGAGGCAGGGTTGCCTCTGAGGAGCCCTCCCTCCTCCCCCCATAGACCCCCCCCCCTCTGCGCGTGGCCGAACCGCGAGGCCGAAGAGGCACGACACCCCGGCCGCCCGGAGCGGGAGAGAGCCGTGCGCGTTGTGGAAGCCGGATCCGGCTTCAAAGCCGCGCGTGCTCTCAAGGCCGGATCCAGAGAGGACGGCGTGCTTTCTAGCCGGATCCAGGCCCCCGCGCGCGCGCGGCGCTTCTCGTCGACACGCGTGCGCCTCGGAAGTGGCGCAGGACTGCGGGGCGACAACCTCCGAAGCCGCGGGGGGCCGGGCGCGAGCCTCCGCGCCCGCGGGCACCTTCGCTGGGCAGGGCGGGCGGTCTCGTCGCCAGCGGGCGTGTCAGTCGAAAGTGAGCCTGGTAACTCAAATAAGGCATATAGCCTGTCATATAGCATCCGATTCCAAGGCGCTGACCGTGGACATCGGATGGCAAATAGCGTCCATCGCTCTGCTGTAGCTGTGAAGGTACAGTATGAGGGGTGGGCGGATAAGATAGGATAAGATCGATGTAATGATCTTTCCAGCACATAGCGAACACTCGCGGTGTCCGGGCAAATAGGGCGCGCGTGCCTTGAGCCCAAGGCAGCGGCGCGCGAGCTATGCTCCCGATACTGTAACATCTCCCAAAGAGCTACCCTTAAAGTCGGGAGGGGAGGAGACGGAGAGCATAGTCGCACGCAAAGATCGCGCGCACGACTGTTTGCAAAGAAAAGAAAACAGTGCGTACAGTCTGGTCAAACACCAGACTGTAAGGCGAGTTTCCTCGCAAAGTATTTCACGCAAATACAAGGACAGCCCCTTCAAACAATGAAGGGCTATCGGCTTAGTTAGAGGTAAGCCAAAATTAGGCCATACCTCACCAAGCAAATGTGTATTAAGGCAAAGAGCCTGAGTTGTACGAAGCCGGCTCGTTGCCAGGCGTGAAATATAAGGCTCGTTTCCGAGCAGCTAAAGGGGCGCCTTTATAGTAGGCGCCCGTGCTGGCAAACTGGACCGCGAGGGCAACAAGGACAGACTAAAATTGATTAGACTTGGGTTTGTCTCTGTCCTCGGGACCCCGAAAGGGAACAAATTGCTTCACGTCATACTTAAATGACTGAGTGCCTGACATCACTTCCAGAAGCAGCTCCCGATCGATGCTTCCCTTTGTATGCCCATCTGCGGTCATATCCCTAGTATCACACCATTGCACGTTATGTACTATACCTATATCCATAAGCTCACGTATCCAACTGATATGTCCAAGCAGAGTCCGTTCTGTGGGTATTTTGAGATCCCTGCTTGATAAAGATTTGTAGACGGACTCAGCGTCTATGGTCAGAGAGACTTTGATAGCAAGGCCTCCAACTTCACGCATATCTCGTAGTTGTCGTGGAGTCAAGGCCCCTGCCTTAAGCTCATGGAGAGTAATGAGCGTAGGGTAACACTCATCAAGGTTATGTGCGGCTGCAAGTGCCTCCGCAGCATAACTGGACCTCACCTGTAATCGGTGTGATTTGCATAGTCCGTCACAGAGGTGAACGACGGACTTGCCTTGAGGCGAGTTTCCTCGCCGTAGTACGTTGGCCCCGCGTATGCCGTAGCCCTTGGTCTCGTCATCCTCCTCCCCGGTAAGCTTCCGATATCCCGAATCGCTATGGATGTCGACTTCATTCGTCGGCTTCATCCGAGGGAAGGTGATACGTTTCGGACTGCTGATCAGCTTTCGCGTCACAGCATTCAAACGTCTGACTTGTAAATTGGTGGGCTCTTGAATTTTCTGAAGAGAGACCACATATACCATAAGCCAGATTTGAGTAAGAAGGGCATAGGCGAGGGCTCCTCGCAGGCTGACGAACATGTCGGTAATGAGTTTCGTGGCTTTGGCGTCGGCCGCCGCTCCTGTAAGTTCTGGATGTGTGATGGGACGTAGTTGTTTGATATACTCGTCCTGGTCCATGATCACATCTCCCTGATCATTCTTGGTGTAGCGGACGGCACAGTTCGTATACGTGTGCTTGTTGAGCTTGCATTTGCCAAAAACCTTTTCGACACGTTGTACATAGTCGTCGATATTTTTCTCTAGACCTGTCATATTAATGTCATCGACATGTTTTGCAGTCAGAAGATCTTGGCTGAATTCAAATTCAGGATCGTGACTAGTCGGTGTAAGTCCTATAGCTCGTGTGGTCGTACGAAGTTTGAGAGAGAACGCTCTTGGGGCGTTCTTAAAACCCTTCCTGGTTTGAGGCACCTAAGACAGTGTCGACTTTCGTCGTAGGATGAGAAGCCGGGTAGGGTACGAAGTACCTGAGCGCTTCCTGGTGGAAGAGTAAAGCAGACCATGCGAGTTTCCTCGCCAGTGGCATGGGCAAGTTCCTCGCAGGTCAAACCTTTTAGGAACGCCTTATCGATATCCATGGATGCTAAGATCCACTCTGGATGACATGCCGCTTCACTTGCCAAGAGTCGTTGAGACTGCCTTCGGGCGGTTCCCGAGAATGTTTCCACATCCAAGGCCTCAGTATCCATAAATCCACGAAGGATCAATCTGAGACGAATGGTTTTAACGTTCTCGGTGCCCATCTTTACGAACTTCCACTTGTATACATATCTGGATGTCATGATGTTGGAAGCTTTGGATAAGTCGTACATCTCAAAGCATCGGTTATCAATCCAGATCTTGAGCTCAGTATATAAGGCTTCACTAACCTCCTTTGGATGTGCTGCTATGTCGGCTTTGGTCAGTAGGTCGTCTTCTTTGACAACCACAGCACGTTTAGCAGCATTGGATACATATACTCTCATCGTTGCGACCATATCGGTATCGAGCTGTGCAAGTTGGGTCTGATCCAACACTATTTTTGACATTTCTGATGTAAAGCATAGTTCAACGTAAGGACCATATTCATCACTGTCTAGGGAATAGCTCTCGTCGTTTGTGTTCGAACAAAGAGATACTAGACAAGACTCACATGAGTTAGGCTCGTCTCCGAGCATATCTGATGATGTAATATCATCTTCGTCCGCAAATGCTGAAACCAAAACGCATTGGTTAGGCAGCATAGTTGTTGGGACGCAATAGAGATAATCATCTGTAATCGTCGTAGGATGAAGGTCCATACGTAGTTCGTCGTACCACTCTTCCAGCATCATGGCTTCGATATTGTGTTCCTCATTTTCCTCATAGATTGTCGACAGACGGCCTTCGCTAGGCGATGAAGCATCTGGTGTGTCTGGAGAAGGCCTGTTTCCAGGCGACTCGTGTTCTCCAGACGTGTTGCTTGGATGCTGATATTTAGCCAGGTCATCGTGAAATCCTAAGGAAGGGACACGTGAAGTCAAGCATTGAATAAGTCTGGAGTGAGTGCTACCAGTAATCTGAGAGATGTTTAGGCCGGTGCCCACACATTCATAGTAGTGGAACGCCGGGCTAATGTCATTGTCATAGTGGATCAGCGTAGACCCGGTGGCGTACTTTACTGCAGGTAGGCTTGACACACTCTTAGCCAATCGAACTGCTACTACATGTTCCACTCTGAAGTAATTTCGTACGAGATACTGTAGTGCTAGGTGTACGCGCGGGTGAAACTTGCTATCGTCTGACAGGTTAAGGTTTCCCTTGTAGTCGGGAATATACCCGAAAACTTTGGCAGGTTTCCCTGCGCTGAGATGTGCCACATAGGCAAGGACGGTTTGCATGGCCATGTTATCCATGCCAAGTTCCCGTGTGAGGAGACATTCGATGTATAGTGTGTGACGAGCATCAGGATACATCACAATTACCTCACGAGATCCTGCCTTGACAACAATATGTCCTCTTTCAGGCACGTTTCGGATCACCGGGAATGGGCCGTTCCAGCCTCCATGGTCGTCCTTGGTGGCAGTAGGTCGGTGGTAGTCGACCAAATCCCCTGATGAGTAGAGGCGAGCACCATCAGGAGTCGTCTTAGCCCTAAGAGCCCGATTTGTCTTGGCTACAGCAGTAGCCTGAGTTATGGCTTCGAGGCTGACTTCCCTTACACGACGTTCTCGTTCGTGTCCTGAAGTCTCGGGTCCCTTGGGAAAGTCAAGGGTATCGAGATCAGGAAGGAAGGAGGGCTGACGTCCTGTGTGTGCCTGATATGGCGATACTCCGTTATAAAACGTAAACGCATTAGTAACGAAGATGCCTTCCGCCAATACTCTAGTGAATACAACAGGGATGTTGTGTCTATTCAATTCTTCCTCAATCATGTGGAGGACGCCTCTGAGAATGCCGTTTCGTGACTCAATTGAAGTTGCGTGTTGGCCCGGTGCTCGGATACGAAGTTCCGTGCCCTTATTGGCCATCATGCTTTTAGCGGCTTCATTATTCAGGGCGCCTTCTCCATCTGAGTATAAAACTTTGAAGGGTCCGTGATGAGCAATGCAGCAGTAGTGGTAGGCATCGATGATTGCGAGGCGTTCTCTGTCGGAAATTTCAAGGCCTGCTGCCAGGCGAATACAACGATCCATAATATGAAATATGGTCCGTTTCTTGTAAAACATGAGGTCCATTTCCCCTTCATCGAGCCAGTTACCAGGGAGGCTTACCGATGGTAATGTCGAGTTTCCTGGACGTTCCCATGCTCTACATTCCCGACAGGTGTCGCATATTTCCTTGATCATGTTCAGTCGAACGTTATCAAGCCCCACCTTTTCGAGGATTAGCCTCATCTTTGGCTCCTTCGCATGATACCATCGCAGATGCAGTTTTCGGAGTTCCTTTTTCACAACATGGGGTTCGTGACTACGGAGACTCTGTAGACTGTGTTGGATGTCAAATCTCGTCCAGTCGGGTAGTCGTGGAGCCCCAGAGCCGGTGGAGGCAAGAGGGTTCCTTGTAGCTCTGCGTAGTTGATCCCCTGTGTTGACTGCGTCTGGAGGTGGTGGTACGCCTTGTAGACGTCCGCGGCGGGCCGCTACCTGTGGCGTATCGCTAGAAGACGCAGAAGGCGTGTTTCCACGCTCGGGGGCGTCTCGTAGCAGGTCGTAGCTGCTGGTACCAGATGTCGGATCGACGTTACCGAAGGAACGTGGTCGTGGTGGCCTGGCGTGTGCGCCTTGGCGGCCACCTGAAGCTGAAGCTTGGCCCTCACCAGGTTTAGGTAGGGGTTTCCACCAAGCTGGCACGGTTTTGCCTTCGGGGTCGTGGTCGTCTGGTAGTTTAAATGGTTCAGCAAAACGACATTTACCAGGTTCGGTATCAAGGTGATTATTAACACCCTTGCTTCTCGTAAGATCCCTCTGACATGCTGGACATGGCCAGTATACAGAGATAGTCATGATATTTGCACTGCGTAGGGTCTCTGTTATGGCTAGGACTGTCCTTTCGGACGTTGTCGATGCATGCCGGGCACGTAGCCACCTTTGGGATGATACGATCACCGATGCGTCTCATACCTTCACCTGGTTCAGCTTGCTCAGGAAGGTCGGCAGGATAAACATGTGCAGTATTTGTAGGCGCGTTTCCGCGCGTGGTGTCAATGGCTTTCGCCAAGTAGACGGCTTCCACGAAGGCAGACTGCAGTCGTCGAGTATATTTTTGTGCCAGTGAAAGCTCGGTGTTGCACGGTTGTGCGTGCACATGCTGACCGTTGCACTTGAGTCGCTCAAAGGGTTTAAGAATTGTCTTGTCGTTGCTGGTGATATTTGTCGGCTTCTTAATATAGTCACCAGTCGTATCTTTAAGTCCAGTAGCGCATTGATCAATGCGTACGGTCATGATGTGTGGTCGGTTGGCAAGCTTCGTCCATGGAGAAATATCGCCCACCCATGTTCCTGTCGGTTGATCGCGTATAAACCATCTCTGAGCATCATCTTGGGCAACAGCAATTTTACCACAATAGATTATGTGTGGTAAGTCTTCTCTGTGGTGCTGTTCCCAAGTGTTATCATTGACTTTGTAGTTATAGTAAGATGGTGGTCCTGTGGTGCGGCAGCTGGGTTGCAGTATGGCAACTCGTACGTAGCATATCTTAAAGTAGTGATCTATCACCTGCTGCACCGAGGGGTCTCCCAGGTCGACATATGTAGTCTTGTCCAAGTTGCCGCCTGAGGACAGTCCCCTTGAGAAGGCAAGCTCTGAGATGCCACCCTCACCACCACAAAGCTCCAACATATCCACGCAATTGTTATGGCCGTAGCATAGTGTAGCAACTATGCTGTACATGTTAGCGTGTGTGTCGGGCATAGATGTGGGGAGGGTAAGGAACAGGTCATCGTCCTCGTCGGAGCTTATCAGCTCGACAGGGGCGTCAGTACTCCAGGTTGCCATAAGATCCTGTCCGAGTCCTGACAAGTCATCGCCGCAATCGTCATTTCCGTCTTCGACGTGCTTTTTAATGCGGCGAGGCTTGATGCCTGCTTCCTTTTCGGCTTTGAGCCTTTCCTTCTGCTTTATACGCGATTCAGTGGGTAAAGCTTGCTCGTTTTGTTCGTCGGTCTGTGTACTCATTGTCGTGGTGGAATGGGTACATGCGTCAATCGCCAGAGTCGGGAGGGGGAGAGAACAGTCATCTATGATGACGCGTCTATGTTTCTGTGGTGATTGAGTAGGCTCGTTTCCGAGCAAGACCGGTTCCTCGGGTTGCCAATACAACCGAGTACTGATGTTGGCAACCCCTGCAGGTAATGGTGCATGCCAATCATACCCTGTTGGTTGATCGGTAACTGAGATATCTTGAATAACCGCGTTGGTATCCAAGTTGATTGTTACCCGTCGGATAACTTCAGACCATTTTGGTCCTCCCTTATGAGTCGTCACGTAATGACGAGTATTATGGTCTGTACGTGTATACGTATTTAAGTATACGGGCACGTTTCCGTGCGTGGTGGTACTCCCCAGGATTTTGTCGTTTAAGTAACGGATGAGTGTAGTACGTGTCTGAGCCCGCCATTCAGCATGTCGTACCGTATGGCCGTACCAGTCCAACACATGTTGTGGTATGGCCTGCTTACAGGTACATGTCCACAGCTTCGAGCTAATCGGTATCGATGATGCCACCTGCATATATGTACCACTTGGTGTATTGTCTTGCATATTGAACCGAATACCGGAATGACACAAACGCATCCGTATTACTGACAACTTTAGATCTTCCAGAGTATCACGTACTGGGGGTAACTTCCAAACATATCCTGGGGGACCGAATATGATGATTTTCATGCGGAGTTTCTTGGCTTTTATCAACAGGTTCTGGATACGTGACCAGTGTGGGGCCACTCTCTTTCCTGGAGTTCGTATATACCAGTCACCCGGAGTACTGATCCATATGAGAGTGTAATCTCCACTGATCACCGCACCTAGGTAGTTTGTGCCCACGCTTGTCATAAGTTCGTTGTGGGAAATACGATCACAAATATAACCTCGTGCGCGGAGGTCGGCACATGCCTCCCTCGTATCTTCAATGACAAAAGCCCTCTTACTAAGGCAGGTTGCCCCGCTGTCCTTGTTACCCCCCGGCTTTTCAGCCATCAGGCAAGACGACGAGGGGGCGACGTCGCCCTGCCATCTTCAAGATGAAGAAGATGTGCCTACAATATCTGCCAGCATCTGGGCTTCCCTCAGATGCTGGAGCTCAGCACTGCAGCGCGCCGTGGCCTCAGAGGCGGATTGCTCCGCAAATGCTGTCAGCATCGATGGATTATCCATCAGCTGTTTCAGCACGCCTTTGGACCTAGCGTCGCTGACCGTATGCAATTCACGATTAGTGTATCCCATCACTATTTTACGGCGGGACTGCACAGCGTCCATGGGTACACTACCACCATGCTGGGCCAGTGTCCTGGCAACAAAACAATCGAACGTCTCGAGATCGTCGATGTTGTCGCCTCGCATGGTGGCCTTGGCGAGCGTCTCCATCAACCCCTGGGGCAGGTTTCCCTGCAATTGATTGCGCTCCTGCGCTGGGGTCGGCTCGCCTGTCAGCACTGTCTGGAAGGACGTGCTGCTTGAGCTCGAGGCGGGTTGCCCCGCAGCTCCAAAACGATCACACCTGATCGACAGATGCCCTGACGGCAACTTCGTCGTCGGCATGATTTTGGAGCCTTCCGGGAGCTCCATCTTGACCTGCCCCTTACCAGGGAATATCAGCTTTTCCTGGCCTCGTTCAAGCACGATGATCGTGCGTTTGTCCTGCATACTATCGAGACCTAGGATGGCTGGCAGGTCCTTTCCACAGCCTGACACAATGTTCGTCTTGTATGAATCGTGTTGGGCTGACCCCTGGTACTCGCAGGCAATGCTAAATGTGCCTACGGTATCCGCTGGGGCCGACCCCTCTCCCACTCCGTTGATATGCAAACGAGAGCGGGGCTCGAACGACCATGTGACTCAGCAGCCTGGACGAACTTACGGCTCGTGTTTTCGCCCATGATGTTGATTTTCGAACCGACGTCGATGAGTATGGAATTTCCACCGTCATCCAAGAACGTCTTAGTCGGCTGCTTGATGCGCACAGTTTCTGAAGTGTCGGCTGTGTCGGTAGGCGGGTTTCCCCGCGGCACATTCGTACTCCCTGGCGGGTTACCCCGCACGACACTGGCATGCGACTCGCTCTCGGCCATGCGTGCCAGGTCCATATACTGGAAGTACGATACGTGCTGGGCGTGATCTCCACGCTCCTCCCGCCAGTTGGCATACTCATCACGTATGCTCATATACTGCTCGCGGGTAGTGCGCCTTATCAGCGTTAGGTACGAGTGAAGGGCGATGTCTTGCAGCCCTTCGTTCATGACGTGATCCCGGTACCGCAGCCACTCCTCGAACTCCTCGTTCGTCGCTGAGATGTCGACGGCCCTGGCTGCTGCTGCTGACGCCGCTGAGGATTCTGATAGGTCTAACGACGGACTATCAGTTTCAGGATTATTGGCATCTAGCATAAACGTTGTGTGCGTATTATCCATCTGATTCTGGAAATGTCGTACACGCAACTCGCGCAGCTGATCAGGGTCCAGTGACATCTCAGCCTCGCCTCCACTCTGGGGAGACATCTGAGGAGTATCCTGCAGGTTTCCCTGCTGAGGCGCCGTCATCGGGATAAGCTGATCGAAATATCCCGTTGCCATAGGCGGCCTTACCTCTTCAGGCAGGTGCCCCTGCTGGTGTGACGAAGCTGTCTGCATAGCTAGCATCCTGGCCGTCATCTCCTCCACCATGCTCCTTAGCTCCCGCAGCTCCCTCGTTGACTGCTCGGGAGTCTGACTAAGGGAGCCAGTCCATGGGAAGGGCGATGTTATAATGCCAGGTGCACGACAGATCGCACATGGTGGCTGCTGGGGATCTCCCTCTCGCTGGTTTGTCACGTGGCCCACCACGTTAGAATTCCAGCATCCCTCGTGGAATAGGTGATTGCACCTCAGGCGGTACACACTATCCCTGGGCTGAAATTCTTCGAGGCATACATACAGCACAGGTGTCCTCCATCCCAGTAAAGACTTCTACGTCTGCTACCCTGGGATATACCCGCCGCTGCCTCTCCAGTACCGTCTCGGAGGGCATGAAGGCTGATGGGGGTGTCCCCGCTGAATTCAGCACTTCCTGCACTTCGACATTGGGCATGGAAGTAGTAGGGGCCACGGCAGGCGAGTTTCCTCGCAAAGGTGAGCCCCTATTCCGTACCACGTCGAGTGCAGCTGCACGTGACTGGTCCCGTACACTTTGCACCGCCTGCCTCCTCATGAAACATGCCTGCTGAGTGTGGTGTGCCTGCCTGATGTAGTCAGGCATGCCCCTACTGCCAGACGATATTGAATGGGCAGTGGGTTGTACAACCACCTCTGGTGATGTTGGAGAAGGCATGAAGGCCATGTGCGGGTACATGGAGTGGTCACTGCAGCGCACATTGGTGAGGTTGTGCATCTGATCCGCCAATTCCCGAACAAATTTGTTCGGGGCCCTTGTGCCGTCAGGGTATAATGGCGGATTCATCTGCGTGGGTGGTGGCCTCTGGCCCTGAGACATGCTCGGATGGGCGTTGAACGCCGGGATAAAGGCTCGTTGCCGAGCGGGGTCCCGTGGGTTGGGACCCTCCGGTTCCCAGGACCAGGCTGGCCTCCACCTCTGCCCACTTGGGTGAGGCAGATTATGGTTCTGCACCTGCTGTACCGCGGCCGCCACTCTTGAGCGATAGTCGTCGGGTATACCCGCCCTGTGGTGGCTTGGTGTACCAGGCAGGTTTCCCTGCTGACTCGTTGGCGTGCCGGGCGGCATCACGTTGAGGAGGGCTGTGCTGTGATCAGCCCTAGCCGCAGCTAACCTCTCCATGAGTGCGCCGTTTACGGCAGGGCGGACAGGTGTCCCAAATGGGGACTGTGCTGGCGGAGTGCCCGATGGAGTCATGCCCCTTGGAGTGTGCATGCTCTGTGTGGGGCTTGCGTGCATTGGCTCGAACCGAGCAGGTCCGCTTGTAGGCAGGTTTCCCTGCATGGCTTGACGGTTTCTCGTAGCCATAGCGGACATTGCTCCCTGGCCTGCGGCCCAGGGATCCTGCTGGTACAGCCTGTCCGCCAGCTGTTCTACCTGGTCAGGGTTCAGCGCAGCTGCAATCTGATCCAGGTCTGAAGTACTTATGGCCTGCCAAGACACGGCGCTCGGTCCTTGGCTTGGGGCACGGCTTGGAGCCGCGCTCCCGGCCTCACTCTCGGTGATCATAAAGATCCGAAAGATCTCAGGCTGGTTTCCCAGCTGGGTGGGGCTGTAGTGGTCCCCAACGTCCCTGTGGAGGTAGACCATGGCTGGATCAACGCCCTCTTGGTCTCGGGACCACTGGTACCTTATGCTGGAATCACCAACATCAGCCCACCTATCTGGGGCAGTCATCGTGCTGACAGAGACTCGCGCACTGCGGCTCCCCAAATATTCTGGGTTGCGCCATTGCCTTCCAGTGGTCAGGTCCTCTACATGAGAAATGTAATACGGTTCAATGATACCGTTTATCTCCCTCGGACAAGAGGACTCCGTTATCGGACCAACAGAACTTCATACCATCTTGTATGGCCTTGCGCCAATCTACAAAGATGATGAGGTCTGAATCTGGGTCCCACCCACTGTTCACGGCACGGCGGCGCAATGTCGGCACGAAATGGATGTGTGAACGGCCTGTCCCCCTTTTCTTCGTGTTATGCTCAGGTCTACAGGACAGGCCGTGCCACATGATGCCTTCGAAAGCGTGCCATCGAGTGCCATGCATGGCGACCTCAGGGTATTGGGCCGGTCTCCCGGCGGGTTCGTCGCACAGTACAATGTAGCTGTACAGCGACCATGGAGCTTTTAATTTCCATGAATGCCCCTGAGAGGCGCGGACGAAGATAGCAGGCTCGCCAGAGTCCCGCATTAGCACCTTGAATTGAAGGCGCTGTTTTTCTTCTCCGTCTGGTTCACGAACATGAACAACTTCCATAATGATGGCTGCGAGTTGGTCAACCGAGCGGCCATACAACTGCTCGCTAATGACTTTGGCCTCTTCATAAGCGTGCCTCGAGTGACCTGTGCCCCACGGAAAGTCAGTCACGAGTTCCACGAGGTTGATCCAACCATCATGATCATCAAAATATTTCAAGCTCCACACAGGATTATGTGACTTATCTGGCGCATGTCTACATATCCTGCTGATAGCTTTGCTTAACCTTTTAAGAGTATCATTGGATCTGGGAAGAATTCCGGCCTTCCTGCATTCCTTCATGAATGGCTCATCCACCGAACGTATCGGTGGGAGCTTCCGAAGTGCCAGTCTATCCCTAATCAGATCTGGAGCCCCACTAGTAAAGGATGTGTCTCCTGGGTGGTGCAGCTGAACTACTGGCGGGTTTCCCCGCATCGGAGCCTCTGTTGCTGAAGAGGCTGCGGCTCCTGAAGAGGAGGAAGCTGCGGCAGCAGCGCCTGGCGGGTTTCCCCGCGGAGATGCGCGACTGGCGCTGCCCCTGATCTTCGGCACCCAGTTACCCCTCGACATAGCACCTTCATCGGACCTCCTGGAACGAGCCGCCACAGGCGAAGCTGGCGCAGGTGCATACTCACTGCGCTCGAAAGCTGCCGCCCGTTCCGCAATGGACTTGCTGCGGCTAAGCGAACGTCTTCGTTCCACCATAGGGTCCTGAGGTGGCTGCTTGGGCACAGACGCTTGTGGAGGAGATGCGCCAATCGGCGGCCTCGGCGTCGCAGATCGAGGCACCTCCATATGCACGTCTGGCCCAGGGCCCCGAGAGCTCGCCTTCGGTTTCGGCGCCGGAGGCGGCTTAGGTGTCGGGAGTTCACTCTTGGCCTTCGAAGTTAGTGGGAGTGGGGGCTTTCTAGCCCCCTGGATGTAGAGCTTGCTGGAATCCTCCAGCATCTTGCGAGTTGCCTCGCGTGTGCGTTCATCTACTGTCCGAATACGCTCCTCATCTTCCGCCACACGTTGAGCCTTTGTCTCGTCCTTGATGATCAGCTCTGGTTGTTGGGACTGGCTAGAGACGCCAGGCGAGTTTCCTCGCATACCAGGAAGACTAAAGAGCGCGTCTTTCTCTTCCTGGGTCATGGCTACCATTCCCCTTGGAGCCGGAGTAGGTTTCTCTTCTTCTTTCGGATCCAAGTGGCCCAAGATCCCGAGACGACTATTCACTGCTGCGATCTCTTCCGGTGTCATCGGGTCAAGTGGCGGATGGCCCTCTTTAGGAGGGGTTTTGCCCCTGTTGGGGCTCAGGCCTTCGTTGTTTCCAACGGGGCATCCTGGCCTGTGATTCTGGAACGGCTGGGAACAAGGACCACATGCAGCGTGAGGCCTATACTGCTTGCGAGCCGCGATAATATCTCGCAACTGGGTCCGCGCTTCTTGAATTTCAGGGCGGCGGATGTTTGTTGCAAGCTGATAGCCTCCACGGATGGGCCTGCCATCGCCGTCCCTATAGGCAGGATTGCCCTGGCCGAAGGCCGAGTGTTCCCCTTTTCGGCGTCGTGGGTCGTTGTACGGGAGTAGCTGGCCACCTCTTCTGAGAGCGTGTTCCTTTGGGCCAGCCTGTCTCCACTCACGAGGAGGTCGAGCCTGGGGATGTGGCTCTTCTCTGACGCGCGTGTGGGAACGAGATCTTCTGGTGTTCTCGTCAGAAGAAGCTGCCGATGCAGCAGGAGCGGCACCCGTTGAGGGTGCTTGAGGAGGCTCCTCTGCGATCCCAGGTGGATCGCTCGATGGAGGCAGGTCTCCCTGCTGGGTGGAGCTCGGCGCAAGTGGCTCTTGTGCCGATGGTGATGATGATTCAGACTCATCAGGGTCGAAATCGACTTCTTCCTCACCAGTCACGTCCATCATGAGGATGGTGACGTCATCCTCATCTAACCCACAACCATCGCCTTCTACTTCTTCTGATGTCGAGCTACCAATTATGATGGCCATTGGCGCATCTGGTAAAGGCAGGTTTCCCTGCATGGTCGGCGTCTGGGCGTCGCTCGGCTGTCCTGGAGTAGGAGGCGCAGTCGCCGGCTCAGGGTCATCGACGAGCATAGGCTGCCTAGCAATGTTACGCATGGCCGTATGGTTTGGCCGCATCCCCAGCTCCTGGAGATTCCATCCTGGCGGGGGAAGATCATGACCACGCATAGCCATTGCCATTTCCAGGGCACGACGCCATCTGCCATGGGAGTATACCAAGTGTCGTTGCACTTCCTGAGGATTTATACTGTCAATGAGAGTCAAAGCTGCCAAGAGTAGCTCTGAGCTACCGCAAGCATCATTATCATTATCTGTCATGATACCAGCTTCAATTTGTTCTTGAATCTCGGGATATGCAATTGCAAGTATCTCATGCATCCACATGAGGGTCTGCAAAAGTGTACGCGGTCCATATTCGCCTGGAGCAAGCGAACCAGGAGGTATGAACGGAGAACCTGGTTCGCCTGCAATAAAGGCCTGAACAAATGCTTGAGACTCCATTTCATTTAAGTCTTCAATAGTATGGGGATATTCTCCCAGCAGAAAAGGCCTGCGTCCAGGCGGGATTTCGGGCGGAGGTTCGAGGTTCTGTTGAACCTCGGAAGGCGAAGCCTCTATAGTGGTGTCCTCGTCGTCGCTCTCGTAGGCCATGATGTTGCCTGGGTTCCCGAACATCCAGTCGAAGAAGGAAAGAGGCTCGTTTCCGAGCGTACCGTGTTCCACGGGAGTGAGTTCATTACTGCCCGTGACGAACCGGCGGACGTACTCGAGGTAATACGCGTATAATCCATGTCCATACCCCTCGAGCTCGTCAATGTTGTCCATGCCAACGACCCATGTGAAAAATATCTGTTCCATAGCCTCAAAGTCCTGGAGGCTCAGATACTCAATGGATGGTGTGATTGAGCCGAAATGGACTTCGGACGACATGCCCTTTCCATTTCCCTTCGCTGGACAATCTCGCACAAGATGATCGGTACTACCACACTCATGGCATTTGAGAACCTGGCCGTCTCTACCTCGCGGGTTTCCCCGCCTACCTTTACCTTTACCTGAGGTCTCTCTACGGCCTTTACCGCGGCCTTTTCCCCCAAAGAATATCTCATCATGTTGTTCATCTGAGAGCCTCTGGAGAAATGCCGCGATGCCTCGCCCGTTCAACCTCCGACGACCACGCTTGCCTTTACCCTTTCCTTTAAAGTTTCTGCGTATCCTCCTTCTCACACGACGCACTGGTTTTCGCGTGAACCTCCTCCACCTTCGTTTAGCCTGTTGTAACAGCCAGAATAAATGCTCAGCACGCTGATTGTCGTTATCCATATTCATGATATCTGACCAATCTAGAGCTTCAACACCGTCTGATGATATAGTGTCTGTATCGGTGCCGGAGTCGAAATCTTCGTCTCCTAAATAGGTGGATACACCGTCGGTTAGGGGATTTGATTCCCCCCATAATGAGCGGTGTGGTTGTGGTTCTCTAGAAGGAGGGCTGGTTGCCCAGCTTGGTTGTGATCGATCCCCTGCTAATAAAGCAGTGGATTATCCTGGGTCATCGGCCCATATGTTTGAGGGCCCGTTTCCAGGCTGGGCTTCAGTAGTCAAGGTAGTGTAGAAATTTCCACTACCAGATCCCCTTCCTCTTCCAAACACGGATCCTATGTTGCCAGGGGATCGTTCGGATAGGTGACCTACCGAACGCATCCTTTCCAGCAACTCATCATATTGTTGTTGTGTTCGAGGCATTTGGTGGTTGAGTGGCTGTAAGAGTTGCGTGGCTTTCTGGTTGCCGACGCCTAAGGCGCGGAATAGGATAGTGGTTAGCAGTTGGAAGTTAGGAAGGTCGAATCCCACCGACTGTGCCTCAAGTCGGGCCATTTCGAATCGGGTAAGGGTGACATCGATTCGTTCCCCGTGAGGCACATGGAAGTCGATGAGTTGTGTGCCGGAAGTGAGCTGTCGCTCATCTTCCAGGCGTTCGAACTTCATGCTGAGGAGGAACATGATGTAAGTTACTGGGTCCGTGTGGACCCCATCAATGTCAGCACCATAGTTTATAATGTCAGGCGGTACCCTCATGGCGAGTGTCCTCGCTAGGCCTCCCAGGCCGCGTTGTATTGCGGCCGCTTGGGCCTGTGGCGTCATACGTCCGCTTGTAACGTTGAGCCACGCGTTGACCTCGTAAATGTACTCACGAAAAGGTACATTACCCTGAGGGTCCCAATATGGGCCATGTGTTTGCCCATCGGTGCTGTTATCTCCCCGACGCATGTGTGCGATTGCTGCCCCCAGCGCGAACCATATGATAGCGAAAACGATTAGCCCGAGAATGTGTAACGAAGAATGGTTATGATGAGCGGTGTCGCGCTGGGGTAGCGCCTTGTCGAGTCTTCGAGGCGCTCTGTCTGGCGGGTTCCCCCGCCCTTGCTTCAGGTATTGCGTTATTGGCTCGTTGCCGAGCGGTTGATAGTAACGCAATGATGAAGCGTATATGGTACCAATTTGGTCGTCTAGACGTCGTACCTCTCGTGTAGCTTCTTGCTCTTGAATAGATCCTCGTAAATGTACTGGGAGTGGTGGCGCAGGGTAGTAGGTGGTCACGAAGATCGTGCCGAAGAATGTGAGGCTGAGAAGAGCAAGAGCTGACCACACGAGAGTGCGGCCAGCTCCGCTACCAAGTCGAAAGTGAGCCTGGTAACTCAAATAAGGCATATAGCCTGTCATATAGCATCCGATTCCAAGGCGCTGACCGTGGACATCGGATGGCAAATAGCGTCCATCGCTCTGCTGTAGCTGTGAAGGTACAGTATGAGGGGTGGGCGGATAAGATAGGATAAGATCGATGTAGTGATCTTTCCAGCACATAGCGAACACTCGCGGTGTCCGGGCAAATAGGGCGCGCGTGCCTTGAGCCCAAGGCAGCGGCGCGCGAACTATGCTCCCGATACTGTAACATCTCCCAAAGAGCTACCCTTAAAGTGTGTCTGCATCGCAGGGAGGTCTCCACGTGCGGGGAGCTCCTGCCCCCTCCCACCGCGCTCTTTCTCAACGGTCCTTCGGATCCCTCTCCCCGGCGACGGAGACGGCGTAACGAGCGACGAAGGCGACAAGGACAGACTCCGAAGGACGACGACAGCGAACGAGGACGACGGAGAGCGATGAGGACGACGACGGACTTGCACGCACGATCCGGACAGCGGACGACGACGACGGACTCCGACGGACCCCGACGGACAACAACGACGACGACGACGACAACGGAGAAAACGGCGTTGGCCGAAATCCGCTCAAAATCGTTTCCCAGACCTCTTCTGGAGTCAACCTCGGGCATGTTTCCATTGTCTGGCGGGCCCAGGGCCCGAAGCAGACCTCCAGATGAATGGCACGGGAGCAACCAAAACATGTGCGCCAGCGTGGAACACAAGCAGCGTGTTGTTGCACTCTGGATGCTACATATATAAATACATACATACCTATATATATATATATAGATATAGGTGTGAGATGCATCTCTGTGGTGCAGTCTGCGTGGTGCAATTCGTGTACTGCGAGCTAGGAGCGGCAATAGATAGGGTAGAACCTGTGTGGTGCAAGCTATGTGGTCCCACCTGCGTGGCGTAAGCTGTGCTGGTGCAATTATATGCAGCGCAGACGACGTGCTGCAATCACATGTCATAGATGTGCTGCCAGCTCTGTGATGCAGTCTAGCAGTCTAGCATGACGTGCGGGCCGTGCGGCACCAGCTGATGGGGTGCAGACTCCGCGGCTCGAGCTGTGTGGTGCAGGCCACGTGGTGAAATCCGCAGCGGCCTCACGGACCCACGTGGGCGCCAAAGGGCAGCCACCTGGCGAGACACCGGCAGACCCAGCCAGGGCACGAGGCGCCCACGAGGCGCCCACCAACGGCCTACTCTGTAAAAACGGCTTTTTGAAGGCAGATCTGCCTTCAAAAAACCGTTCTTACAGAGTAGACCAGTCTTTCCTCCTTGCAGGTAGAGTGCGAATCCAGGCGAAACCCCGGCGCACCCACCCAGCGCACGGGGCGCCCACGAGGCGCCCCGTGACGGACCACCAACCCGGCAGCAGGCGAAGCCCCGGCGGCCCCGCCCGATCACTGAGGCAACCTGCGCAGAGGGCCCCGGAATGCCAGCGCTCTCTGGGGACAGGGCTCCTCGAGCATGGAAATCCCCAAGGGTCCGACGTCTTCCTCTTTTTCAACACGAGGCCAAAAAACCCTTCGTCGTGCTGTTTTTGGGGGAACAGTTCTGCTGCCACACACACACACACATATGCGGAAACAGCAAGACAAGCAACACACAGAAAACACCGCGAGCACGCCTGGGCCTCCGGCCTCCTTCCGACGCGGCGGCGGCGGCCGCGAGCGGCGCGCGAGGCGGCGGGGCCCGCCAAGGGCCGCCCCTGCCAGCTCGAAGCCCACCAGGCGAACGGCGCCGCCCAGGTTGTAGGCGCCGGCGACGCCCAGGCTGGCGGCGTCGTCGTCGGCGTCGCCGTCGCCGTCGTCGTCGTCGTCGGCGGCGTCGGCTTCGTCGTCGGCTGCCTCGGCGGCGACGCCGCCCAGGCTGGCGGGGATGGCAGGACAAGAGTCGAGTAGGGGATCAACTCCAGAACTGATGTACCCCGAACTTGATCTTTCGTCGCATCCAGAATGTAAAAAAGTAACACCTTCCTGGACTACTGCGTTGTCTTTCGTCCGTTCGGCAAAACAGCAATTGTGGGGCAAATCAATCAGGGCTGAACCTAAACGGTGCTTTTCGTTTTCGTGTTGTTGTTGTCGTTGTCCCTCGCTTCTGTCTCGAATCCTCCTTTACCGCATAACGAAGCCGAAACGAAAACGGCCCACGAGATCACCAAAAACACCGTTTAGGTCCAGCCTTGAATTCAACTATGCACGTGATCTCCGACTTTAAAAGAGGAAGGCCCCCCCTCAGGGAACCACGACACGCAGCAGAAGCGTGTCGATTCTTGAAGTAGGAAGGGCGCCTGACGTAGATTGGGATCTGGGCATCCAATTAACCTGGCGAAGGACCCAACCATATGCAATTGTGAATAACGCTTTGTGGGTGACGCTTTCGGTGGGGCTCCTTATGGGGCCACGAAAGGCGTGCCACGAAACGCTGTCCTGGGCGTACGGGACGCATGAGGGCGGTAGCACTGGGGCCTTCGGTGGAGCTCCCTATGGGGCCACGAAGCGTGTGAGGGGTGTGCCGAAATGGGTGCGGCGCCGCCACGCGAACGCAGCCACTGGGGCCTTCGGTGGAGCTCCCTATCGGGCCACGAAGCGTGTGAGGGGTGTGCCGAAATGGGCGCGGCGCCGCCATGCCAACGCAGCCACTGGGGCCTTCGGTGGAGCTCCCTATGGGGCCACGAAACGTGTGAGGGGTGTGCCGAAATGGGTGCGGCGCCGCCATGCGAACACAGCCACTGGGGCCTTCGGTGGAGCTCCCTATGGGGCCACGAAACGTGTGGGGTGTGCCGAAATGGGTGCGGCGCCGCCATGCGGACGCAGCCACTGGCGCCTTCGGTGGAGCTCCCTATGGGGCGACGAAGCGTGTGAGGGGTGTGCCAAAATGGGTGCGGCGCCGCCGTGCGAACGCATCCACTGGGGCCTTCGGTGGAACCCCCTATGGGGCCACGAAACGTGTGCCGAAATGGGTGCGGCGCCGCCATGCGAACGCAGCCACTGGGGCCTTCGGTGGAGCTCCCTATGGGGCCACGAAACCTGTGGGGGGTGTGCCGAAATGGTTGCGGCGCCGCCATGCGAACGCAGCCACTGGGGCCTTCGGTGGAGCTCCCTATGGGGCCACGAAACGTGTGAGGGGTGTGCCGAAATGGGTGCGGGCCGCATGCGACGCAGCCACTGGGGCCTTCGGTGGAGCTCCCTATGGGGCCACGAAACGTGTGAGGGGTGTGCCGAAATGGGTGCGGCGCCATGCCGCATGGGGCCTTCGGTGGAGCTCCCTATGGGGCCACGAAACGTGTGAGGGGTGTGCCGAAATGGGTGCGGCGCCGCCATGCGAACGCAGCCACTGGGGCCTTCGGTGGAGCTCCCTATGGGGCCACGAAGCGTGTGAGGGGTGTGCCGTGATAGTGGGAGGAGGGAGGAGGGAGGGAGGGGGCAGCGGGAGGAAGGAAGGAGTGAACGCGGGGCGCTGTCTCTTCAAAACGAGGACCCAACACCACAGGATGGTTGGGAAAAATACCTACTTTCAACGACAGGCGTGTGTGCACGTGATCTCCGACTTTGAAAGAGGAAGGCCCCCCCGTTTAGTGAAAACGACCCGAGGCCCAAACCTGGCGGGCGCAAGCCTGGAAAGTAACGCCCACGGCGCCATCTCGAGGACCGAAAACGGACCAGTCACCAATCGACGTGTCACTGTTTGGGGTTCTGCCCACCGCCGGTGATCTCCCGCTCGAGAGAAAGGCAGGCAGGGGGACGAGAGGAGCCCCGCCTCCCCTCGCCGTGGAGACAAAAAAGAGCACGACGCACGGCGCGGAGCGGCCACCCCTCGGCCTCCGCCGGCCCCCGGGCGGCACCCTCGGAGACACGAGCCCAGCTCCTGCTTCCCCTCCCCCTCCTCCTCCTCCGCCGCCTTCTCGTCCTCCTCCTCCCCCTCCTCCTCCTCCTCTTCCTCCTCCTCTTCCTCCTCCTACTTCTCCTCCTCCTCCACTCCGTCCTCCTTCTCCTCCTCCTCCACTCCGTCCTCCTCCTCCTCCTCCTCCTCCTCTTCCTCCTCCTCCTCCTCCTCCTCCTCCTCCTCCTCCTCTTCCTCCGCCTCCTCCTCGATATGCTAACCCGGTCCTTGGGAACTGGTCCAGGCCACCTCCGGGGCTCCGCGTTTTGTGAGACAAGCACCATGTCGGAGTGCCGGGACATGGGGGGGGGACAGGACAAGAGGAAGGCAGGGAGAATGCAGGGAGGGCGGGGGGGCAGACAGGAGGGCGAGAAAGGAGGACGAGGAGGACAGGAGGAGGAGGAGGAGGAGGAGGAGGGCAAGCTGGCAAGCAGGAGAGGGAGGGGGACAAGAAGGAGCAGGAGGTGCAGGAGAGCAGGAGGACAGGAGGGGGAATGAGAGGTAGGGTCGTCGTCGAGGTCGTTGTCGTGGTATTGGTAGTGGTTGTGGTCGTGGTCGTGATGGTCGTCGTCCGTCGTCTTCGTCGTCGCTGTAGTCGTCGTCGTGGTCCACCCCCCATCCCGTCTGGAGGAGGGGGGGCCTGCCTGTTAAACCCTGGGGCCAATCCCATCTGGGGGGGGATGTGAACCCTTGGCCTGAGATCGTAGATCATAGCCACTGCCATGATATTCCCGCCCCCCCCTTGGCCGCACCCGAATGAGAGGGGGCAGGTCGAGGGCTAAGAAGACGGGCGGGAAGACGACAGAGCTGGGCTGAACATACTTCCAACGGGACTCTCTGAGCGCCATCGGATCTGGAGGACGCATCCCAAAATTTGGGCGCAGGCGACGCCCAAGCTGGCCAGGGCCGTCGTCGTCGTCGTCGTCGCCGCCGCCGTCGTCGTCGTCGTCGGCGTCGTCGGCGCCGTCGTCGGCCTTTGCGTCGGCGTCGGCGTCGGCGTCGTCGTCGTCGACGCCGCCGTCGTCGTCGGCGTCGTCGTCGGCGTCGTCGTCGGCGTCGGCGTCGCCGTCGGCGTCGGCGTCGGTGTCGGCGTCAGCGTCGAAGTCGACGTGGCCGTCGTCGTCGTCGTCGTCGTCGGCCTGGGGATCGGCGTCGGCGTCGGCGTCGGCGTCTCCGTCGGCGTCGGCGTCGGCGTCGCCGTCGACGTCGGCGTCGGCGTCGGCGTCGACGTGGGCGTCGTCGTCGTCATCGTGGTCGTCGTCGCCGCCGCCGCCGTCGTCGACATCGACGCAGTCGTCGACGCTGAGAGGGAACCAACAGCGCCTCCAGACAAGCCCCCGATTCATCGCCGAAGCATCGGCGACGTGAGCATGGAGAAAATCTGGCTACAGTGCGGGCGCGGCCGCAAGAGACCCTCGCAAGAAACCCAACCCTGAAAAAACGCGCGCGAAGTGCACCTGAGGGGAAACCCGGAACACCCTGAACGCAGCCGCTCCTTCCCCGGCTGCGGCAAGCCACCGCACGGCGCACGGAGCGAAGAAACCCAGGGTACCCTGACGAAAAGCAGTTGGTTTCTTGATGCGCGCCCCCACTGTATGCATCGCGGCGATGCGGCGCGATCCTCCGAACCCATCTCATGCGACACCACTTCGGAAGCCTGGGCCCTCGTGGTCTGCCCACAGGTAATGCTGGACGAGGCGAATCCGAGGCCAGCCTCCCCAGACCTCTCCGAGGGCCCCTCGCCCGCTGCCGCTCTGCAGAACGCCCCTGGCCATCATCCCCCCAGTTGCTGAAGGAATGTCTGGTCGTTCGGGCAGTCCCGCCGCATCGCCTCGCCTGTCACTGTGCCCTCAGGGCCACCACCAAAATGGATCCAGCACGGCCTTCAAGACGACCCCGACGAGGCTTCAAGACGCCCCGAAATGAGACCAAAACTGTCCCAGAGGTTCCCAGGGTGACTTTTCGGACAAAAGGGGGCGATGGTGGCTCGCCAGAGACGTCGTCGATTACATGTTCTCCACCCTCGAGCAAGACGGTTTGCGCTCGAGGTCAGCAAGCCTGACCGGCAACTCGCAGCGTCTCTTCAGTCTTCTGCCGCTAGCATGCGCGCCTGCGCGGCCTGAATCTTCGCGGCCACCTTCTCGCGGCGCTGCTTCAGCGACAACTTCACACTGCGGACGTGCTCGGTGCCGTCGGAGCTGGTGACCTTGTTGCCTTTGTGGTCGTGGCTGACGTCCTTCTTCTCCTTCTCCTCTGGGGAAGGGTCCTCCTTGATCTTGTCATGCGCATCGCTGTACATGTCCTCGAGCTTGTCCGCGTCGATGTCGGCCTCGATGTACTTGGCGAAGTGAGCTTCGTACTTCGTCGGGTCCTCCTCCGCCAACATCTCCATGTACTCCTTGACGTGTCCGCCGAAGATGCGATCCTTGTGCGCTTCCGCGTCGTACTCTGGGTCCTGGCAGGAGAGCCCAGAATCGAATCGACAAGTCGGATCGGCGATCGAAAAAGATCGGATCGGCGGAGATCGGCAGCCAAGTCGAGAAAAGTCGAACCGGCGTACATCGGCAAGCTGGTATGTCTCCAGTGAGAAATCGGAGCCCAAATCGGAATCCCAAGTCGACTCGAATCGGAATCGGAAGCCATCGAAGTCGAATCGAATCGAATCGAAGGAATTGAAACGAGCCCTGTCCTGGCCCTTCTCGTCGGGAGCTTTGTAGCCGGGGAAATTCTTGGTGCTGTGGGGGATGTGGAGACCGCCGTCCACTGCGCCCTTCAACGCGCCCCACATGCGTGCGCCTGCGCAGGTGCGCCTCAGTCCCACGTCCAGAATGCACTTGAGTGGCCGCCTCTCGTTCTCCTCGTCCTCAACGTGGTACTCCTCGCCATCAATCTCCTCCTTCCCCTTGAAGGTCTCGTCGAGCCCCATGCTCTTGAGCACACGGCGTGCAGCGAGCAATCCAGTGCAGTAGCAAGCCGCGTAGTTCTTGTAGCCGGCTGGAATTCCGTACTTGGACAGCTCGTGGCTGCTCGCTGCAGCCACTATCATGTCACCACGGATGGTGGCGTATGCGACCTGGCAGATGACCCTGCTGTTAGTTATGCGCACGATGAAACGGTATTTCTTATTGTTGAACTTGTTCTTGTCCTGCCGCACCATCTTGCAACGAGCATGGAAATCGGTCTTGCCTTCGCGCCTGCGGCGCTTCTTGACCTGGAAACGCTTGAAGTACGCCTTGTTCTTGAGAACCTTAACAAACGCCATCTTGCGAGAGAATGTGGCAGCCGAATAGCCACTTGCTCGGGCAACAGAATGCCTACAGCGCTCGTGCTACAACCTCGAACTGCGCCATCCAGAAGGTGAGGGATGATAACCACTACCGAAAAATCAGAAACATAGAGAGAAAACAATGACATGCAAACATGACGCCTGACGTTCGAAACAGGATTCCACAGGCTGCGTCATCAGACATGAAGCTGCCTTGTAGTCGCAGTGGGAAGCGGAGAGAGCGCTTTGAAACCAAGTGCGCAACACAGGCTGACCAAGTGGTGGTGGACGGGACTCGAGGGTCTGGCGAGAAATGGATGGATGAATTGGGAAGTCACCGAATCGCAGGTGGACGGACTGCTGCTCTTCGAGACTGTGCAATGTTCGCTGCATGTCCTTAAGAGGCGCGAGTGTCAACGCGGCCATCCTCTGAACATGTATGTACGCGTGTGTTTCCCACCCGCTTTCACACACCTTCGACCAAAATTACAAGAAGAAACAACGCCTTGAACATAAACCTTTGGCGCTCCGCGCGGATTTCTTGGATCTGCGCTGGACCCCACTCCCTGGCGCGCGGAGCGCGCCAGGGGCGGCGCCAGTGGCGCCGCCGGGGGGGGGCCAGAGCGGATCCAAGGAAATCCGCGCGGAGCGCCAAAAAATACAGTCGGGGCGTTGACCTAAGGAACCTTAAATAAGGAACGAGGCCCCTATTTTCCATAAGTTAAACTTCGATTTCATATCGAAAACCTAAGGAAAACCTAAGACAAGCTGCGAAACTATTAAGGAACACGGAGCCCCTCCCCAACGAAAAGGGTTCCTTCCTCAGGGCCCCGACTGTAAGGTTTATGGCGTTTTTCTGCTTCGAAAAACCCGCCCCCGCCAGGAGCCATGTGGCCGGTCCCGGGAGCCGCGGATCCCCCCCAAAGAAAAACACGCATCTCTTGGGCGCGCAAAGCGTACGTCCGCCAACATCTTCCGCAGGCCTTCCGCCAGGGCCAAAAGGGTGCGGTCTGCAGCGCGCGCCCTGGGGGGGCCCGGGCGATTGGACCTCCGCAGACGGAAACCTCCGCCGCGCCGCGAGGAGGCCCGACGAGGGCAACGCGGTGTTCCCCAAGCCCCAACGCTTAGGTCGGGTACGTCCTCCTACAGGCGGGTGTTGGACGAGAAAGTAATACATAATCAAAACAGATTCAATCATGGTCACAAAATAATTAATCGAAAAATCGTTCCCAGACTATGTTTTGACAATTTTTGAACATTCCTCCTGCAAAGGGACGTGCCCGAATTAACCCAACGACGCACATCGCAAACCACACCATGGCGTAACCGCACCCTTTGTCATCGCCGAGCCAAGAAGAGCCCGGGCTCTAGTTATGCAGGTCGAAGAAGGGGGGGAAATCGAGGTGAAACGGAAACGCCCGACTGGTACATCGTTACGGCCTCGGTTCGCGCGTGCGTGCGCGGCGAAACTGCGCGAGTGGAGAGAATCGGAAAACGACCACCACGACCAAGACTCAGCGCGGAAACGTCGGTGTCGATCTTGGCCACTGTCCAACTTAGCCATCATCACTGCGTGGACCATCCCGCGAATCGGCGATGGTCAACCTGGACCATGACCATGACCAAGACAGATATCGACAAGGCCCCGTGACATCTTGATCTCTTGATCATGGTCATCCTAATGTTTCGCTCGAGCGAAAGCGAGGAAGGACATTTCCGGCCTTGCTAAGGCCGGGGGGCACTATTTGCCTGTCCCGCCCCACGCCGGGCTGTGTTCCCCGGGGCTGTCCCGCCGTTGACCCGATGGTGGTCCCGTCGTTGTCCCGATTACTGTCCCGATGTTTGTTCCTATAATTGTTCCGATGGCTGTCCGAATGATCCCGATGGTTGTCCGCTATTTGTTTGTCCTCTGCTTGCCCAGTCATTGACCCGATAGTTGTCCCAATGGTTGTTCTGATGTTAGTTCCCTTGTTTCTCTCTGTTGTTGTCCCGATGGTTGTCCCGATGGTAGTCCCCATGGTTGTTCTGATGGTTGCCCGGGCGTTCATCCCCATAGATGTCCCGATGGTTAGCTGACCTGTGGTTGTCCCGTAGTAATCCCAAAGGTTCTCCGGTGATTGTCCTGAAGTCAAACCAAATTGCATCTTCGAGGCCACAGCACATAGTAAAATCTCACCGCGTGCGCCCTCCTGAGCCCACACGATCTAATACATTACGACGCGCTCGCGCTTCCAAAGCCATCCCCCTTGTAATTATACCAGGCTCGCGCCCCGGAAGCCGACCCCTTGAAACTTAAAAGAGGTATTCGCGCTCCCGAGGCCAGAATCCAACATAAATCACTGCGCGTTCGGGTTCCGGGGGCCATCAACCCACCCCACAGATGCGGGTAGTACTTATATCCATATCCAGAGCGTCGCGGACTTTTTGAGACGAGGTGCCGCAACGCCGAGGCGCACTGGATATGGATAAAATCAAGCCTCTTGGGGCCAGATTTTTATCCATATCCAGTGCGTCTACGGTTTCTGGGGAAGAGAGCCCAAGAATCCAAGACGGACTGGATGTGGATATAACTATTGCCCGCAACAGAAGCTGCTCTAAAGCGCCATCCTTTCTCCAGAGCGGAGAAATGTCACTTTCCGCTTGGTGGTATGTGTCCGGGGGACGCTTTTCGGTTCCCCTGCCGTCTCCTCAAAACTTGGCTAAACTCGGCTCTCGGCCCGAGGCCACAACGCCGCACCGTACCGGCGAAGCGTGGCCACGCAACACGACAGGCGCCGAGGGTAGATCCGTCCAGATAAAGAACACGATAGTTAACCAGATAAGCTGTCGATGTATATATATATATATATATATATATGTGTGTATGTGTATGTATACACATACACGTATATTGTATATACATACATACACACAGCGATTGACGTAAACATCGATCTACATGTCTGCATGAATATATGAAATTACACATGTAAAACTTATCTTTATCGCATTGAGCAGATGTTCTCCCCGCCGCATGTTGCTGTTCCTGTCCGTACCCTGGGATATATATATATATATGTATATCGAGATTGATTGATACATTGGTGGGTCGATCGAACAAATCGGAATGAAAGTACATACGTAGATCGATTAAGACAATGCACCTGGATAGTGATACATATATATATATATATATATATATGTGTAGAGAGGGGGAGAGCGAGAGAGAGAGAGAGAGAGATGAACAAACAATGACAAACAAACACGACAACTGCTGTGCAAGCGATACACAAACATATGTACATGCAGATTTCGGAATGTAACCATCTGTCCACCGCCGTGCCTCTAAGCACGGAGTGGGCGTGTCCACAGGTCTTTTGCCGAACCCCTGGAGCTTCAGTCCTCAATCCTGCATAAAGGTCTCGGACCCCAAACTCCGAAAATTAACCGGGCTTCCCGCGTGCCCCCTGGGCTTCGGGGAGTGTCATCGCATGACTCGTTCGGGCCTGAGAGTGCCCGAAGACGGGCCAAGAGAGTTCCACGAGACCCCCAAGATGGTCCAAGAGGGCCCCGAGTCGCTGAAAGATCGCCCCAAGACGATCCAACAGGCATCCATGACGCCCCAAGAGGCCTCCGAAGAAGCAAAAGCCATTGGTAGTCTGTAGATTGTTGAAGATAAGAGCGTTCGCGCCTTTTCGGCTTTCCGACGCTCCAAGACGGCCAGGAGCCCCCAAGACCACCCCCAACAACGACCACAGAGGTCTCTGCGAGGGCCCCAAGACGGAATAAGAGCACCCCAAGACGGCCCAAGAGGCGCCCAAGACGGCCCAAGAAGGCTCCAACAAGGCCCTAAAAGCGGCCCAAGAGAGAGAACACAAACCGAAAATTCCGCCTAAAGAGGTCCCCAGCAGGAGGCCCCAAGAGGCCCCAAGACGCCCACAGGAGGCCCCCAAGAGGCCTAAAAGATGCCCCAAGAGGCCCCAAAACGGCCCCGAGAAGGCCTCCAAACTGCCTCCACAAGATCCCAACGGACATCCAGTAGGCTTGGTACCCACAGCCCAGGCATGCTGAAACGAAAGCCTGCTCTCCCGAAACAGCCTGTGGGAGGGCCGTGAAGTCCGCCCCAGCCCTTGGAATACATCGTTCCATAGTCTCCCCATATGGGCTCCCGTGTGGTCCTCCGAATGGTCTCCGGTACATGGTCTCACGTGTGGCCTCCTGTACGGTCTGCGGTCTGGTCTCCTGCAACGACCCTGCATGGCCGCCCGTATGAGCTCCCGTATGGCCTACCGTGCGGTCTCTCGCATGGTCTCCCGCACGGCCCCCCGCGTCGACTCCTGCATCATCTCCCGCATGCTCTCCCGACCGGTCTCCCGCACGGTTTTCCCGCGCCGCCGTCGGCGTGGTCTTCCAGATGGTGTCGCGCAAGGTCTCCCGCACGGCCTCCCGCACTGTCTCCCGTGTGGTCTTCCGCCGGATCCCCCGCATGGCCTCGCGAATGGTCGCCCATGTGGTCTCCCGTATGGGCTCCAATCTGGTCTACCGCATTTGCGCCCGCATGGTCGCGCGGATAGTCCCCCTAATGATCCACGAGACCACGGGGCGACGCAAACGACAAACTCTGATGTCGCCGGGGGGGGATTTCTCACAAACTCGTTACCGGAATTCGCTGGGCTGCTTGTTGAGGTGATTAGCACGTGGTCGCGCCGTCGCCGACGGCAGAGGGCAGATTGCAGGGGGAGTGAACGCACCACCACCACCACCACCACCACCCCGGTGGGGATGCGGTGGTGCATACCGTTTCGGGCGCTCTCGCGGGACCTCGTGCACACCTGCATCCCGTACACCAACTCATCCTGCACCCCCCCCCACACCCAAGTGGTGGTGGTGGTTCGCCCCGTGTTCCCAAAAGAGCGAAACAAAGGGGGGGGAAGAGGAGAGGCTCGTAATTCGAAAAAGGCATGCTCAAGAAATGGGCATCACCGCCAGGCAACGAAGCCATGCTGCGCGCCTCCACGCCAGTGAGCAACGCTGTGCCCGAAGCATCGTGCAAACGACCCGACAATATAGGAAGGAGCGGCACATGCTGGAAGCAACGCATTTTTCATTTCGAGTGTGCACAAGATGATGTTCATCGTGTACATCAGCTCTTCCTCAACCTTGTATAGAACCCCTGGGGCCCCAGCGCGATAGGCCCGTGCCAGACGTCTTCGCACGAATCCTACCCTGGACGTCCCTCTAGGCGAATACAAGCAGTGAGAAAAGGATGTGGAGACTGGGAGGCAACCTATGAGACCACCCAAGCAAGTCGCCGCATCGCCCAGTGCGACTTCTCTAGGTCCATCAGATGGCCTCCGAGACGGCCCCCAAGAAAACCACCAAGACGGCCACACAGAACCCCGACGTGACTGTTCGGATCAATGGCCCGCCAGAAGCGTCGTCGATGGTACTTTCTCCACCCTCAAACAACACCGTTTGCGCTCCAGGTCAGCAAGCCCAGCGGGCAACTCGCAGCGTCTCTTCAGTCCTCTGCCGCCAGCATGCGCGCCTGCGCGGCCTGAATCTTTGCGGCCACTTTCTCGCGACGCTGCTTCAACGACAACTTCACACTACGGACGTGCTCGGTGCCGTCGGAGCTGGTGACCTTGTTGCCCTTGTGATCGTGGCTGACGTCCTTCTTCTCCTTCTCCTCTGGGGAAGGGTCCTCCTTGATCTTGTCATGCGCATCGCTGTACATGTCCTCGAGCTTGTCCGCGTCAATGTCGGCCTCGATGTACTTGGCGAAATGAGCTTCGTACTTCGTCGGATCCTCTTCCGCAAGCATCTCCATGTACTCCTTGACGTGCCCGCCGAAGATGCGATCCTTGTGCGCTTCCGCGTCGTACTCTGGGTCCTGCCCCTTCTCGTCGGGTGCCTTGTAGCCCGGGAAATTCTTGGTGCTGTGGGGAATGTGGAGACCGCCGTCCACGGCGCCCTTCAACGCGCCCCACATGCGCGCGCCTGCGCAGGTGCGCCTCAGTCCCACGTCCAGGATGCACTTGAGTGGCCGCCTCTCGTTCTCCTCGTCCTCAACGTGGTATTCCTCGCCATCAATCTCTTCCTTCCCCTTGAAGGTCTCGTCAAGCCCCATGCTCTTGAGCACACGGCGCGCAGCGAGCAGTCCAGTGCAGTAGCAAGCAGCGTAGTTCTTGTAGCCAGCTGGAATTCCGTACTTGGACAGCTCGTGGCTGCTCGCTGCGGCCACTATCATGTCACCACGGATGGTGGCGTATGCGACCTGGCAGATGACCCTGCTGTTGGTTATGCGCACGATGAAACGGTATTTCTTGTTGTTGAACTTGTTCTTGTCCTGCCGCACCATCTTGCAGCGAGCATGGAAATCAGTCTTGCCTTCACGCCTGCGGCGCTTCTTGACCTGGAAACGCTTGAAGTAGGCCTTGTTCTTGAGAACCTTGACAAACGCCATCTCGCGGGTGAATGCGGCAGCCGGTTCGCCACACTTGCTCGGGCAGCAGAATGCCTACAGCGCTCGTGCTACCACCTCGAGAAGCGAGCCACGGGAATATGAGGGGTCACAAGCACGACATGAGGATCAGAACAAGAGAAAGAGAGAGAGAGAGAGCGAGAGAGCGGGAGAGAAACAGAGACAGATGCTTGACTATTGCAACTGGAAGCCACATGCTGCATCATCAGACACCCAAACTGCCTCGCGGTCGCAATCGTAAGCGGATGTACTCCTCTCCGAAACCAAGTGCACACTATAAGCTGAACAGGTGGTGGACGGGACTCGAGGATCTGGCCAGGGATGGAGGGGATGATTGGAGACTACACCTAATCGCAAGTGCACGTGTTGCTGCTTTTCGAACTTGTGAGATGATCGATGCGTGACATGTGTAATAGCACAGGGTGAAACCGAGAACAGTGGGAATATCAACGTTACAATCACTTGATGTGTTTGTGCTGGTTGCCACCCGCTTCCTCGTGTATGCGACCACAACTAAACAGGACATATGTAAAGACATTCGTTCTCTTCACGATTAAAGGTGTTCATCAACATGCAAATCGATATCACGGGCTCGATATTCATATCCCGTCCCTACCTCCATATCCCCCGAAGATCCCTGCCGCTATTCATAGAAGCGCCTGGTTCCTGTGATGGAACGCTAAACTTGGTCTGCATAACTGGCTGGCGACGCCGCTGTTTTTCACGAACGGCAAACATATCCAGAAATATCCGCGCCCTCGCGGTCTGGATTCCGGGGCGCGAACCCGCGGTTACATGGTCGTAAGGATGCACTCCGCGCGGGGCATCTGGGAAAAAAAAAAAAAAAAAAAACTCCGTATCTGCGGGGTCGCAGCCCTGGGGCCCGGCCCGCGAGGCCGCGGATATTGATATGTTGTTCGCGCACGACTGGCCCCTGTAACGGAGTGCTCGCCAACAGAAGTGCTCGCATTCAGGGCTTCTTCCTTTGTCTGAATACACGACTGGCGATTATGGGAAGGCCAAAACTTACCAATACCGCTAGTGCCCAGACCTGTCCAAGGGCGCTTCTGACCAGAATCCCACCAACTCTCTGGGCTTAGATGGTTTAACGAAGTTCGTCTTCTCTCTTACCACATCCCGTCCTTCCCCAACTCGGGGGGGGTCTTTTCACTATTCCTTATTGATATACACCTCCTGCCCCAGGCGACAGGCAGCCAACCAGGAACAATGAGGACACCATGAGGGCCCCCACCCCACAATCCCTGTCAAAAAACAATACAGCACGCACTCTGCCTCCACATTTGAAGCATGCGCGGCCAACCCGATGCGGCCTAACCCCCACTATCCCTGTCAAAAGAATTATACAAAGCACACTTTGGGGAAAAGCCGTAAGTCATGTTCGTGAGGCCCGCGAGCATTGCACATTTTCTTTGACATCGAGGGCGGAGTTGTCAGCATGGTGCCCGCTGTGCACAGGGCAACCATCCCTAACAAAAAAAACAATACAACATGCACCTCGCGGCTGAATCTGGATCATGCGCGGCCCAACTGTCAAGTGGATTTTGACAGTGACGGCGGGGTGGTGGCGTATGGCCTGCTGTCGCAGGCCCACCAAACACAATGATGGGCATTGGTCTTCGACAAGGATGGTAGGGGGCCGGCCGGCATGTTTCCCGAGTGTGCTGTCACGTGCGCAGGCGCATCTGACACACTCTGCGCGAGCCCCGCACCTGGCGCGGCTGGAGTATGCGGCACACCTGGCACACGCGGAGCACGAGGCGCATCTGGCGCACCAGGCGTGCCTGGCACGCTCGGGCCCCAGGGATGCCTGGTGCGCATGGCGCGCTTGGCACGCGTGGCGCACCTCGCCCAGCGTCGCGCACATGGGGTCGATTTTGGTTCCCAATAGCTGTCCGCCCAAAGACGACCGCTGAACATGCTCAGGCTCGGGTGTCACTATGTGTTGGGAGGGCGGGTGGGAGTGAGCTAGACGGCCTGCTATCTAGGGGGCGTCTTCGGCGGCGGCGGCGGCGGCAGCGGTGGCGGCAGCGACTGCGGCGGCAGCGGATGCGGCGGCGGCGATTCGGCACCGGGGGCGGCGGCGGCGCCGCCGGCGGTGGGCGGCGCGGTGGCGGCGGCGGCGGCGGACAGCGGCGGCGGCGGCGGCGGCGACGCGGCCGCGGCGGCGGCGGGCGGCGGCGGCGGCGGCGGAGGCAGATGCGCCCCCAATAGCTGCCCATCCAAAGACGACTGCTGCATATGCTGCGGCTCGGGCCAGGCTCGGGTGCTACGTATGTGTTGGGAGGGCGGATGGGAGTGAGCGAGAAGGCTGGCGGGCTCTTGACTCCTACCCCATCACCTGGGCCTGGGAGGGGGGGCCCGCGAAGCACTAGAGCGCCCAAGATTGCCAAATATTGCTCAAAGAGGGCCTCAGAGAGCCCGAGATGGCCTCCAAGATGGCCGAAGAGAGCTGAAGATGGCTTAAGATAGCCTCCCACATACATCGAAGACGGCCTAAATGGCCCCAAGATGGTTTCAGGTGCCCTCTGGGCCCTCCAAGGACCCCCCAAGAGGCCAAAATTGATTAAATGCCTATGGGAAATCAATGATTGTTGCGTTCTCGCCTTTTCGCTTCCGATGGGCTTCCGAGGCCTCGAGATGGCCCCAAGAGCGCCCAAGAGAGCCCCAAGAGGCGCCCAAGAGGGCCTTAGGATGGCCCCAAGAGCGCCCAAGAGCACCCCAATAGCACCCCAAGAAGGCCCCACGAGGCAATGTGTCAGCCTCCGAGGGGGGGACCTGAATTGAGGACCCCCCCCTCCTTGAGCTACGGGGGCCAAGACGGCCCCAAGAGACCTCTCAGACCCAGCCCAAGAGACCCCCAAAAACCACTCACAACAACGTTTCAACTCGCCTGGCAACCGGTTTCTGAATGGGCTGGTGGGGATGTTTTGGTTGGCGGCTCCCTGGCGAAGGTCAAGAAGCGGGGCAACGAACGGGGCGCGAAACGAAGATAATTGGCCGCAGTGGCGAATGCACATGCAAGGGACAAAATGACCCAAATTGGACACCAAAGACCGGCGCAGACATCCCGGCGGGTGGGGACGCCACGGCGCGGCGACCGGCGGCCGGGCTGGTGGGGATACGCGAAGCGTCAAGGATTACAAGGCGAACCCAGCGGTGGTGCAGAAGTCCTCCCAGGAGACCCAAAAAAGGCGCGGGCAGCGGGGTCGGTACCTTTTCCTGTTCTGAGGTTCTGGTGTTCCGCCCCGTCGCCACTGTCGGGCAACCAGTGGACGCCCCGTTCGCTGGCTGGTGTTTCCAAGACCCTTGTTGATTGCGCCCCATAGCCTTCACGACATAGGCTGGACTGCATACATTGTACCGCATAGCTTGCAACTCATGGCTTGCACCAAAAGTGCTGCTCCAAATAGCTTGCACCACGCAGACTGAACCATACAGCTTGCACCACATAGCATGCACCACATACTCCAGATTTCGTAATAAAAGGGAGGGGGTCTCATTTCGGGGGGGGGGAGGGGCTTTTCCAAGCTATCTTGGAGGGCCTGGGGGGGTCTGGGGACGATGTTTTGGAGGGTTCTCCCACGGGGGGGGGGTCTGAAATGGCTTGTCTTGGAGGGTCCAGACCCCCTCCCTTTTATTACGAAATCTGGAGTAAGCTGCATCGCATCGCTTGCACCGCACAACTGGCACCACACAGCTATCGCACCGCACAGCTGGCACCGCGCAGCTTCCGCCTCCAGAGTGGCCCCATCGCCCCGGGTGGCAGAGGGCAGCGTGGGAGTGCGGGAATGTTAGGAGGCAACTACTGGGAGGTTCTCGCCGGAAAGAGTAGGGAGGACTAGCCCCATTGGGGGGCTGTTAGGCCAGAATGGGCCTCGGGTCAAGCGGGACTAAGCCGGGTTAATCCGGATTAAGCGGGATCAAGCCGGATTAAGCGGGATCAAACGGGATTTAGCCGGATTAAGCAGGATTTCGGACCAGGGCAAAATCAGAATTTGACCTCCCAGGAGTTGCATCCGAAGTGGGAGTGCGGGAATGGCGGTGAAGGGGAAAACATCACATTTCGAGACTGGCGCGCTCAGAGGAGGACTGGGCACGGACATCCACACCAGACAACTCAACCTTGCTGTGCGCCTCCACGCTGGTGAGCAGCGCTGTGCCCGAGGCACCGGGCGAACGGACCCATAGCATAGGCAGGGGTGGCATATGCTGGAAGCAACATCTTTCCACTTAGAGTTCACATATGTTGATAAACGTCGCAAGAGCATGTCCCTCAATCTTATCACAGAACACTTGCCCCCCCCGGTTACCCCTCAGTTCTGGACCCGTGCCGGACGTCTTTGCACGAATCCTATCCTAGGCGTCCCTCCAGGCGAAGAGAAGCAGTGGAAAAGAATGTGGAGACTGGGAGGCAACATGTGAGCCCACCCACCAGTGGCTCCATCACGGCCTCCGAGACTGCCCCAACGAGGCTCTGAGCCGACCCGAAAAGCCACCACGACGGCCCAAAGATCCCCATCGTAACTTGTGGAGCCCATGGGGGCGACGGTGGAGACGTCGTCGATGATACTTTCTCCACCCCTGGGCGGCACCGATCCAGGTCAGCACGCCCAGCCGGCAACTCGCAGCGTCTCTTCAGTCTTCTGCCGCCAGCATGCGCGCCTGCGCGGCCTGAATCTTTGCGGCCACTTTCTCGCGGCGCTGCTTCAACGACAACTTCACACTGCGGACGTGCTCAGTGCCGTCGGAGCTGGTAACCTTGTTGCCCTTGTGATCGTGACTGACGTCCTTCTTCTCCTTCTCCTCTGGGGAAGGGTCCTCCTTGATCTTGTCATGCGCATCGCTGTACATGTCCTCGAGCTTGTCCGCGTCAATGTCGGCCTCGATGTACTTAGCGAAATGAGCTTCGTACTTCGTCGGATCCTCTTCCGCAAGCATCTCCATGTACTCCTTGACGTGCCCGCCGAAGATGCGATCCTTGTGCGCTTCCGCGTCGTACTCTGGGTCCTGCCCCTTCTCGTCGGGTGCCTTGTAGCCCGGGAAATTCTTGGTGCTGTGGGGAATGTGGAGACCGCCGTCCACGGCGCCCTTCAACGCGCCCCACATGCGCGCGCCTGCGCAGGTGCGCCTCAGTCCCACGTCCAGGATGCACTTGAGTGGCCGCCTCTCGTTCTCCTCGTCCTCAACGTGGTATTCCTCGCCATCAATCTCTTCCTTCCCCTTGAAGGTCTCGTCAAGCCCCATGCTCTTGAGCACACGGCGTGCAGCGAGCAGTCCAGTGCAGTAGCAAGCAGCATAGTTCTTGTAGCCAGCTGGAATTCCGTACTTGGACAGCTCGTGGCTGCTCGCTGCGGCCACTATCATGTCACCACGGATGGTGGCGTATGCGACCTGGCAGATGACCCTGCTGTTAGTAATGCGCACGATGAAACGGTATTTCTTATTGTTGAACTTGTTCTTGTCCTGCCGCACCATCTTGCAGCGAGCATGGAAATCAGTCTTGCCTTCACGCCTGCGGCGCTTCTTGACCTGGAAACGCTTGAAGTAGGCCTTGTTCTTGAGAACCTTGACAAACGCCATCTTGCGGAAGAATGCGGCAGCCGGTTAGCCACTTGCTCGGGCAGCGAATGCCTACAGCGCTCGTGCTACCACCTCGAGAAGCGTGAGCCAGGAGAACAGAGCATGATCACGCAGACAGAGACAGAGATACGGTCAAGAACGTTCGCTTAACGTGTCGCGTCGGCGGCGACACGCTATGGTCTGCAAGCGGATAGCGCGTCGCGGAGCGAGATGCTGGGAAAAGCTCGGGACGTTGATGCCTGCGAAGTGGGACATGCTTGGCGTGTCGCGCCTAAGCGTGGTGGGCCAGAACCAGCGGCGCGACACACTGGGAGAACGTTCCTGCCCGTATACGCTTAGCTCTTGGAACTGCAAGCCATAGGCTGATTCATTGGACACCGACGGGGCTCGCGGGCGAAAGGACACAAAAAAGGGCAATGTTTGGAACCATCTGCACGGAAGAAGTTGGACAGGAGGAGAACGGGCTTCGGAAGTCTGGCGAGAAGTGGAGGGAACGAGCAGCAACTTCATGATGGGAACGTCAACGTTACGTGCCCTTGGAAGTGTGAAGGCATCTGTGTATGTATGTGTGTGTGCGTGCGTGCGTGCGTGTGTGTGTGTGTGTGTGTGCGTGCGTGCGTGCGTGCGTGCGTGCGTGCGTGCGTGCGTGCGTGCGTGCGTGCGTGCGTGCGTGCGTGCGTGCGTGCGTGCGTGCGTGCGTGCGTGCGTGCGCGCGTGTGCGTACGCGTGCGCGTGCGCGTGCGTGTGCGCGTGTGCGTGCAAGTGCGTGTGCGTGTGCGTGTGCGTGTGCGTGTGCGTGTATGCGTGCATGTGCATGTGCGTGTGCGTGTACGTGTGCGTGTGTGCGCGTGTGCGCGTGTGCGCGTGTGTGCGTGTGCGCGTGTGCGTGTGTGCGTGTGTGCGTGTGTGCGTGTGTGTGCTTGTGTGCGTGTGTGCTTGTGTGCGTGTGTGCGTGTGTGCGTGTGTGCGTGTGTGCGTGTGTGTGCGTGTGTGTGTGTGCGTGCGTGTGTGCGTGTGTGTGCGTGTTTGTGTGTGTGGCTCACCTGCTCCTCCTGCGCCTCCCTCCTCCTGAACCGTCCGGTTGTTGAGCTGATTTACGTACACTCGTTTAGTACCACTGATTCCGCACCTCTTCAAACTGAAATGAATTCGAGGTAAGCGTAGCCCGCGTCGCTTCCGTAGTCTGGACTGAGCCGCGCTTTGGAGGAAATGTATGTGTTTGCGTGTGCGTGGTGCGTTAGTGTGTGTGTGTGTGTTGGTGTGTGCAGTTCTGCGTGATTTCCCACCCCCTTTTAAAGAACTTCCAGAATAATCCGCCAGATGCAAGTATTGCCATTGTGCATTCTCTCCGCACAGCAGGACTTGCGTTCAGCACCGCGGTGGATTACATGGGCTACACGTCCAACAGCGTGTCCTGGGGAAACATATTGCCGTACTCAGCGCTTCACTTGAGCAGGGTTTGAGGGGGTATGACATGGCGGGTAGGAGACATAAAGTATGTCTCCTATCTTGTGGAGGCATGGAGACAGGCAACCGACGAACTCAAATGTCCACGGGGCGATTCAACACAATTCGTTGCCCCGGTTGTGTGAGATAGTCGCTTCGATGCTTAGCGAGTGGCCCTGCCGCCGCCAGCACCAAGAGGGAGAGCGGGAGGGATGCGCAGGCAGATGACGGGGGAGAGAGAAACGGCACTTCCACGTGTGGGCGCTCACGGGCAGGGCGACTGGACAGCCGCAGGCGCCGGCAGCAACACTGCGACACGCGCCTCCAAGCCAATACAGTCATCGGCCTGACCAACGAAGCCCCTTTTCACCCCAAGGAATAACGCATAAGGAACGATAGCTAATACATAACGAAATTAGGACCCGTAAGTAACGCATGTAAAATCTAAGGAACGACCGAGCCCCTATTGAAAAGTAAGTGTTCCTTATTCAAGCTGCTCACTGTAGACACAACGCACGGCCAGGAACTGTTGCCTGCCGCTCCGCGGCGGCGGGCCCCGGCGACGACACCGTGCCCAGTGCCCGGCGAGCTGCTCGCGTGCCGCTCCGCGCTCCACGGGGCGGGGAAGGCGTTCGGCTCCGCTCCACGGCCCTGCTGCGGGTGGGCAAGGGTGGACCGGGGCTGCGCAACGCACCCGCCAGGCCCTTAGATCGGGCCGGGCGAAAGGGGGGGATAGCAAAGGGGGGGTTTGAGAATCAGCTCACGTAGCTGATTTTCCCGGCGCCTCCCGGCGCCGGAGGCGGCCATGTATCGAGGAGTGGGCCCCTCAGTCGGGCCAAAACCAGCTGCATGCAGCAAATTTCGTAACCCCCCCTTTCCCTGTCCTTGCCCCAAAGTCTTCCCCACGATGCCTCGCGAAGACGCCGGAGGTGCCTGCCCTCGAAGAATGCTGAGGGAGGGATCCTCCACGCTCCACGCCCAAGAGCCCCCGATGATAACTCGAACCACCCTGGTTGGAGCGGGCAAAATACGATCGATGGGGAAAGATAAAGAGGGTCAGGGAATCAGCCACACGTACCTGGCATTCCCGCGCTTCGCGGCCACAGAGGATCGACGGAGGTACGTAGCGGCGGAGCCAGAAGTAGCTCGATGCACCAATTGTCGTACCCCCATTTTCGGGAGAGGCCACGCGGGGGACGTCCAAGAGGGGAGGGTGCAAATCATGGCCCGAGGCATGTGCGCGGACCAGAGGGGGCCAGGAGTTGCTATCCAATCTGGGGAGATCATGACCCCTCCATGATATCCACACCATCCCTAGTCTTCACCCCCCTCAAAGCCGCCCCCGACCTTTCCCACCCAGACCACGACGTCGTGATTATGTTCGCAGCAGGACCATCCAGTGTTCTGCTGACGGCCGCGGAGCGCGGTGAGGGCCCCCCAAAGACACAAACTTGCTGAAAAGCTTCCGTCGCTGGTTTCACGACGCACGTTTTCGTGCTCCCTCGTTGTATCTCCCGTTCGGCTGTGCGGCAACACGACATCGAAACGAAGACGGCCCACGGAATCACCAAACCGCCGTTCAGATCGACCCCTGACGCGGGGAGGCTGGAGCACATCGCCTTCTTCTCGCCCGCCCCGGCGCAAGAGCCCCCCCAAGCGACCACGACGAGGTTCCGAAAGCAGAGGAACCGCAGGCTGCACAAGCGGACTCGTCCATCGGCGCTGGACCCCCTCCACGGCGCGCGGAGCGCGCCAGGCGCGGCGACCAGAAACAATCCGCGCGGAACTCCGAACATGTACTACCAGCCTGGAGCATATCCCTATCCCTATGCTGGGCATCTCCTCATCACGATGCCAATCTCAGGGTTCCCCTGATTGTTTGAGGGCGCATCCCTAAGATTGTCATCGCTTTTTGGCATGTCGATCTTAGGGATAGGGATATGTTCGAGGCTGGTAAGCGTATGCTCGCGCGGCCGTTTTCTGCGTCGGCCGAGGGTCGTGGGCTGCAGGAACATCCCTGCAGCCCAAAAGTGCGTCCACGCTTCGCGGAATGCTGGGGCCCCAGGCCAAGAGCCACCCAGTCTCAAGTCAACGTGCAGCCCGGGTCGAGCTACCAACCCGTGCTTCTGTTCGAGAAAGCGCTGGTTCACCCCAAAGGTGCTGGCTTCGCGCTGAAATGCTGCAGACCCTGGGGCCCTGTGGGCCTCGTTAGACTTGCTCTGGGGGCCGTGGGTCCTCCTTGGAAATCTCAAGGGCACCCTGGGCCAGGGACACATTTTAGGAGAATAAGGATCATAACATAAGAACGTTAGATCGTCTGGCAAGAACTGCTTACATAAGAATTGCCGTCGCCACCCCCTGGCCAACCCCAGCTAACCCTTCTGAGCAAGCCAAGGCGTGCTGAAAGCGAGCAGGCAGGCTCGGACTGAGCTTCCCGGCACCAACCCTGGCAGCGCGATGACCATCGCGCGCGAGCGGGCACGCGTGAAGTGAGCTTCTTGGCAGAAATGCTGGTCTGGTGTTAGGTCGGGCCTGTCCCCCTGCAGGGGGATTCTGGAGGAAAAATGAAACATAGTCAAAGCATACTCCCAAATGGTCAAAAAATGATCAAACAGTAGTCCCCATATTATTTTTATTATCCTCCTGTAGAGGGACAGGCCCGACTTGAGTCTGGTGATGCGCGCCATGACCGACCGGGCACGCTCGGAAATCGTTTCCTGCCGGCGGCGCTGGCCATGCGACGTGCGGTGCCCGAGAACGGGCACGACTGGCATGCGCTTCCAGGCAGCAGCGCGCCTGCAGTGAACTGATCGGCAGCGTCCTCGGCAGCAAGACGAGGAACATGCACACACACACACCTTCCTCCACCAGCGAAGTGACGTCACTGTCGCGAGCTCCGCCAGCGAAGTGACGTCACTTTCGCGAGAGCACGACTGGGCCGCACACTGGCTGATTTCACGCAGCGCCACGCGCGACGTCGACACGGTTTCCAGCGGGCGGCTAACCGCAGGCAGCATGGGAGTCAATGGGGATAAGGAGAAACAACCCACGCACACATACCCACACCGTGCGGTATGTTGTTCACGCATCGTGTGAGCGTGATTACGCCCAGTGCCGGGCATAGGCCAATCTAGGAGGATGGGTGCCATTCAAACAGCGTGCCGTGCGTGTGTGTGATTGTGTTGTGTGCGTGTGCGTGTGCGTGTGCGTGTGCGTGCGCGTGTGTGTGTGTGTGTGTGTGCGTGTGCGTGTGCGTGTGTATGTGTGTGCGTGTGCGTGTGCGTGTGCGTGTGCGGGTGCGTGCGCGTGTGTGCGTGTGCGTGTGCGTGTGTGCAAGTGCGTGTGCGTGTGTGCATGTGTGCGTGTGTGTGTGTGTGTGCGGTGTGTGGTGTGCGTGGTATGTGCGCGGGTGTGCGTGTGCGTGTGCGTTTGTGCGTGCGCGTGTGCGTGAATGTGTGCGTGTGCGTGTGCGTTTTTGTGTGCGTGTGTGTGTGCGTGTGCGTGTGCGTGTGCGTGTGCGTGTGCGCGTGCGTGTGCAAGTGCGTGTGCGTGTGCATGTGCGTGTGCGTGTGCGTGTGCGTGTACATGTACATGTACATGTACGTATGCGTGTGCGTGTACGTACACGTGTACATGTACGTCTAGGTGTGCGTGCACGTGTACGTATACGCAGATGTGTACGTGTACGTGTACGTGTACGTGTACATGTACGTATACGCATACGTGTACGTGTACGTGTACGTGTGCTTGTGCCTGTGCGTGTGCGTGTGCGTTTGCGTGAACGTGTACGTGTACGTATACGTGTACGCGTACGTGTACGTGTATGTGTACGTGTACGTATACGTATACATATACGTGTTCACGTACGTGTACATGTACGTGTACGTGTACGCGCACGTGTACGTGTACGTGTACATGTACGTATACGTGTACGTGTACGCGTGTGTGTGACTGTGTGTATGACTGTGTGGTGTGTGGGCGTGTATGAGTGTGTATGTGTGTACCGCCGCCTGCATCGCTTGCATCGGCGCACGGCTTTTTATGAGTCGGTGCGAAGCCACGTTACGGTGTTCCCGCTAATGTCGGGCAACGAAACGAAACGAAACGAAACACACACACACACTCACACTTCTAGACGTCGTTGCCCCACGCGCGGCGACGGGGCGTAGAACATCGAGTGCAGGCAATGGAGCGCGCACGTCTACGCCGGGCCGAGCTCTCAGAGACCGCTCAGGGTCCTGCAGCCGAAGCTACACACACAAACACACACGCGCACACGCACAACAAGCGGGTGGACTCTTAGAGGCAGTCGCGTGCAGAAAAAAAAACAGAAGTCCTAACACACACACACACAAGGACAAGCACACGCACACACGCACACACACACACACACACACGTCTTTTGGCGTGGCGGCCACGCGCGCGGCGGCGCGGCGTAGAAAGGGTCGGAGAAGAGCGCGCACACACACACATTTACTTTTTCCAGTCGCAGCTGTCTGTTCCACCGCTGCGGATCCTAGTGAGGGACACGCCTAGAGCAATCACCACCAAACCTTTGCAGATGGATGGTCAGGGCGTGGCTGACGCGTGTTAAAGAGACGAGAGGGCCGAAGCCAGCGGCACATTGGCGGGTTCCGGATACCCTGAACCCAAAAGCCTTGCCATCGGGTGCACGCATGAGTGACCCTAGGCAAGAGTCACCCTTAGTGCCCGGATCAGAGGGGAAGCAAGGTGGACAAACCCAAGCGCGCAAGCAGCCACTATCGCATTGGGCTGAGCGATCGGGGGGGCAAGGTGAGCCCGCGTGCCTGGCGAGAACACGAGGGAGCGGGGTGGACGACGCAGAGGAAGGAACGCCAGACGAGAATCCGTGCAGCTACGCACACGCACGCACACACACTTTTTGGCGTCGTGATTTTCTCACAGCGTCGACCCCCAGAGGTCCGGACCCCTGCCCCAGGACCGGTTTCTCGCGCCGAGTCGTTTTGTTGACAGTCCTGGGGCCCGGTGAGGGCCCCGGGAGGCCGAACAATGGCGACAGACCTCCTGGGTCACGCGGGTCGGGCGTTGCTAGGGGCTGCCCGCCCGCGCACAAACACACGCACACACTCACGCACGCGTCGATCTCCGCGCGAGGCGCCGCCCCGCCCGCCCCGGCGGGCGCCTGGCGGTGAGCGCCGGACTCATCGTGCCGCCCGAGAGGACGTGCGCCGCGCGGCCACCGGCCAGCGCGGCGAGCCTGGCGGCGGAAACCGCGGAGGCGGCGCCCCCACACTCTTGGCCAACGTTGAAGGACCATCTCTTCCCTCTGACTCTCTCTCTCTCTCTCTCTCTCCCTCTCTCCATTTGTCTCTCTCTCTCTCTCTCTCCCTCTCTCCCTCTCTCCCTCTGTCTCTCTCTCTCTCTCTCTCTCTCTTCTCTCTCTCTCTCTCTCTTCTCTCTCTCTCTCTCTTCCCTCCTCCCGGTCTTCTGCAGCCCTGGCACCCGCTGATCATTGCAGCGGGTGGCCACCAGGACGAGGCGTGCGAGAGGTCTCGACAGAGCACGTTGAAGCCTCCACGGGTCTGCCGGCGACGCGCCACTGACCCAAACCTGGGGAGGGCCGCGCCCCGCAACAAAAACTTCACGCCGCGCCGCGCAGCGCAGATAACTCTCTCTCTATCCCTCCTCCTCCTCCTCCCTCCTCCTCCTCAGCCTCCTCCTCCTTGTCCTTCTTCTCCTCCTCCTAATTAATCCTCCTTCTCCTTCTCCCTCCTTACATCACCCACTGTCTCCTCCACGGGGGCGAACGATGTATTCAGAGCCTGGGCAACTTCGTACTACGAAGCTGCCCAGGCCCTGCACTACGTGCAGCGCAGCATCGGAAGCAAACGATTCGACCAACAAGAGCAAGCGTGCGCACACGACAAGCTAGAGTCTGCTCCCTCCTTCCTCCCGGGTCCCCTCCCTCCCTGACGCCATCGCCTCCCTCCCAACTCGACAACTGAGCCCCCCAACCAAAAATTTGTTTAAAAAAAGTCCGTGCCCCCTCCCGTCCCCGCCCCGGCCCAATCATTTGACCGTCGTGGAGCCCGACGATCAGGCCTGAAACATCCCCCGTTCTCCGTAGATCTCTCTCCCAGCATGGAATGCATGCATCAATTATGTCGCTTCGGGCGATCCCCACCAGGAAGCTGCTGCGAAAAGGTTTCGAAGTCTCTAATGTGTGAGCCCGCGACATGATGTGTTATATGATGTTGAATGCGTGGCCCATGCGCGGTGAATGGCTTCCTAATGCGCGGGCGCAGTAGGCACATGTCTACTAGCATGAGATTAACGTATCCTGCACGTACGATCATGATGCCGAGTGCGTATGTGACTGATGCATGATCTGGACACGTTGTGTTTCCATATGTGCGATGTGTACATTCTCTTGGCGTCGGCGGTTGATGCATGCGGTTGATAAGTATGTCTGTTTTGATGTGTGATAGTCGGCGGCGCGCACAGAGGGGAAGTGAGAAGGTGCGGGCCTTCTCAGAAGGCTCGGAAGGCATCCAGCCTTCTGAGAAGTGTCTCAGCGTTCTTTGAAGACGCTGGAAACTTCTCAGAAGGCCACAGGGCTTCTGAGAAGCCCAGCCACATGCCGCTTCTTGGTGGAAGTAAATGGTGTTAGCCAGAGTTGTGCCGCTGATCCATGCTATTGCTGCGGGCCGTCGTTGCTCGGCAGATGTCGCACGTGCATGTCCTTCAAGAGAGGTGCTTCGTGTGCGTAGGTTGCTGGTGCCTGTGCCTGGTATGTGTGTGCGTGTTGCTAGTGCATGTAGTTGTTGGTTGAGGAGGAAGAGGAGGAGGAGGAGGAGAGGGAAGAAGAGGAGGAGGAGGAGGAGGAGGAGGAGGAGGAGCTCGAGGAGGAGGAGGAGGAGGAAGAGGAGGAGGAGGAGGAGGGGAGGAGGAGGAGGAGGAGGAGTAAGAGGAGGAGGAAGGGGAGGAGGAGGAAGAGGAGGAGGAGGAGGAGTAGTAGGAGGAGTAAGAGGAGGTCGGTGGACGGAGTGACGCCGTGACGCCAGCCAGATCTGAGCCAGCGAGGCGTGCTTCGGCGCTCGGGGCGACAGCCAGAACGTGCACTAAGAGCAGGTGGTAAGGGCGCGAAGGAGGATGAGGATGAGGAGGAGGAGGAGGAGGAGGAGGAGGAGGGGAAGGGGGAGGCAGGAGGAGGCAGGAGGAGGCAGGAGGAGGCAGGAGGAGGCAGGAGGAGGAGGCGCCGTCGCTGCTGCCCGAAGCTGAATGTCTGTCGGGCGGCCACCGATCAGTGACAACGGCAGAGGACGAGCGCGCAGGGGCAAGGACACAAGAGGGCACCCTGGACGACCTGGGCGCGCTGACCGTCCTGTGGGGACCGGCGGCCGCAGCATGCAGCGCGCAGCGCCGGCGGGCGAGGCGGGACACCCCGGAGATTCGGACCTTCTTGGGCCTGGCGGCCAGGGAAGCTACGGAAGGCTGGCGAGCGGGCTGCAGCTGTAACCTCCAACAGCCCCAACCTGTGGGGTTGGGATCTGCCCGAATGCTTCGCCTCCTCCTACCCGTCCCCTCCTCTTTCCTCTTCTCCGTCGAGTGTTCCTGCGTTCCTGCACATCCGTCCTCCACACCTCCTCCCTCCTCTTCGCCATCTCTCCTCCCCCCCCCCTCATTAATCAATATGACTGCTACTCTCCTCTCCTCTCCAGAAGATGGCCGGCGAGTCGCCCACCCACATACGCGTACTATTTCTTGCACACAGGAATTCAAACAAATGTCTTCCCTACGTGTTTTCAATCGGAGTGTTTCCGGTGTCCCCAATCTGCAAAGCCACTGCAGCATTGGCTTCATTTTAGCATTGGCGCCTTGCTCCCGTCATTCAGAATGGCGCTCTCGCGCCAGCGCGGGCCAGAATTGTATGGATCCGAGTCTTCCCGTATCAGTGTCGCCCTTCTCCTTTCCCCTCCGCCGCCTTCCCCTGGTCCTTGTGAACCTCCCGCCGAATATACGCCAACTCCTGCCGCTGCAGTTCGCCCTCGCCCTCCACCTTCCTCCTCCGTTTCCTCCAGCTGAGCCTCCTGCCCGTCCGCCAACTCCTCCTCCTCATCCGTGTCCTCCTCCTCCTCCTCGTCCTCCTCCTCCTCCTCCTCCTCCTCCTCCTCCTCCTCCTCCTCCTCCTCCTCTAATTACCTCATCCTCCAATTGTACGCAGCTCACCCCTTTCCGCTTGCGCATGGCACGATGGGGGCCCTTTTTTTCGGAATCCCCGGACCGTCATGACCCGCGCCAGCGAAGAGAGACGGCACCAGCGCCGTGGGAAGGGATGGGTGCGCAAAGGGTTCGGATGTCAGCTCGTCCCTCGCCCGCTCGGCCCGCCCCCCCCGCCGCACCCCTGCCGCGGGGGCGCGCGGGCGAGCCCGACGGCGAGGCCCGAGAACTGGCGGAGCGGTTCGCGGGCCCGCTCGGACTGGCGCGCGCGCGCGCGTGCGGAGGGGGGGGGCCGCCTCCTCCGCCTGCTCCTCCTCCTTCTTCCTCCTCCTCCTCCTCCTCCTGCTCCTCCTCCTCCTCCTGCTCCTCCTCCTCCTCCTCCTCCTCCTCCTCCTCCCCCTCCGAGAAAAATGCTCCTCCTCCATTGCGAAAAGGTCGGGCGGGCAGGCCACCGGAGCGAACGCTTTAAGTTGTGAAGATGCCTCAGGCGAGAGCGCGAGTCCTGGGCAAGCTGCGGGGAAGTCTCGCGCGAGAGCATGACTCCTGGACGTGCAGAACGCTTCGCCTCGATAAATGTCAAGGAGGTCCTTTGAGCAGGGACCGACCGTCCCGGCATTCCTACAGGCCTACCACGGCACGTTCTTCTTAAGAACCGGAAATGTTCTGAAAACACAAACCATGTTCTTAGAACAGAGACCCGATGTGTTAAAACAAGGAAGTCTCGGCCAGACATATTCTAAGGACATGTCGTGGAAACCACAGAAAGTTCTTAGAACACTGTTTGGTAGGCCTAGAGGCACGCTGGGACGCTTCGCCACTGCTCGAGTCCTAAAGCAAGAACGGGCCAGGAACGCCTATCGTGGTGCTGTCCGCTTTTTGTTGCGGCGTCCAGCTGGAAACAACACGAACATGCCGCTCGGGGAGGCACTGTGGACCTACTCGCTGGACGTGGCCTGCTGGTGGTGGTGTCGCTGCTTGAAGCGAGGGGGCACTCCCGGCAGGTCCTCGCCTCACAAAGCCAGACCTCTTGAGCAGCGATTTGACCGATCCCTATCCCCACTGGCGTGGACTGGGCCGCATTGGGCGAGTACAGGCTGTTGCCTTCTGGTTTCGAAGTGCCTATCTCCAACTGGAAAGGTGGGATGGTGGGGCTCAGGTGCCATGGCCCGGTTGGGAATGGGGATAGGCAACGATACTGGTCTCCAAAGCCTTGGGGTCTGAAGTCTTCCGGCATTTTCGGTCTCTGGCGCCCACTTTCTGGCCACGGGGACCGTCAAAGATCGACTCGGACTGAACAGCCCTGGGAAAGAGGCCAGGTGAGTGGCCTTGGGCTCCGAAGCTCGAACATGAACTCTGCAGTCAACCCGCACAGTAAGGATGGGCAACCTACCCAAGGGCACCCTTGCATCCTTGCCCCCTCGGCCCATCCTTCGCCGCTCTCCATGGCCGCGCCCCGCTCGAGAAGCTCCGAAATGGGCGTCCCAGAGCCTTGCATCCTTATCGCGCATCCTTCGGGCGTTGGCAGAACTGGGTTTAGCGGAACCTGGTTTAGTGATTTGTACCAGGGGGCACCCCCCCGCCCCATTTCCACTAACCGGAACTGCCGTCACCCGAAAAACACCGGTTACGGCAAACCTGGTTTAGTGAATCTGGCCAAATGAGGGGCCCCAGGGCCCTACCACTAACCGGGTGACTGTCAGCGACTCCAGAAGCCCTGGACCCAACGACTCGGGGGGGGGGGGCCCGCCCTGCCTCCGCCGCAGTCCGACGGGCGCCGGCCGCCTTCCGCCGTCGGGGCCAGCCCCCGCTCTGCTTCCGCCAGCCGTCCGCCAGCCTCCGCCGAGGAAGCCGTCCTGACTTCTCGATCCCTCGAGGAGGCTGGGCTCTTTTCGGGAGCTGCAGCGCGCCACATCGCGTCGTCGGCGCTCTGGATGAGATCGGATCGGATCGCCCTTGCCGAGGTGAGCCGCGAGGGCCCAGCAAGCTCGCACTGGAGCGCCAGCCATGCGTAAAGCATGGAAGGCCTATATATATAGACAGAGAGATATGTATATATATATAGATATGTATATATACATCTGCATGTAAGCCCACGCGGCCCCCGATTCTAGCAATCAACACGGTGCAACAAATGTGGTGCAATCTATGTGGTGCAATGTATGCTATGCAATCTACGTGGTGCAGTAAGTATGTGTGTTGCCATTCATGTGATGTCGTGTATGCCGTTCTATCTGTAGAAATATACACATACGCATATGTTGTGCAAGCTGTGTGGTGCAGTCTAAATGGTGCAGCCTATGTTGTGCAATGTATGCTGCGCAATGTAGGTGGTACAATCTACGTGGTGCAATCAATGTAGTGCAATGGATGTATTGCAACATGTGGTGTGTATTCTATGTGGTACAGCCAATGCTGTGCGATCCGTGTGGCGTAAATTATACAGTTCAGTATATGGTTTGCACGCTGGGTGGTGCAGTCTCAGCGGTGTTGTACAAGTCGCGGTTTGCATCCATATACATCTACATACACATCTATGTACATATATATGTGTGTGCACGTATGGCGTGCTCTATATGTCGTACAACGTACGTTGTGCGGCCTACGTGGTACACTTGTGCATCCTATGTGGTGCAACACACGTTGTGCAATCCATGTGGTGCCATCTACGCGGTGCAATGTATCTTGTGCAGGCTACGTGTTGCAATCCAGGTGATGCAATCGATGTGGTGCAGTCTTCGTGGTGCAATCTATGCGGTGCGGGTATGTGCTGTTCGCGCTGGTTTGTCAACTTCACTGCTCGCGCAATCATCCCACAAACCTACCCGCAACTTGGTTTGCAAAACCATGCGCCGGCGATAGCGATGCCTGCTTGGCGCTGGCTGGCGCACGGCTGCGGCCGCGCTAGCGCGCGCAGGCTCGCGCGCCGAGCGGGCAGCTAGTCTAGCATGACCTACGCGGCCGCGGAGGAGCTGACCGCTGCGCTGGCGACTTCCCGACGCGGCGCTGGCGCGCAAGCAAGTCAATTCGAGTCGGTCACTGACTCGGACGAGAGCAGTATCGTGACGACGTCGGCATCGGTAAACACGAACATGATCGTAGCGATGATGGTGACGATAATGAGTATGACGGCGGCAAGGCCGATTACGGCGCCGATTCTGATCACGCCGATGACGATGATGGTGTCCACGAGTCTGCGATGAAGGTTTTGAAAGGATTTCGACATGCGCGCGCGGCCGACGGGCGCAAGCGCCCCGCATGGCACTACTTGTCAGGGATCGTCCAACCCCCCACCAGCAAGTACACAAAGGCGTTCGAACGATTTCGACATGCGCGCGCGAGAGGCCCGCTTGGCCGCATGTGATGAACGTGTTGAAAACCGATGGTGTTCGTAAGACTTCGCAAGACTGCTCGCGCACAAACGTTTTAAAGCATGGTTGCAAAAGCATTGTTTTATATGATCCCGGGGAACTCGAATCCTTACGAAACTAAAGGTGGTTGATGAATTCGGCATACGCGCGCGACGACGCGGGAACGTGGACGTTGCACTATGTTTCCGCAGGATTATTGAAAACTGTTGACGGTTGATAGACGACTGCGCGCGCATAGTATTATCTGACAAGGATGACGGGGGGCTATACGGGCTCAGCTAGGATGGCACGAATTGGTATCTAGGATACACGATGGGACATAATACCTGTGGGAACCGAGAATCCGTTAGGGGGTAGATCCTCATATTTGTTAAAGAAAAGAAAACCTATGTTGTTCAATCTGGGGCGGCGACGAGGCAACGACGGGGCGGCGACGGCGGCAACATAACCGCCACACCGCCGCACCAGACCAGACGACAGGCGGCGACGATGCAGCGACGGGGAGGCAACGGCGACAACATAACCGCCAGACCGCCACACTGCCCCAGCTCCTTTATTAGCAATCAGAACCCCTCAGTGCAAACACTGTTTGGGGAATTGAAACGCCTGGCTGGGCAAAGGCATGCATCAGCACGGATGTTTGGTAGAGAGGAAGGAGAAGGGGGAGGAAGGAGGAGAAGGAGGAGGAGGAGGAGGAGGAGGGGGAGGAGGAGACCCCCTGGTGCCATCTCACCTTCAGCAAGTGCGGCCGCCGCAGCCGCATTCACGCCCACAGCCCGCACAAGCCGTTTCACTTGTTCCCACCAACCTCTAGCCATCATTTGCCGCTTAGCCCCTTCATGGTTGCCGACAGTTGCCGCTTTAGCCATCTCACCCACAGCGCAGTTTCAACAATTGCCACTTAGCCATCTCCACTCTCCTCTTCCTCATGTTATGTTGAATGAATGGTTTCCTCCCTTCTCCTCTCCCCCCCACCCGAGGAGCGCTTGGGGGCGCAGCAACTAGATCCACGCGCGCGCTTCGCACGCTTAGGTTCTAGCAACCTCTAGATGTAGTCAAACAAGTGTGCGGCATCGGAGGACACGTCTTGCCACACAGATCGTGCACCTCATGGATCTCCACCTGCGGCCCCACAGACAAGTTTGGCTGACGGTCCCCCCGCCAATGCCGGCACACCCCTCACAGGGATCGCGCCCCACAGAGAGATCCACCTACGTCCCCAGAGACGAGGTTCGCACAGTGGCACGCCCCTCACGCGGATCGTGCCCTGAGAGTGAAGGCGTTTGCGGCACCACAGGGGTGCTTCATAGCATCGCCCCGCTCACTTCGGCACACCTCTCGCAAGGATCCTGGCCCGCGAGTTGCACGGACGACCCCCCTCTGCGTAGGGTCTGTGCTAGCGGCCCGCGGCTTCGGGGTCTCTCGTCGCCTGTCCCTCGGGGCGATGGCGCGGGCGGGAGCGGGCGCGGCACGACGCGTCCCCTCCGACTCGCGGCTATCCTCCTCCTCCTCCTCCTCCTCCTCGTCGTCCTCCTCCTCCTCCTCCTCCTCTACCCCCTCCTCTTTTTTTTTGGCAGCAACGCAGCGGTCTCTGTTACGAGTACAGTATCTGCACGACAAGCCCAGAGGCGAAACTGGTGCGGCACTGAACCTGTATCTTATAACAGCGGGATGAATTCGTCGATGTCGACGTAAACACCCTTCTTATCAGGATGCAGGCCTTTACGGAGCTTGCGCAAGTTCTTCACGCCAGACTCCGTAGGCGGGGCGCACTTACGCCCCAGGCCTAACACAACTCCACCACTGCTATAAAACTTGCACGACATGCAAAGGAACAGGATATAATTATCAGTGCAAGGGAACGCTATCACGCGATGCCCGAGACGCTCCAGAACGCACCTGTCGAGCCTGCTGCGGCCCGCACATTCCGACCCGCCGCTCGGCAGGGATGAAGCCTCGCAAACACACGCGGCACCTCCAAAAGCTACCTTGGCGTTCCCAATCGTGCTCCAGCACGAGCCGAGGAGGGCGTGGTGGCTTCGGCGGCTGGACTCGCTCTAAGCCACGGAACTCGACTTTGGGCCAAAGCGGGAGCAACGCTGCTCCGCCAAGCAACACAGCCCTAGCGATCTTTAAAGTACGGCTTAAAGCATCGGCCTCCGTTGGCGTCGTAGTCGGATGGCGCTTCGCACTTTCCTTCGCCTCGACGTCGGCATACGCATTACCCAACCTCCGAAAGCGCTCCTCCGCCGACAGACCCTCTTCCTCCAGATCTTTGTGGGCAGCCACTTTGTGGAAGCCCTAGCAAAAGCGGCCAAACTGGTGGCGAGCTTGAATGACGAAACCAGCATACTGACGGGCTGGGCCAATCGCCTCGCCTCCGCCAAGATTCTGCAACATCACCACATTAGCACAATCTGAGTAACACTGAGCAGGGCCCTCCGTGTACAACGCAGTCCAGGCTAGGGCACCAAATTCGGCTCCCTGGGGGGGTCTGAGGCCACGGAGCCCAGAGGGAGCCCTTTATGACCCCAAGCTTCTCCCCCGACCCCGAGGCCATAACAACAGACCACCCCGCCCTAGACAACTCCCTAACCTGATTCCTAGAGCAAGACCCATCCATGAAAATGTGCCCCCAGACGCCGTCCCTGGGAACTAAGGAGGGGGGCGAGCCTGGCCTGGCAGGATCAGGGAGCAGGTCAACATACCAGTCGACAGTGACGCCGTCGGGCGAGATAGCCGGCTTCGGAGCCCAGTCCCCAGGATGTCTGAACGCACCATGAAGCCACAGAGCTTTTCTCTCGGGGTCGCTCTCAGGCACTTCAAGCGCCGCTTCCTGGATCCACTTCGGCATGTACTCGCCCCGCTCGGCCTGCGCGCACGGGCACGCCCAGAGGCGGTGAAACAGGGTGTCCTTGGCGCCGCAGCCCAGCGGGCACAAACTGGAGATGGGATAGCCTAAGTCGGCCGCATCGCCTGCAGTCCAGCAGGCATTGGTGGCCAGAGCTCGGATCATACCCTTCTGAACCCCAGGGATTTTCTTGGACGCTAAAAGCCTCTTCGGGACGTCCCAACAGAGACGGGCGCCAGCCTGGAACTTGTCCCCAGACTCCCGCTCAAGGCTCCGAAAGACAGCCTCCTTGCAACAAAAAGCTTCACCAGTTTGGGCGGCGACAACGTGAGAGAAATCTCGTGACCAAAATCGCCCACGAGGGTAGTAAAATTGGGCATGGCCCACCCAAGCCTGTACAGCGACATGCGCAACCCTGAGATAGGTCCCGAAACTTTGGCCCAGGTCCAGTCGTCTTTTTAGAAAACCGAACTCCACCCGGTCCGAAGCTCGGCCCAGCTCAGGGCCCACTCAAAGGCCCTCGTCTGGCGGATCCACACCTCCTTGGCCCAGCGGATGATGGGGGCGCAGCTGGCCCTCCACGTAGGGCCCCCTTCTAAAAGACACAAGACGGCAAGGGACCTACCCTGGGCAGAGGGTTTCACACAAGACATGGCCAAGCGTCGAAGCGAAAGCAGCTCACGGTCAGAGACCCCGTACAAGTCCGAACCATACGCAGCCCCAGCCAAGGGTCCAGAGGAGAAGATTTTGACCACCTTGCGCCCCAGAGTGGGGCCCAACTTCCCGAGACGACGAGCTTGCCTGAGGGCCGCTGCCGCCCTCTGCTTAGCCTTGGAACTCTTATTCTTTCCAGGGGCCCTGACCGCCCTGCCAGCCGTGTAATCCACACCTAAGTTGGTCACCCGAGTGCAAGCTGGAACGCCAAATAAGTCCCCGAGCTCAGCCGAGAGCGCAGCAGAAATGTGCTTGCTGCTGGAGACCATGCCAACCTTGTCCATAGCCAGCTGGCGCTTGAGATTCGTCGTGATCGCAGAGTGCAGAACTCTGGCGCCTGAAACACGATGCTTCAAAACGCAGCTGGGTTTGCCAGTCGCGCTGAGGCTCAAATCGTCAACATAAACGTCAAAATCAGGTCCCCTCGGGATGGAGTCGAAAGCCTCTAGGGCGAACACCCGAATAAGGCTCGTCGCGAAGGTACAACCCGCGACGATCCCTCTCAGGGCATAAAAGGGGCCGTCGACAATTCCCCCCAGGGTCATGAACCTCGCGCAGGAGTAGGCGTGAATCGCGAGGCGCGCGATTCCCAAAGGAAACTGATGCTGCTTACACTTGGCCCAAAGAAAGCCGAGGTCAATGTGTTCGTAGTACTTACGCAAATCACAAAACATAGAAGCACTGACCTGACCTCTGACCGCCCCCGACTCCGCTCTGAAAGCCTGCCTCCAGACCACGCCCCCTGCCCCGCGGTGAGCCCCCGCCGCCCAGTAAGGGCGGCTGTGCTGGATTTCCCAACGAAGAGCTTCGAAACGACGGCACCTGCCCCAGACACGGTACCAGCTCGGAAAATCCCAATGAGTCAAAAGCCCCCGCAGGGCTTGGCCAACAAAGCGACCAGCACCCAAGAGAGCTGGACAGGCAAGGACCCCGTGGCCTCCATGACCGAGAACCACAGAGACAGAGCCATCAGAGCCTCGTCAGGGAGCAGGCTGAAATGACGGCAGTGGGAGCCGTCCAAGCCGACAGCAGAGACAGGCCGAAATTTCTTGGACATGGCCCTGGTGATGTCGGGCTCGAGAGGGGGGGGGGCATGGCAACAACTCCTTGCCGCAAAGACCCTGGCCAACACCTTCCCCCCATATAAAGACAAACTTGGCCGATTCAGCCTTGAGCAAGCTCATGGGATCTAACACCACAATGCCCGAGCGAGAGAGAGTAGCGGTGGGAGCCCAGGCCACAGGGTCCCGGATAGCCCTCTGCGCATTACGCGACCCTTTCGAGCCCTTGACGCACCCATTTGTACCATGCCTTCCGAGAGGACTTGGCCGCGGATGCCTTGGCAGTGGCACAAGCTTCAGACACTTCGCAGATGTGCCGATCGAGGTCGGCGGCCACCTCGGGATCGTCCACCGAGCGCAGCAGACTACGCGCTAAGCCAGCGGCAGTGCGAAAAAGAGGCGCATAGTCTGAGTTCTCTGCCACCGCCACCGTCGTCGGCGGCTCCGCGAGCGCCGCCAGCACCTGACGACCTCCATCTAGAAGGCCCTCAGAGCTTAAGTAGCACCTGGGAGCACGAAGTTGGCTGCTCAACCAAAGCACCGACCTGAGGGTAGGATTAGGCTCACGGCCCCCTTCTTCCGGAATGCTCTTCCAATGCATCTGCGGCCGCTTACCCCTGGCCCCCCTAGGAACCATCACCCCCATGATGGCGCTGAGGTCCCGCTCGGCCGAGTTGGCCCACGCACGGTATCCAGGGGCCAGCATAGCACGAGCACGATCACCTTCGCCCTCTTGCACCGCCCGAAAAGCCTCGCGCGCCAGCCCAAGGGGGACCTCCCACGACCCAGGCTCAGGCTGCGGGCCAACCGGTGGCCCCACAGGAAGGTCATGCGGGCGTCGGAAGGCGAGAGCCTTGAGATCACCAACAGACGCGTGGAAACGCAGAGACACAGGTCTATGAGGGTGGATGGGCGAGTCCCCCTGCACATCGATCTGCTTGAGACCGAGGGAGAGGGCGCGCGACACAACGAACAAATCAAAACGTTCGGGGGTGCCGACCCTGGGGAAGTGAGCGTGCCCTTAGGAACTGACAATCACCCCATTAGCCTTAGCATGGAAGCCAGACGCAGCCAAAGCCTCGGGGGGGAAATTCCAGTCAGCCCCAATGATGAAATCGCATTCTAAACCCCCGGTAAATTCCCCCCACTGATTTTAAGATAGACAAGTTGGCCTCTGACAGACCTTCGCTGTGGCGGAGGTAGAGGGAGAAGACGCAGAAGGTGGCGCACCCTGGCACGTGCACCATGGCTGCTATCGCGCGGCCCTCGGCCAGCACGATCTCGTCCTGGTGCTCGAACATGCCGAGCGCGTCACGCACAATGACGCCGACCCCAGAGGAGGTGTCCCCGCCCTCGCCAACTATACCAGGAGCCCAGAGCGACTCCCAACCCAAAAACTTGGTCCCTTTCGCGGCCGTTGCAATATCGTCGTCACCTCGTAGGCGATGCTCCTGCGCGATAACGATATGCGATACACTGCTCGTAAGGTAGTTTTTTTCAGTGTGCCCCAGCAGTTGGCGTTCACGGTGGACACCGGCAGGCCTTCGTCGAGCCCGCAACTCTGTGGCCTGGCTGGACCAGACGTCGCTGGAGGCGCAGGGGCGGGGGCTGACCAGTCCATAGCCCCTCCCCGACTGGAGGCCCTGACCGTACTTGCTCCAGCAAAAAAGATCGGATGGCGGCAAGCGCGCGACACCATGGCTGCGGGACCATCGCTCAACGTCTGATCTGCCAGACCAGGGAGAAGAGGGACGAGGATCAGGGATTTCACGGTCACCTGGGGGCACAGGATGAGGGTCCCAAGGAAAAATTGGAGCAGGAAAAAACTCGGAGACGCCCTGGGACATCGAGTGTAGCTTGCGCGCCAAGCGCAAGCCTGACTTCTGTACTGAGAGCCAACAGAAGAGACTCGGCCTGCCAAAAAGTTGAAAAAAAGAGGACAAGTCACCCGAGCTCGGAGTGCCACAATTTACACCACTAGGCCGCCCCCCCTCAAGCGAGGGGGGGGGAACACCTGACAAATGTTGGTCAACCCGAGCTCGAATGTCAGCGGCTGCAGCAGCAGCGGCAGGCCTCGCAGCAGGCTGAGACGCGGCGCCTGGCTCAGAAGGCGCAGCAGCCTCTCCTCCACCTGCCGCGGCACCGCGACCTGCATCGCCATCGTCCTGAACAGGAAGTCCTTCGCCATCGTCACCTTTACGTCGCTTGCGCTGAAGCCGTGCCTTGTGAGCCAGATGGGCTGCCTTGACCTCCGCGGCCGTAGAGGTGAGCTGCTCGAACAATGACTTGGACAGGTCCTGCACGCCAGACTGCAACTTCTCCAGCCGAGTCTGGTACTCCTTGCGATCTCCATCAGTGACATCGTACTCGCTGCTCTCGAACTCCTCCATAATGTCAAAAACTTGATAATGCTCGTGGGATCGAACTTGCCCTCCATGATGTCCCGCAGCGGGATGGCTGGAGTGCTGCGCGGAGCCAAAGTCTCTCCAGCGCCTGTCGCACCTGCGCCGCTGCTGTCACGAAGCCGTTCGACAGCCGCTTTGTACTCCTTATCGGCCTTGCCGAGCTGGTCCCGCGACTGGCGAACCTGCTCCTCCAGCTCTGCAGTCTCCTGCTTCCACTTGAGCAAGCGAGTGAGCTGTCCCTCGAGCTGCTTCTCCAGGCGACGGACTGCGGCATGCTGCTGTTGAACCTGATGGTGGACATTGATCTCCGCGGGCTTGCTGGCGGCCCCCAGGCTGGCCGCCACGTCGGTATAGTACTTAGCCCTCGTAGCATTCCCTGCCTTGTACGACAGGGAGGCCATCTGCTTAGCTTCATCGACGGACAGCGCAGGAACAGGTCCAGCGGGGAGCGGCAGGGCACCCCCTCCCATCCCTGCGGGCTGCAGCTGGCCTCCTGGGGTTGAACCATGCCACTCGAACCGAGATGCATCATTGAAACCCTTGCATTTGCCTTTGCCGACGCCTTTACCACCAGGCCCTCTTTTATTCCCAGAGACAGCGCCGAACCACCCAGGCGGTCTCGACCAGTAGGACTGAGCAAGAGGGCCAGAGCGATCAGGAGTAACTGGAACCTGAGGGAGAGGACCGTGACAGTTTTTGGACCACTTCGCCGAGGGAGCGCTCTTGCGACACCCACAACCTGGGCACTTGATAGGCGACTTGAGATTGTTGTGCCACTTGTCACCGCGTTTGACCTGCCACTCCCCTTCCCCGTCGTCACCCTCAGATGCTTGCACCACCGGGTTATAAGTGAAGCGAGACGAAGAAGGAGCCATCGAGGATGTGGCCAGTGAAAGTGGCGCTTCGATAGCCTGAACGTGATGTGAAAGATACCTGGCGGGCGAACGCCAGGGAAAACTGTCGGGGGCCGCGCGATCCCCCCTGCCAGATCTCAAATCCTTGAGCAAAGGCTACGGACTTGTGCCAAATGGCTACGGACTACCTCCTCCTCCTCCTCCTCATCCTCCTCCTCCTCCTCATCCTCATCCTCCTCCTCCTCCTCCCTCCTCCTCCTCCCTCCTCTTCCTCCTCCTCCTCCTCCTCCTCCTCCTCCTCCTCCTCCTGCTCCTGCTCCTCCTCCTCCTCCCTCCTCCTCCTCCTCCTCCTCCTCATCCTACTCTACCTCCTCCTCCTCTCCTCCTCCGCCTCCTCCTCCTCCCTCTCCTCCTCCTCCTCCTCCTCCTCCTCCTCCTCCTCCTCCTCCTCCTCCTCCTCCTCATCCCCCGCCCCCGCCCCCGCCCCCTCCTCCTCCTCTCCTCCTCCTCCTCCTCCTCCTCCTCCTCCTCCTCCTCCTCCTCCTCCTCCCTCCTCCTCCTCCTCCTCCTCCTCCTCCTCCTCCTCCTCCTCCTCCTCCTCCTCCTCCTCCCTCCTCCTCCTCCTCCTCCTCCTCCTCCTCCTCCTCCTCCTCCTCCCCCGCCCCCGCCCCCGCCCCCCCCCTCCCCCTCCTCCTCCTCCTCCTCCTCCTCCTCCTCCTCCTCCTCCTCCCCCTCCTCCTCCTCCTCCTCCTCCTCCTCCTCCTCCTCTCCTCCTCCTCCTCCTCCTCCTCCTCCCCCCACGAACCCGCTCCCTCCCCCTCCCCCACCTTCTTCTCCTCCTCCTCCTCCTCCTCCTCCTCCTCCTCCTCCTCCTCCTCCTCCTCCTCCTCCTCCTCCTCCTCCTCCTCCGTCCTCGTAATGGGCCAGCCTCTCACAGTCGACCTCGGCGCTCTTAGCTCAGCGCAGCTTTGCGACCGTGGCTGGCCCTCCGAGCGTGCAGAAGGACCTCGATGAGATGCACGCCGTTTCTGGCCAGCACTTCAAGGGCAGCGGCCGATCGTTGCCGCGCTCAGGTCTGTCGCGCGCCAGACCGCCGCGAGTCGTGGCGGAGGAGATGGCGATTGAGGTGGAGAGGAGGAGGGCGAGGATTTAGAGGATCCTACGACTCGGCTCGTGCAGTGCGAGTGCCCCCTGATGGGCTTCTGCTGGCATCCATGCATCTTCGGGGTAGGCCCGCCGACCACGAGTACCCTTCGTTTCTACCATCCTTCGTTTTGGACATCGCCCTGGGGGGTAGGATTAGGACGGGCATGCCTCCCCAGAGGCGGATTTGGGACGAAGATTGCAAAAGATTGCATCACAGTCAAAATATGATCAAACATAGTTGAAAAGTCGTCCCCAGCCTTTTTTTCTATGTTTGAACATTCCTCCTGTAGAGGGACAGGCCCGACTTAAGGGTAGCATTGGAAGTTGGAGGTGGGCTCCGTCCTCGTCGTGGTTGAATAGGGGGCCACATGCGAACCCTACCCCTACCCCCCACGATTTCTGAGGGGGAGGGTGGGGTTCACTCCGTTCGGGAGCTCCCGAGCGAAGTGAACCCCACCCTCCCCCTCCCAAATCGAGGGGGGTAGGGGTAGGGTTCGCAGGTGGTCCCCTATTGAAGCTCCGACTTGCCATACGTGGCCGAGCTGTGCGGCGAGGCCTCGCCTGGCTGCAGCACATGAGGCCGCGCGCCTGCGGCTCTTCCTGGACGCCGCTCTCCGTTCGGGCCAGGCGAAATGGGGGGATAGCAAAGGGGGGGGTTAGAACCAGCTCACGTAGCTGATCTTCCCGGCGCCAGGAGGCGCCAGGAGGCGCCCATGTATCGAGGAATGGGCCAGGCCGCGGGGCCGAAACCAGCTGCATGCAGCAGATGTCGTAACCCCCCCTTTCCCTATCCCGCCCTTTCGTTCGGCCCGATCCTTTCCGACGACAGCGCGATGTCCTCGAGCCCCATCCAGGGTGCCGGGCGAGTGGGATGGGAGGTGGTTGTGAGTAACGTTTAACCGATCCCCATCCCCAGCGGCGTGGCCTGGGCCCCACTGGCCCATTCACCCACCCAGATGGGGATACAGGTCGTTCCCTTCGGGTTTTCGAGGGGTGCATCCCCAACTGGGGTGGTATTTTGATGGGGGTCTCGAAGGGGAGGGCGATGGGGATGGGGATCGGTTAAACGATACCGAGGTTGGGCCAGCGATCCCGCACGGCCTGCCCGAGCTGTACGAGGCAGGCGCATGCCTTACTTGCGACGGCGTTGTCGCGACGCCGTTCGCTGGCTCTTCAGGCGGATCGCCCCCAGAGCATGACTGAGCAAGGAGGAGGAGGCAGAGGAGACGGAGGAGGAACACAGGGAGAATGAACGGGGGGATGAGCGGCACGAAGACTTGAGCAGGGACCGACCGTCCCAGCGTTCCAATAGTGTTACCCCGAAATGTTCTTGGAACCCAAAACTGTTCTAAGAAGAAAACAATGTTCTTAGAACACGAACCCGATGTGATAAAACAAAACAGACTCCGCCAGAAATGTTCTAAGAACACTTCGTGGGAACCACGAAAGGTTCTCAGAACATTGTTTGGTAGCGCTATAGGCGAGCCAGGACGCTTCGCCACTGCTTGAAAGACTGGGAGACCGAGACGGACGATGTGGCTCGAGCCGCCGCATGCCGAAGCACAAGCCGAGGGGGCTCGCCTGCGTGCCGAGCACCGTGAGGACGAGCAGGGCGGTGCAGGCAACCTCGGCGACGCCCTGCTTGGCCAAGCCGGGCGCCCCGGCCCGGAGCGGCAAGACACTCCTGCGGCCGCGGTCTCGGCCGGCCCGAATCGGGCGTTGGCAGAACCGGGTTTAGTGGAATTTGGTTTAATGATCTGTACCAGGGGCACCCCCCCGTCCCATGTCCACTAAGCGGAACTGCCGTCACCCGAAGAAACACAAACTATGGCAAACCTGGTTTAGTGATTCTGGCCAACTCAAGGGTTCCAGTGCCCTACCACTAACCAGGTCCCCTTACCTGGGGTCCTGCCATGCCCGACCGATCACAACCGTGTGCTGTCGATGGTCATCCTCATGACAGCAACGGCTGCAACGCGTCTGCTGCGCGTCGCGGGCGATCTCTGCATCGAGGACACACGGTGCTACCATTGCTGCCGCTGCACGCAGCCATGCACATGTGTGCAAGATACCTGGACCGTCGGACGCCGATGCGCTAGGGCAAACGCGCGGCACAGCAGGAGTCACTGCCCGCGGATCAGTCCTCTGCAGCCTGCTGAGTTGGGTTGCCGTGGCACGCAGCCTTCGGGGATGGACCGGCCCCGTTTCAGTAAAACACCCTCTAGTGACAACGACTCGGGACCATACCTGGCGAGCGCAGGCCCACTAAACTTGCGGCCGCGACGCCTTCTCGAGATCCGAAACAATCGATTCGCTAATCGACCTGGCTAGAGGCATTCCAGATGGGGTCCGAGCAGATGGGGTCGGAGGATCTCGCCGCATCGCTGATTCGGCGATGCCTCGGCGACGTCGGCGTGGAGAAATTCGAACTCCACATAGAGCCGCATCGCTGATGTATCGGCGATGTGGCGCGATCTCCGACCGCATCTACTCGGTCCGAATCTGGGAGGCCTGCAGTAGGAGCTCCACCACCAGAAACCGTCCACCAGAAACCCAGCCCTGAGACCCCAGAACGTCCATGATTCTGTTGGTGTTTTTGGTGTGGGAACGTCGCGCTTTTTCCATAGGGAAACCATCGAAACCCAAGAAACCCAAGGAACCCAGGGAACCCTGGAGGCGAGCAGGGTGTCTCGTGGCACGGGCTTCCGCTGCAGACTGGCAGGGTGGAAACTCCATCCACCTCCGATGCCCGCGGAAGCAACTCGGAGCCTGCCGCCGTCCCGTCTAACACGCCCATCGCGAAAGCAAGGGACGGGTGGCAGCAGTCGCACCTTATCCTCCTCCTCCTCCTCCTCCTCCTCCTCCTCCTCCTCCTCCTCCTCCTTATCCTCCTCCTCCTCGTCCTCCTCCTCCTCCTCCTCCTCCTCGTCCTCCTCCTCCTCCTCCTCGTCCTCCTTATCCTCCTCCTCCTCGTCCTCCTCCTCCTCCTCCTCCTCCTTCTCCTCCTCCAACTCCTGGTCGCATCTTATCCTCCTTATCCTCCTCCTCCTGTAAAAGGACAAACAAAAACATAAGCATAAACTGTTGGAGGTAGGCGCGGATTTCTTGGATCCGCGTCGAACCCCCCTCCCTGGCGCGCGGAGCGCGCCAGGGGCGGCGCCGGAGGCGCCGCCGGGGGGCCCCATGCGCCGATCCGAGAAATCCGCGCGGAGCGCCAACAGTCTATGATTATAGCGTTCTTTCTTCTTCGATCCTCGCAGTCTTCTTCGTCGTCGCAGTCCTCGCCGTCGTCGACGTGGCCGCCGCCTGCGTCGTCCTCTGCGTCGTCCTGCCGTCTTCTTGACACTACCAGTCCACTTCTCCTCCTCCTCCTCATCCTCCTCCTCCTCCTCCACCTTCCACTCCTCATCCTCCACCCGATCCTCCTCCCGATCCTCCTCCCGATGATCCTTCTCCTCTTCCTCCTCCTCCTCCTCCTCCTCATCCTCCTTCTCCTCCTCCTCCCCCCCCAGGACCAGTTCTGCATCCCGAGTGGTTGTCCGACGGTCCCGGAGCCCATGGAGGGCCCCGAGAGCCCGAATGCGGAGGAAACAAAAACAGAACCCGTTTCCCTGACGACCCGTTTGCTTCATGGCGAGTCTCCATCGTAGCCGTGAGAGGGCGCAATTTCCGCATACACGAAAACGACCGACGGTCCGCAAGGACATCTTGGATCTGCGCTGGACACCCCTCCCCGGCGTGCGGAGCGCGGAGAGCGCCAGCGTCGGCGGCAGCGGTGCCGCCGGGGGGGGGGCCCAGCCCAGAGCCAAGGAATCCACGCGGACCGCCGACAGTTTATGTTCAGGCACTTGTTCGTCGAGCCTCGTCTGTTGATGTGTCATGCGTGTCTGTCTTGTGCTGCTCAATGGCTGGTTATGTTTATGACATGGCTGCTTCTGCCTGGCTCACGATGTTGCATGCTGTCCCATGCGCTGCTTCGTGGTACGCTGCTTTTTGTTTGCGTATGTCCTTTTATGCTTATGTGGCTGCTGCCTCATGTGAGCGTTCTTCTATTCGGCGTTTCGACATTGGGAAGAAGGGGGGGGGGGTCGGGCTCTGGACCTCTGCTTGGCGCGCCTGTTTGCAGCAATGCGTCCATTATGGGGGAGGCTCCACCTGCTCGAAGCCAGCGCCAAAAACAGCCAAGATCTACTCCAGGGGGGGGGGAGGAGGGGCGGCGAGGGCCGGCGCCGATCGGCAAAACAATGAATAACAAAAACGCCCACCTGCTTTTTGCATGTTTCACGCTGCTTACGCTCTACGCCCTCGACTCACGGCGAGGCTTCGTCGTTGCCGTGGC
>CAUYUJ010014282.1:1921604-1993421 GCA_963575745.1 Prorocentrum cordatum
AGCGGGCCGCCCTTGAGCAGTCCCTCGGGGCCGTTGGCCGCACTTGGGACTGCCAACGGGGGACACCCATTGCTTGGGGAGACCCCAACTCGCAGCCTGTTTTATGGGGGATGCTAGCGAGGTCCCGCCCTGGCTAGCAGCCCCACATCGAAAGCAAGCTTGGGCTACCAGCCCTGGGACGGGGGAGGAGGAGGTAAAGAGGAAAGCGCAAGGGGGGGGGGCAGCGGGAGCCGGCGGGAACGGAAGGGGGAAGGGGGGGCAGACGAGGCGGGGGAGAACGAGGAGGCAGGATGGCGTCCGGCCTCTGGAGAACTGGGCGGTAGGGTTGGGACTGGCTTGGGTTAGAAAAGGGATGTGGGGACGGGGGCGCTTCGTTGGTGGCCACGCCTTAGCAATCTGGACCCAGCCTACATGGACCCCCCTAGTGTTGGCAATATCTTGCCTACCTAGCGCGGCGTGCTACCAGAACTCAAGGCTTATGTGCTGACTCGGGCAAGCCGAAACAACGGACCGCAGGCTAGATGGGTATGCGCAGCATAGCCGTAGCCCACAGTCCTAGCAGAGTTCCAGTGCGGACGGCACTAGTCTTGCCTACCTAGTACTGCTTGCCACCAGAACTCCAGCCTGATTTGTTGAGTCGGGCCAGCCGAAACAACGGACCGCAGGCAAGATGGGTATGCGAAACATAGCCGTAGCCCACAGTCCTGGCAGAGTTCCAGTGCGGACGTCACTAGCCTTACCTGCCTAGTGCGGCTTTCTGCCAGAACTCCAGCCTTGTTTGTTGATGGCGACTGGAGAATGACTCTAAAAACTGTTAGAGTCACGCAAACTCAAGGGCCTTAGCCCGGGGCCCTGACAGAGTTCCCAATTTCTTGCCTACCTTGTGCGGCGTGCTACCAGAACTCAAGGCTTATGTGTTGAGTCGGGCAAGCCGAAACAACGGACCGCAGGCTAGATGGGTATGCGCAGCATAGCCGTAGCCCACAGTCCTAGCAGAGTTCCAGTGCGGACGGCGCTAGTCTTGCCTACCTAGTGCTGTTTGCCACCAGAACTTCAGCCTGATTTGTTGAGTCGGGCCAGCCGAAACAACGGACCGCAGGCTAGATGGGTATGCGAAGCATAGCCGTAGCCCACAGTCCTGGCAGAGTTCCAGTGCGGACGTCACTAGCCTTACCTGCCTAGCAGCCAGGACGAGGACCAGAGCAAGGGGGGGGGCCCCCTCCAGAGCCAGAGGCCCCTGCAAAACGCCGCCAGGACAAGAATCAAATCGGGTGGGGACGAATCCCGGAGATCCGGCGGTTCTGCAGGATGTCTCGGGCGCCGCCGCCTTCTCAGAGCGTCCTGGAACGCTCTGAGAACGCTCCAGAACGCTCTGGAACGATCTATCCTTGTCCTAGCCCGGTCCGATCCGAAGCCCTCGAACCAGCTGCGCTGTGCCCTGCCCTGAAGGCCCGGCACCTGACATTCCAGGCAGCCTCGGCACGGAAGTTGGGCGGAGCCGGGCGCCTGACAGCTTTGCGAACGCAACGCTCCACGGCCAAGATTAGAGAGCCCCTTCTGTCACTCAAGGGTCTGTTCGTTTACCTGCTGCCTTCCACGGCGGATCGGACGCTGCGGCTTCAATGCGCGATTCCAACCGTGGCCGGCGATCTGCCACGCGCCTTTGGCGCGGTCGCTCTTCCTCTGGTTGAAGATGATGCGATCGTACTGGTGCTGCGAGCTTTCGCTCACCCAGTTCTTCAGGGCAGGGGCCAGAGCGTCTGAAACCTCGTCCATCCACTCACCCTCATTAATTTCGCGTTCCTCTGCCATATCCTCCTCCTCCTCCAACGAATATTCCTCCTCCTCGGCCGTTCTCTCGTTGTACTCATCGAGAGCACCCCGTGCTGGCGTCACAAAACTGCATGACCATACTCTGTGGCCGAAGGGTCGGCATGCCCCCCTCTGGGCAAGAGGCTTCGCCGAAGTTGAGGCTGCAAACACTGCGACAGGGACGGCACGCAGCAACTGTGTTTGAGTATATGTTTTTGTGGGTGGGTGACAGTCATGCTGCAGAGAAATCTGGAGAGCTGCCCAACGCCGCTTCGAGACATCCGCGCACCCCTTTTATGGTGTCCAGAGGTGCTGTGCTGTGCTGTGATGTGCAGTGCTGTGCTAAACCCAAACCTAAAAACCCGCGCGCAAGGTGCACCTGAGGGGAATACCGGATCACCCTGAACGCAGCAGCTTCTAAGAAGCTGCTGCGTTCTAATAAGCCGTTGAACAAGTTCTTCACCGGTTGCGGGAAGTCAGCCGGCAGCGCGGGGAGCGAAGAAATCCAGAATACCCTGACGAAAATCATATGGTTTCTTGATGCACGCCCCCACTGTACCGCGTCACTCGGTGCCTCCGCGTCGCAGAGTTCAACCTTGAACGCCGTCGCTGGCGTCGCCGGCGCGCCATCGCCGCAGGAACCGAATTACCGCAGACCTTGCAGACGAGGCAGCGCGGAGGAAGACGAGGGATAGGAAAGCCTTTCTCCAGACGAGCACGGACGGCTTCTGCTCCGCTCGGAGGAGCACCGCGGCGTCTCGGCCCTTGTGGCCTCGTGCATCTCGCGGGCTCTCGGCATGCACACGGCGCGCCGCTGCTGGCCACTCGCCGGCGCGTCCAAGCGAGGCGGCGATCCCAGAGGGGAGGCGGCAAAATGAGGATCGGGGCGCCACACGACACCCGACGCCTTGAAGGAGCCGCAGCGTAGAGTGGCAAGAAACGACTGGAGCTGCCCCGATGTCAGGGGGAGGGGGCGTGCATCTCTGCGCGTGGAGAAAAGGGGTCTGGATGGAGACGGGGAGCCTGGACCCCAGTGCTAAGCCTGTGGCCAGCTTTTCCACCTCGAGCCGTTCTTGTTTGTTGCAGGTTCGGCGGCCAGGAAGGGCCCCGGGAGGCCGAGATGGCGAAAAATTCTGGACCTCTCTCCAGTCTCTCCATCTCAAGAAAAGCATTCGAGGGCCAAAGAATAGCACCAGGGCATCGACGCCCTGATTCCTGTCGAGGTTTGAAGCAGTCCAGATAGGTCTATAGGTCTGGAGTACGATTTTGTTTAGCACTCCGCCCCCAGTCGCTGCCCTTGAAGACCTCCGCTCTCCACGGCGAGCCGTGCGCCCCGCGGGTCTGTGCCCGCACACGGCACTGGCCGCTGGCCGCGCGGCGCTACCGCCGCGCGACCCAGGCCAGCCGCGGCACCGGCGGCGACGCCAGCGGTTCCGCCAGCGGAGAGGAGGAGGAAGAGAAGCAGGAAAAGAGGAGGAGGAAGAGGAGGAGGAGGAGGAGGAGGAGGAGGAGGAGGAGGAGGAGGAGGAGGAGGAGGAGGAGGAGAGGGGGGGGGAGCCAAAAGGAGGGGGCCAGCTAGGCACCACAACCGGCGTGGGTCGCGCTGCCGGTTGCAGGGCCCTGGCGGAGGACTACGTAGGCTTTCGCGGGACCGGGCCATGTCCTTGAAGGACCCCCCAACCGATCAAACGAACCCCCTCAAAAATAACATGAGATTTCACCCAGGGGGGGTCCGGCTCTCCCCTGGCCCGGCCCGGCGCTGCTGAGTGGCGAGCGCCCCCGCTGCTCACGAGCCCTTACCCTTACCCTTGCCCTTGCCCTTGCGCTGGGTCTCCGCCTTCCTAGGGTAATTCAAGAATTCCTTGCCCTGCCACACTTCCGACACGTCGTGTTCGCATCGCCAGAACCGCGGCATACCTTCTCGTGGCGAATGCGGGCCCCCGCCGGAATTGGCTCATGACATTTCCTGCTTTTGTCTCGATTCCGAGGGACTTTCGCTTAAACGTGCAAGCGTTTTGGGAACATGTTGGAGGCAGTTTTTGGGGCCTCTTGGGGAGCGTCTTGGATGCATCTTCAGAACCGCCATGCACTCCTAAACCTGCTGACTCATGACCAGGCCATGGTTGGTATGCAGCTCGCACTGATGAGCGACACTGGTCAGCAAGGACAGGCAAGGAGCGCAGCAAGGGAAGGCACAACTCGAAACAAAGGAAGAGGGAAGCGGGGCGAAGAGCGAGGGGGACCGCGCGCGGGGGGGCGCGGGCCCCGGCGCTCCCGCGCGGGACGCTTTCCGCGGCGCCCCGCGGCGCGGCCTCAGATCCTCTCGCGCTGCAGCCTGGGCGGGGCCGGTTCGCACACGGCCACGCAGGTGACACGATGCTGGTGGCCGGCGAGGGTCCTCTCGCAGGTGCCCGCCGCGAAGTCCCAGACCTTGAGGGCCCCGTCGTTCGACCCGGACACCGCGCGCCCGGGCCCCGCGAGGGCCACGCACGTGACCCACCCCTGGTGGCCGGCCAGGGTCCTCTCGCAGGTGCCCGCCGCGAGGTCCCAGACCTTGAGGGTCTTGTCGACGGACCCGGACACCGCCGCCCGGGCCCCTCGAGGGCCACGCAGTTGACAGACTCCTGGTGGCCGGCCAGGGTCCTCTCGCAGGTGCCCGCCGCGAGGTCCCAGACCTTGAGGGTCCTGTCCTCCGACCCGGACACCGCGCGCCCGGGCCCCGCGAGGGCCACGCACGTGACCCACCCCTGGTGGCCGGCCAGGGTCCTCTCGCAGGTGCCCGCCGCGAGGTCCCAGACCTTGAGGGTCTTGTCGACGGACCCGGACACCGCGCGCCCGGGCCCCGCGAGGGCCACGCCAAAGACCCACTCCTGGTGGCCGGCCAGGGTCCTCTCGCAGGTGCCCGCCGCGAAGTCCCAGACCTTGCGGGTCCCGTCCTCCGACCCGGACACCGCGCGCCCGGGCCCCGCGAGGGCCACGCAGGTGACACACTCCTGGTGGCCGGCCAGGGTCCTCTCGCAGGTGCCCGCCGCGAGGTCCCAGACCTTGAGGGTCCTGTCCTCCGACCCGGACACCGCGCGGGCGAACTTCACCGCGATCGGGGCCTCCTGCTCTAGTAAGTTTCCCGTGCAAGCCTGGTTTCTTATTCTCATTACGATCAGAATAAACCGAACAACAAACTCCGATCAGAGGAGGAGGAGGAGGAGGAGGAGGAGGAGGAGGAGGGGGAGGGCGGCTGAGAGCAGTCGCCACGGAGTTGGGCGTGGCTGAGTGGGGGGGTCACAAAGGGGGGGGTCATACATGGGGGGGTCAGGAACGGTCCCCCGTTCGTGCCCCTTTTTCGGGCCCCTCTGGAGTCCCAGGGGGCTCGTTTGGGTACCGTGTGGGTATCTTTTCGGACCACCCTCGCCACCCACCCATTTATGACCCCCCATTGCGCACTGTCCAACGGGGCTGTACGATGTGTCCCGCTCCGAACTCCCCTTTGCCTGTGCACGCGATCGTGAAGGTCTGCACACGCAAAAAAGACAGAGCTCCTGAGAGCAAAGTCGTAAGCACCATCATATGGGCACCCACGTGTCCACGCGGCAAAGAATTAAAAACCAGGTCTTCTAGTACGAGGCAACTGAGCAAGGCAAGTGTCTTGTCCAACCTGCTGCAGAATTTCGAGAATGGTTGGTCATTGCAAGCTGACAGGGCACCTTTAGACAGCTTCCATGTGCAACGTGTGCGACGTGTTTCGAAATTCCGACTGCGTACGTGTCCAGAATTTCTAACAACGAAGTTCTAGAAGGTACACAGGAGCCGACGCTGAGCGAGACGCTCCGTATTCGGCAGATGAGTGTGTGTATGCCGATTTCGGCACTCCCAGAATATAATCGCCTCCAGTTCCTTACGTGTGAGACTGGCCCAAGGCTGCCTGATCCAAACAGCAGAGGGCTTCCAGCGTCTACTCGCTTTTGCCTAAGGTGTGCTCTCCTCGCCAATCCTGCCCCGCCCCTTCTTCTCCTCCCCTCCCCCCCCTCGCAATTGAGCGCGCGCAACGTTTATCTACCAATGCGCCATACAGGCGCCAGGCTTGACTTGACGTGACTTTCTACTTGTTTGCCGGTGCGCCATGACACCTTCAAGCAAGAATTCATGTCTTTGTGCCGCCCTCCTGTCTCGTCCCCCTCCCCTGCCCTCCTCCTTTTCATCCGCTTCCTCCTTACTCTTCCAGTCACGCACGTTGTAAAGTCACAGTCGGACGGCTTACAGCCGCTCCCGCAAAGCGGTGAGATCAGGCCGGCAGTGTCTTTTGCCCACGCGCTCCGGCGTACGGCACTTTGTTCGTTCGCTCTGACTTCTGCCGCCATACTCAACGAGACGATCGCAGAGATTAGGGGAACAAAACGTGGCATCAACATAAAAACTCGGAGGTGCGAGCGGATTTCTCGGATCGGCGCTGGACCCCCTTCCCAGGCGCGCGGAGCGCGCCTGGGGCGGCGCCAGAGGCGCCGCAGGGGGGCCCCAGCGCCGATCCGAGAAATCAGCGCAGACCTCCGAGTTTGTACGTTTATGTCGCTTTTTTGTTTCCCTAAAGATCACCGCGATGCCGCTCCGCTCCACGACGCGCGCACATGGCGGCAGCCCTGCTGCCGAGCCGCTGCACCCGGGCCAGGACGGCGGCCATTGGCCTCTCTCCCCGCTCGGAGCGGTGCGACTCTCCCCCGGGCAGGAAAAAACACATCCGCCGCCGTGGCCCCCATGGCACGTTGAGGCGTGCTGGAATGCAAAGTGCATTCTGGCAGTGTTTCTGCACACGTCGGTCGGAAGAAGTAGGTAGAAACATGAAGTAGGAAGGCGCATATAGTAGATTGGGTCCAGGTCTTCCCAGATAGTAACAAAACGCAGCAACAGCAAGCCGATTCTTGAAGTAAGAAGGCGCTTGGAGTAGATTGAGTTTGAAAGGGGCTGCCCAGCCAACAGCTTCGCATTAGGCAAAGCCGAGCTCCAGCTCTGTTGTATCGTAGAAACGACAGTCCCAGAGCAAGACGAGATGCCATCTCAAGCAAGAGGTGATACCTTTTGGTCTCGATAGCGACTGTGTGCCTCGCGGTGAGGCACACTCAAATCTGGGCGGCCGGCCGCTTGAGCCAAGGCGGCCGCGGGCGCACGCTCGCTTCCACTCCGTACGTCCCCCAGCTCGAGTCGAGGGGAGGGAGACGAAGCGTGCGTCCGCCACCCGTATAGCAGGAACAGTTCAGCAGCTAACCGATACAAAGACAGGAAAGGAGACGGGCCCAAAGGAGGTGGACCCGCCAGCAAGTTGCCTCGCATATAAAACGTACTCATCAGGCGGCCACAGAGCTTCTTGTCTGGCCGGCCCGATATGGAGTATGTCTTTTCAGGCCATGTTCGAAGGTCTGTGTACCTCTTATGACTTGTAGGAGCATATCTCTGTCGATGTTCCCCTTGGTGTGTCCATCCGCTGTCATGTCGCGGGTATCACACCACCTGAGTGCCATGCACGATTCCACGCTCCATCATCTGTCGTATCCAACTGATGTGTCCTAAAAGGGTACAACCAGTCGGCTTCTTCAAGTCTTTGCTTGACAGGGACTTGAAAACAGACTCAGCATTGATGGCCAAGGTAACCTTGATGCTCAGGCCACCAAGCTCAAGTCTATATTTCAACTGAGTGGGCGTGAGTGGCCCCGCGTGGAGCTCGTGCAGGGTCACAATCGTGGGACAACAGTCCTCCAAAATTTGGGCTGCTGTAAGTGTCTCTGCTGAGTAGCTTGAGCGGACTTGCAAGCGGTGAGACTTGCAGCACGCATCAATCAAGTGAACGACAGGTTTGCCAGATGACGTGTTTCCACGTCGTAGCAGGTTTGCCCCGCGAATACCATCGCCTTTGACGTCGTCATCGGCGTCTCCACTCAGGCGTCGATAGCCTGAGTCGCTATGTGGGTCGACCTCACCCGCGGGGTTCATCGCCTGGTAGACGATCTTCTTCGGGCAGACCTGTAACTTTCTAGTGATCGCGTTCAATCGTCGCACTGGAAAATTGGTCGGTTCTTGGACACGCTGAAGAGATACGACATATACCGTCAACCATACCTGGGTGATCAGCGCGCATGCCAGCGCACCTCTGAGGCTGACGAACATGTCTGCCAACATCTTGGTCGCTTGAGCGTCAGCGTCAGCACCGGTCAATGCAGGATGTCGTATAGGACGGAGCTGTTTGATATATCCATACTGATCCAAAGTAACATTGCCGTCCTCATCCTTAGTGTACCTCACAACACAGTTAGTGCATGTGTGCTTGCTGAGTTTACACTTACCGAAGGTATCCTCAACGCGTTGGGCATACTTGTCAATAGTGTCCTCAGTACCGGCCATACTAATGTCATCAACATGCTTGGCCGTGAGCAAGTTGTTGCTCGTCTCGACCTCCTCGTCGTAAGACGTACGACGGAGGCCAAATCCTCTGGTGGTTCTCCTGAGCTTAAATGAGAAAGCCCGTGGGGCGTCCTTGGTGCCTGTGCCCATTTCCAGGCACTGTAGACAGTGCTTTGACTCGTCGTAGTTCTCAAATCCTGGAAGATCACGGAGCACAGTTGCCGATCCAGGCGGCAAGGTAAAGCACTCCACGCGTTCCTTTTCACCAGTTGCTTCAGCGAGTTCCTGATAGGTCAATCCCTTCAGGAAGGCCATGTTGATGTCAAGGGAAGCAATGACCCACTGCTTCTTGCACGCTGCCGTGCTAGCAAGTAACCTCTGGCTCGACCTTCTGGCTGTTCCCGAAAATGTTTCTACGCCGAAAACTTCATGGTCCGCGAGGCCTCGAAGTACCAAACGAAGTCGGATGGTACGTTCCATCTCGCCCCCTTCGTTCTTCACGAATTTCCATGCGTATACATACCTCGAAGTCATGATGTTCGATGCTTTGGCTATCTCCTGCATCTTAAAGCATTTGCGGCCGAACCATATCTTGAGCTCAGTGAAGGGGCCTTCGATATTTTCTCGGAATTCGCCTGAATGTCAGCTTTGGCGAGGAGGTAGTCTTTCTTGACGACCACTTGCTCGCTTTGCAGCGGCGGTCACATATACTCGCATAGTGGTCACCCGGTAGGCATCAAATAACTTGCGTTGCTGATCGGACAAGACTACCTTTGACATGTCTGTCGTAAGGCACAGTTCAACGTATCGACCGTTTTCGTCAGAGTCGAGTCCGTAGCTGTCGTCTTCGACCATGGTGCACCGGGGGGCGTGGTACGTCTCCTCGGCATCGGGATCGCGAGTGCGCCCCCACTTCGGCAGGTGTCCCCGCTGTTCATCAGCTACAGTGATCAGCACACTCTGATCAGGAACCATATGTGTAGGTACGGTAAAGAGGTCTTCTAGTGGAGCTGCCTCCGACAAGTCTCTTTCCTCTCGCAGTTCTGCGTACCACACCTCCATGACATGTGACTCAAGATCAGCTTCTGATTCCTCGTAGAACGTAGACAGCCGTCCGTCATCATGTTCTGGTTCGGCTTCTGAAGCCTTTCTTGTAGCTCCTTCAGGTGTCGGCGCATCAGCCAAGTCCTCAAAATTTGACATAACCTGATCGAAGCCTGCCTGAGGAGTGGACTTCAGGCAGTGGGTAATTCGTGAATGTGCTGATAAAGTTATATCATGCGTATTCAGAGCAGTACCTCCTGCTTCGTAGTAGTGGAATCCTGGGTTCACGTCATTGTCGTAATGGGCCAATGTGCAACTGTCAGCATAAGTAACCGGAGGTAGCTTATGTATACTCTTGGCTAATATGACCGAAACTAAGTTCTCGATGCGAAAGAAGTTTATGATGAGATATTGTAGAGCCAAGTGTACCTTTGGAGATAGGCGACTTGCGATTGTCATCTGAAGCGTACCTTTCTTGGTCGGCACATAACCAAATGTCACGATAGGTCTCCCCGCTGACAGGCTGGCTACGAACGTCAGCAATGAACGTAGTGCAGCGCTGTCGGAGCCAATCTCTCGGGCTGTGAGTGCTTCAATATAGAGCGAATGTCTTGCATCGCCGTATTGTACTTGAACATCTCGATTGCCTACTCGGATGATGCCCTGACCCCTTTCGGGATCATGCCTTACGACTGGGATTGGGCCCACTCCAGCCCCCCATGTCATCTTTGGTAGTCGTAGGGCGATGGTAGTCGACCAAATCTCCTTCGTCATAATAGTGCTGACCTGTAATTGTCGCCTGGGTGCGTAGAGCACGATTAGTCTTAGCTACTGCCGTAGCCTGTGTGATCGCTTCAGTCTATACCCTGCGCATCGTCTGTTCACGAGAATGATATGATGTTTCGGTCGGCTGCTCGTGGTCCAGAACAAGAAGGTCAGGGAGCATTGCTGGTTGCCGTCCAAACAGTGCATTGTATGGACACACTTCGTTGTTCAAGGTAAATGCGTTGGCGGCGAACAAGGCTTCGTGCAGTAGTCTGGTGAACACAAGAGGTATGTCCAACCTACTGGGTTCAGCCTCCATGACGTGAAATAGATGACGTAGGATGCCATTTCTGGCCTCGATCGTCGTAGCGTGCTGTCCACGCGCGCGCATTCTAAGTTCAGTGCCTTTTGCCTTTAGGACTGCTTTCGCAATGTCGTTATTAAGGGCACCTTCTCCGTCGGATTAAAGTACCTTAGCCGGTCCAAACTGCATCCAGCACTGATGATACGCATGCAGGATAATGGTCACAGTTTTGTCTGGTATTTCCATCCCAGTAGCATATCGTATACAACGATCGATAATGTGAAATATATTGTGTTCTTGCTTGTAAAACATCAAGTCTCGTTCCCCTTCATCATTCAGTTTGCCAGGTAATGCAGTAGAGGGCATAACTGCGCGCCCAGGTTTGTCCCAAGTTCTGCATTCTCGGCACGTGTCGCAGACGCCCTTGATGAGGTTGAGTCTTACACTGTCCAGACCTATGTTGCTTAAGATGAGTCTCGTCTTAGCATCCCTCGCAAGGAACCAGCGCAAGCGAAGCTTTCGCAACTCGCGTGTTACCACGCTGGGGTCAAGGCTTCGCAAAATTTGTAGACTGATTTGTACATCGAACCGTGACAAGTCTGGTAGTCGTGGTCGTGCAGCAGGGTTCCCTGCTGGTGGTGGTGGAGGCGCTTCTCCGCCTTGTTGTCGACCACGTCTGACTCTAACCTGTGGTAGTCGGAGATGGCCATCCGAGCTACCAGCTCCACTTGAGGCAGGTTGCCCTGCAGCAGGCTCAGCAGCATGTCTTCCAACAGTAATGTCGCGACTGCTTGCGCCCGCGGTAGGTCCAACTCACGAGCCAGGCCTCGGTGCTCTCAGTCGCGTAGGTGCTGGCGCTGCTGGTGCCTCAGGTGGCGGTGATGCTGCTTCAGCAAGATCTGGCGGTGCAGGTCCTGCTGCCGGTCCGACGGGAAACGGCGGAATCTGTCTGTGATTGTCGGGGAGCTTCCAAGGCTTGGCAAACTTACATGTGCCAGGTGTTAGCACATTTAGCACATGTCCAGGTTTGTTCTTCCCCTAGTTCTACTTGCGCCCTGGACACTCCCAGTGATAGTCGTCCTCATCGTACCATCAGCAATGTCTCGGATCTCTATCATAAGAAGGAGAGCGCATGTTGACGTTACCCGCGCAGGCAGGACAACCAAACCCTCCCGACGGTGGTCTCGCAATCGAGCCATCAGGTTGTCGGGGAAGACTCGGGTCGCCCAAATCGCACCCCCTTGCGTTGGCCCCCAAAACGGTGGACGAGCATGGGCAACCATGGACAGGATCACCAGTTGTCTGGAAAAGATCGCAGCCATGGACAGTTCTTGCACACCGACGCATGTTGATGATGACCACTACATCGCTTCCGTTCAAAACGAGTAAGTAATAAGCGATGGTTGGCCATGATCTCAGTCGGTTTTCGCAATCAGTACCCCGTGGAAATCACGTAGACCCGTAGTACATTGATCCATATTCACCTTGCAAGTGCCCTTGCTGTTGACCAACGTAGTCCATGGTGGTATCTGATCCACCCAAGTCCCAACTGTTCTCTTAGGTAGAATCGTCGAAGATCATGTTGACGTACAGCAACCATCCCACAGAACTTGATGTGCGGAAGAACCTCTTTATGATGTTCATGCCAGGTGCCGTAATTAACCTTAGCATTGAAGATGGAAGGCAAGCCAGTCTTTCTGCAGCTGGGCTGTAGCACGACAACCCTGACGAAGCAAACGTCTAAATAATGCATCACTGCATCTTGGACCTCCTTGCTTCCAAGATCAACGAAGGCACGTTTGTCGAGGTTACAGACCTCGGCTGAATGCCAGCTGGGAGATGCCTCCAACTCCCCCACATAGTTCTAACATATCTACCTTGTTGTGTCGTCCGTAACACAAAGTGGGGATTATGGAGAATACATCTGCATGGGATTCAGCAGGTTGCCCTGCAGGTAGGGTGATGAAGGTATCCTCTTCATCGTCGCTATCCGTGTCGGAGTCCAAAGGTACGTCGGTGTATTATGTACTACACCCGGGTCCTTTGAGGTCGTCTCCAGTCATCGCTGCCTTCTTCGACTATGTTGGGTATCTTGCACGGTTTGATGCCAGCTTCTGTGTCTGCTTTCTGTTTTTCTTGTTGTTTAATTATGGCATCTGTTGGTAGTGCTGCCTGTTGTTCTGTCGATGGTGAGCTAGGTGTCGGAAATTCGGAAATAAAGGGTAGCACGCTGCCGCGCTCAATCGAAGGGGGAGGGGGGCGATCGTCATCGATGATCGCCACTCGCCTTGAGCGTGGTCGTGAGCTGCCATCTCCCAGAAGGGTTGGTTCCAGCTGCTCCCAGTATAGTCGAGTACGGATGTTGGTAACACCATCGGGTAATGGTGCGTTATAGTTGTACCCAGTTGGTCCTGGATCTTGATGTCCTGGATGATCGTGTTGTCACCCATGTGCATCGTCACCCGTCTCACAACATGGTCCCATTCAGGGCCATTCTTAGGAGACTGAACGCAAGTTCGAACTCCCTTATCAACACGAATATGGATACTCAGATGTACAGCACTTGTGTGATTTCTTTGTGTGTTATGCAAACCCATTTGATCAATCAACCTTGCGGTCAGGATCGCTAGCGTTTGTTCCGCCATTCAGCCTTCTGAGCACCTTGTCCGTACCAGTCTAGAATATGCTCAGTAGGTTCTGCAGGCCCCCCTGCTATATTGCATGCGCATCGCCATAAATTGATGGGGATGCGCGCGCACGTAGTAGCCACTTGCAGATATGACCCGCTGGGCAACTTGTTCGCGCGGTCGCACTTAAGGCCGAAGTGGCAGAAACGCATGCGCATGACTTGCAAATTCAGATCTTCAATAACAGCTCGCATGGGACCTTGTCTCCAGAAATATTCCTGTGGCCCCACAAGTACAATGGTCATGCGTAGAGCCCGAGCCTTTGACATCAGATTTTGGATACGCTGGTAGCGCGGCGCTGCCCTCTTGCCAGGCAGCCTCACATACCAGTCAGCAGGTATCGCAACCCACAACAGTTGGTAATCGCCCGAGAGTAGCGCACCCAAATACTGTGTACCAGTGGAGGTCATCACCTCCGCATGTGCGATACGATCGCACATATCCACGGGCTCGGAGTTCAGCGCAAGCTGTCCGTAGATCCTCGATAACGAATGCACGAGAGTGATAATGATGTGACATTCCTTCTTTTTCTGCAGCGGCCACACAGCCGGGTCCACTGCCGTTCGCGGCAGCCGCGCAGCCGGGCTCGCCACGGCCCCTGGCACGCACAGCCGACGCCTGGGAAAAGAATGCAGGTTTCCCCGCGGTTGCTGACAGCACCCGAGCGTTCGGCCTGCCCTTGCAAGCGCGAGTGGCCGTGGCACGCGCCTGCATCCGTCACGTTTGGCGATGGGGGCGTCCAAATACCAGTGCCGCGCTGCGCTGCAGAACTGCTGCTTGAAGTATAAATATCAAACTTCTCAGCAGTATCATCCACTTCCGCACGTGTCCCTGCCTGTGCATCAGGAGGTGTCCACTTCGTACCCTCCTCGTAGATGGCCCTATCTATATATATATATATATATATATATATATATTCGCCAGCAAACTGCGGAGGGCGAAATCCTTCTCAGCCGAGATAGGGGTAGTCCCAAAGGACATATTTCTGCGATGCCATGTCCTCAAGGTGTCATTCACCAAAGACTGGATCGTGAAAGCGAACGTCTCCCCATTGATAGAGAAACTAATGCCCTTCGTATCCTGTGACATCATGTGTGCGTGGGCATCGTGCACAGCAGGTGTCCCTGCGATTGGCTCTGGATCGGATGCTTCATTGACGAGTAACGGAGCTTCTTCGCACTGAGGATTGGCCGTGATAGTAAAGGACATCGATCCTTGATCCTCAGTAGCCGTCTCGTAAACGTCAGCTTTGAATGCCAGATGCCCGGAGGGCGTCTTCATCAGGTCAAGTGCCCTGGCATACTTTCCGAGTAGAACTTTGTACATCTCCACTCCAGGGATGATCATCTTCTCGTGCCCCTGCTCCAGGATCAGAATGGTCCTCATGTTGGACATGCTCCTCAGACCCAGGTTAAAAGGGAGGTTCTCTCCAGAGCCCTCAGCCACATTTGCTGGGTACGTATCAAGTCTCGGCGCAGCAGGTTGCCCCGCGGAATCTGCCCATTCTTTGCATGCGATCTTGCGGTGCAGGGATGCATCGCAAATCGCGGCGCCATGTCCCACTCCTGACACATACAACCTCTTCGTGAGGTTCAGCCTTTTTACTAGCGTGCCCGTAGGAACGCGATACCTGCTCAAAGTTGTGTGCCGTCTTTAATCCAATTCCATTGATACGACTGCCCATATCCGAAAGAATAATCAACATACCATTGATCATACTCCCACTGTTGGCTGCCAAGGCTAACGCATGGCGTTCGCCAAATATTCCAGGAACTCCGGATACTGTCGCTCCACATAAGACCTTTGCGACGCCGCTGTTCCAGCACCCAATCAACCCTTGACAAAGATGTAAATACATTCGTATACCCACGAGCCTCGTCTTCCGTAATAGGATTCTGCTCGAAGTTCCAGGCTGCAGGGCATCCGTCATGCATATGTGGGTGAGACGTGGAGGCAGTGGGTAAACTCAGGAACGTTTCCTCCTCCGCGCGCATGCTTTCTGGCCATCGGTAATTTTCGTAAGTACCGTGTACAGCATGTCGAGTTTATATATCCCACTGCTGCCGATGCGCATGCTTGCAGGGCCCTCAGAACTGAGCTGACTGCGTGAACGAAGACCTCGCCCATATAGCATATATGAGCGCAAAGACTGAAGCCATTGAGCACTCCTGTCAGTAGCCCTTTCCATGCGCCTCAACCTTGCGCCATTCACTGGTACCGAAGATGGAGCCGATCGAGCAAGTGTCCCTGCGTTGCTGTCGGTCTCTGCTACCAGTAGAATAGGTGCGTCAGTAGCAGGTGCCCCTGCAAGTGTAGCTGCCTCCGTTACTAGCCCCGCGTTGACCAGTGATGCAGGTAGCCCCGCTGGAGTCGTCGCATATACAGCCGCGGCGCTGGCCATCATGGCCGTAACGCGGTTGAGCTCTTCACGGAGGTCCCTGAGCTCGTTCGCCCTCTGGAGGATGTCTTCATGACGAATATGTGATTCTTGATCTCCAGCAAGGGCGTAGTGGAACTCGGCAGTAGTGAGGCCAACACCCCTGCATATAGCACAGGGGGCCTCGCTCGCGGAACCTTCCATGTTTCCAGCCAACTGCCTATCCACATGGGCTTGTACCACACGATCCCAGCACTGTGCGTGGAATATGTGGCCGAACTGGAGGCGCCAGATCTTGTCGTGATTCATGAGCAGGTCCAGGCACATGGCACACTTACTGAAATCGCCGTCACTGATGATGGGCGGTGTTCCCGCTGGCCTGATGCGCGTCTGACGCTCCAGGGTGGATCCTCCAGCTTCGGATCGAATAGGTGATAACGTCGGCAGCTGCATTGATGCAGCCATGGCTGGACTGCTCGCAGGTGCCCCTGCTGTATTATGGTAAGCAGGCTGCCCTGCGCGGCTCTTCATTCTGTTGGCCCGACGATCTCGATGTCGGCGCTGCCGCGTGGCCTGCATAGTCAAATTGGCTTGCTGCGCCTCGTGCATGGCCAGGATTTCAGGGCGCATCTCTCCCATGGTCGGCGGCAGCACTAGGCCTGGAGGCTGTTGCTGCACATCTTGATCCATGGGGGGGGCCAGATAACCATAGTGAGGTATCTGTCCTGGCACACCTGATGAATATCCTGAGCCGCGTGTCTACTGCGACAGGTAGAAATCGTCGGCCGTCTCCCGAACATATGGATTTGCGGGCTGTGTTCCCGCCCGACGAGTCCCACTCACCTGCGCATGATAATCAGGAAAGGGTGGACGATCCATTTGCGCTGCCGTGAGAAGATCAGCAGACGTTGGATCGTAAATCGGATGGCTGAAGAGTGCTGGCACATAACCAAACCGATCGGGGTTGTCGGGTGAAGGATTTGGATCCGGAACATACTCCCACGGCGGCGTCCAGTTGGCACTCGGGAGGTCAATACCATCCTTCCGCATGCTCTGAGCGGCCTCACGCATCTGCCGGTGCATCCACTCCTGCTGACCAGCTGAACTTCTCTGTATGGCGTATTGGTCGGAAATAACAGGTTGCCCCGCAATTGGACGTGGCGATGCAAATGGCGATATCGCTTGTAGAGCCTGGTAGAGCTGTGGATCCTTTCGAATACGTTGGGGCCTCGCCTGCAGACTGTTGTTGCTCCCAACACTTTGTAGAGTACCAAATGGTGTAGTAGGCCTGCTCATAGGAGCGCATGAAGCAGGTTGCCCTGCAGGTACTGGCAGCTGTTGAACGTGAGCACGCCACGGATCGTTGGCGCACATCGTATCAGCAGGCGCAATACCACTTGGTGTAATACCTGTCACATCAGCGCTCGGAGCCTGTATCCATGATCCATCAGACCCCCCTGCAGGTGCCCCCGCATAGTATGCGTCCATCATGAACACGTGTGAGAATACAATCAGAGGTGGATCGGGACACTTCAAGTTGTAGGGGGTATCTGGAATCAACCAATTCCTCAAAGATGATGCATCATTGCGAGTTTCGCACATACCATCAATTCAACTATTCGTGCACGGCTGGCTGTCGCCCTTCAAATATAAGGCATCTATCCATATCTGTCCCATACGATTGCACTGACAAAAGTGATTGGGCAAGATCCCGATCAACTGGGCGACGTGAGCGGCAGGGGCCCTGCCATCGCGGCCTGCTGTCATGACGATGTCGTTCGCCAAGCGACCTGCTGGAATATTGGCCCGGACCAAGTTCTTCAAGCTAATCATGATCAGGACTTCGGAATCCATGCGTAGCCCAGATTTGATTCTGTTGTCACCAGGAAGGTATGGGCATCCATGTACGAACTGCATGCCCCTCTTCTTACTGGTGTTGTCGGCGCGACAAGATAAACCAAAACTAAGAATACTTGGCATCTTCTCTCCCATTGAGTTCCACGAATGAAATACCGAGGTGCCCCAGGTGCTGATAGGTCAGTGATCCTCATATATAGGGATTCAAGGCACTTGATACCAGGGCTGCTGCGCCCGTTGGTCGGGCGGATGAAGTAGGTGTCGCAATTCATATCGGAATACCTCACCTTCTTGATATGCAGCCTGTTCTTTTTCATCCAGGACTCATCTATCATGCCGATGAGCTCCAAGACAGCGTAGGCCTGATACGCCCAGTGACGATGTTTGAGAAGGTGGCGTACCGCGTCGAGATGCCTGGGGCGGTACCTTTCGCATCCTTCTGCAGGCCATGTATTGAGTAGCTGCGATAAGTCTGCCCAACCGTCGCACTCGTCATATGTCGCAACCTCGCGAATAAATACGTCTGACAAGCGACCATGGTGAACTTGATTGCGACGGAGAACTGTTGTCAGCCACTCAGACACCTCACGTTGATCTTCGCATTTGAACCTCGGCCTGCGAATATTGTCTGCGCTGAGAGTGTTCTCCAAATATTCCTTTTCTGAATCCAACGTGAGTGCGAGGCGCTTCCGCAGGATGTTGCGCACTGTTTGGCGCGCACGCGCACCTTCGTAATCATGGACAGCAGTGTCCACGATGTTACATTGCACCACCATGTAGCGATCAGCTCCATCATCATTCCGCGGGTGATATGCCGGATTGATCTTCACGCGGCTGCCAGTGTGCATCCTGTCCCAGTATTCCATTGCATTCCGGTGGCACCTCCAGCGCGGGGGCAGGTTGCCCCGCTGGACTGCTAGCAGGCTGCCCCGCAGAACTCTGGGCAGGTGCCCCGCGGAACGTGGGGCAGCCTTTGGCGCTGGCGCTGCAAACGTTGCTGCGCTCGCCGCCGATGCGGTAGCACCAGCAGACCCTCTGGGCGCCCTTGGAGTTCCTTGCGGGGTACTGATGTCGAAGTCCTGGTGCTTCTTCTCCTTGGTGTTGTAGGACTCGACATCCTTGTCCCTGAGCACTGTTCCTGGTACTTTGGGTGTAGTAGCAAGGAGCTCCTCAGCATGCTGCGTGGAAGACGCGCCCCATGTTCTAGCTTCCAAATTAGGCGCCCATCCTGACCTGTGCGTCCGACCTGGCGTAGGGCCGCGACGTGGCACAGGCCCCCTGGGAGAAGGCGTACTGGTGCCCTGGAATCCGGCTGCTGCAGCGGCCAATGCTAGCCCTCTAGATCGTTGTCGATCAGCGCGTTGCTCGGCAGGTTGCCCCGCATATCCCTTGCTGCCCCAGGATCAGAATCATCTGGGCTCTTACGCTTCTTCTTCTTCTTGGGCCCAGGATGATCAGGGCCGAGAGATGGCCTTATTGAGCCAGAATCAGAATCAAAAGACGAGGGGAGTTCGATCGTTTCTGGCTTCGGCTTGGGCGCTGCCTTCGCCGTAGATCCTGCCGGCGCCCCAGGGGCACACCGCCGATAACGCTTCATGGGACCTCGGTCAGGATTCAGATCGTCACCACCTGGCCTCCTGAGAGCCATATTCTGAATAGATGCTTTCTTTGCCCCACCAAGTAACTACTTATCTGCACCGCGCCGTTCGGCTATGTAGGTAGTGATCCAGCCCGCGGCTTGAGCGCGGTAAGATCCGCCTGCCAAGGGAGAGCCCCACGTCTCTGGTGACAGCGCAATCATGGTTGATCGGAGCATCAGTTTCACACGTCATGTCCATGATGCCCGAATCACTTGATTCACCGTCGCCAAGGGCGGCTTCCGTAGGATCAACTTCTTCAGTCATTTCAGCATTTTCATCTTCATAAACTTATGGTTGGCTTTCTTCATCTGAGCTATGATCTGCAGGTTTCTCTGCATGCCAGTCGCGATTGATTGAACTGCACCAGATAATGAGTAGGTATCAAGTTATGCCAAATAGCTTCTGTTTGTTCAATCTATGTGATTTTAGCAGGGGCGTAATCCTTTTCCGTCAGCTGCTCGTCGCATGGCGTTCTATTGGGATCAGTGCTGTAACCGCGACCAGTTCCATGTGACCAAACCCACGGCGTTCTTGTGAAATTCGGGCTTCTTGATGGGCGTCTCATGGGACAGCCAAGCCTGCGATCGGCATAGCTGGGGCATGTGCAGCAGACGCCTCTGTGGCGCTTTCGATCCTCGACGATAGCCCTTTTGCGATCACGCACGACCATACTTTCCTGCAGTTTAACATGTCCCTTCTTCGAACGAATGATAGCGCCAGCATCATTCCGCTTGGCCTGGCGAAGAGAATACCAGTGTCGAGTTTGATGTTCTTTCCAACCTTGGTTCAACCAGTATTCCATCGTCTCTGCAGGTAAATATTGACGAGCCAATCCAAGTTTATTCCACCCTGTTAAACGCTGTACTTGGCCTGATGATATTCTTCTCCTCGACGTTGATCATCTCGAGGCGGGCCCCCCCGCAGACGTTCCCTCCTTGGGGGAGCATGCGCTCTTGACGCCCGCTCTGGCGGGCCACTTGAAGTTCCCGCCTCAGGAGGATAAGGGCGCTGAACACCGCTCGAACGAGCACCGCTGGAGCGGGCTCGCACCCGATCTGGCGAGGGACTAGGAGCTCGACCGCGACGTACCATGCGGCCATCATCTCCCTGTTCGCCCTCGTCGCCCATTGCCGAAAGACCTGGATCGTCATGATATTTGTTCTTCCTTATCAAAAGTGGGCGGCTTGGCGCCCCGGACTGCTCGCGGACCGATCTGGCGCAACAAATTCTTCGCGTCGCCCAAACTCATATTGAATACGTTCAGATAGGTCACCAGCGTCGCGCGGTTTTTCCCGCAATGGATCACCATCGATCGACCCCCTGTTTGTCGGATGACCAACCACCCGAGGATAAAGCATTGCATGTACCTCTTCATCTGTTGCAGGAATGGTCGAATCTGAGTCCGCGGGCGCCCCCGCCATACCAAAATCACCTTCGACGGGCATCTGGAAGTTCTCGACAAACTCAATATCTGCAGGTTGCCCCGCGATGGGTACACCCAGCAACTCTGCCAAATCGACGTCGCCGTGGCCAGCGAACACCTCCTCGAACAGCTCGTCGGCGTAATTCTCGAGGGTCGTACCTGGCAGCCATGAAATGAATGACTGTGGCTGAGCCGTCGGCAGGGTCGGCCAGAAGTGACTCCCAGTCAACATACTGCATGCCGGAATCCGTTTGGGCCAAATGTATTGACGGACGCATGCCTCTTCCATCACCTCGGGGGCATTCGCGTCGGAAGTGTTTTGCGCTGTGACATATGTCGCACTCCATGGTTTTACCGTTGGCATCGTTTGGATTTCCTCGCCGTCCTTTACCCTTACCTGATGCATGCCTGCGGTTTCTGCCAGCGCCTAAAAACATGTCTTCGTACTGGGGCCCCGTGAGAGACGCGAGGAATGCTAGTATGCCTCTACCATGTAGTCGCCGACGCTTACCTTTGCCTTTACTTCGACCCTTGCCTTTTCCTTTAAGTGCCCGCCGTGCCATGCGTCTTACCCTTCTGACCGGTTTCTTCATGCACATCCGCCAACGGCGCTTGTGATTTGCCGGAGTCGAAGTCGGACTCGGCGGGTTGCCCCGCAGAGCCTATTAGGGTCATAGCTTGCACAGGGGAGACCGCATCGGGCGGCCCCCTAGATCTGGCCCAGGGGTCTTGCAACCCCGAGGCCGTTCCGCCATTCTGAGCCAGCCAACAGTGTATGGTCCCAGTCGGCGGTATATCATCGTTCCAGACGTTGTTAGCAGGTTGCCCTGCGTTGGCCTCTGTATGGAAGGTCTCGGTTCGGTGACCGTGACTAGAAATACCACCGATATTGCCAGGGGTCCTCTCAGCTATGTGTGCATAAGACCTGATACGTTCGAGTAGAGCGTCAAATTGTGCTTGGTCCCTCGACACGCGGTGGTTCAGAGGCTGCAGGAGTTGCTGTGCCCGCGACGCCCCAACTCCCAGAGCTCTGAATAATATTACTGTTAATATCTGGAAGTTGGGGATGTTGAAGCCGGCTGTCTCGGTTTCGTAGCGGGCTATATCGAACCGTGCTAACGTCTGGTCGATTCGTTCTCCCGCATGGACACGGAAGTCGATGAGAGCCGTGCCATAGTTGAGTTGGCATTCCTCTTCTAGGTTCTCGAACTTCGTACTTAAAAGGAACATAATGTAGGTGACGCCGTCGATGTGGCGACCACCTATATTGACACCAAGATTGATGAGTGCTGGGGGAACTCTCATGGCTATGGTCCGTGCGAGCCCTCCAAGACCGCGCTGTAGTGCGGCGGCCTGCTGGGAGGGCGTCATGCTGCCTGTGGTCACATCGATCCAGGCGTGCACCTCGCGGACAAACTCGCGAAATGGTACTTGACCAGCAGGATCCCAGTGGGGGCGAGTCGTCCTAGTGTCGTCTCCGCCCCGCATATGTCCCACCGCACATCCAAAAGCGACCCATATGAGCCCAAAGATAGCAACCCCAATCCAATGGCCTCGTAGGTCGTAGTCGGGTGTAGTCGGTGGAGACTTGTGTTTTGTCGTCGTAAGTCTGCGTGGGGTCGGAGGCGGCAGTATATCGTATTGCATGCTTCCATGCATTACATCTTCGGAGAAATTTCCAATTGGAGTCGGTGGGTGGACTTCAGGAGTGTAATAGCGCAGGGGTGTGGGATATAAGCAAGAAACCTCCGCTGGAGCAGAGGTATCACTGCAAGTTTCCTTGCGGTACTGCGTAGCTATGTACACTCCTCCGCGCAATGCCACTGCACCCTGATGTTCCACCGTATCTGTAGTCCACCAGATAGTACCGCGGATGGTGAGGAGCAGAGCTAGAGCTGACCACCATAGGCCAGCTCCGCTACCAAGTTTGAAGGGGGCTGGGAGGCCCAGCCAACAGCTTCGCCTCAGGCGAAGCCAAGCTCCAGCTCTGTTGTATCGTAATAACGATAGTCCCAGTACAAGAGGAGATGCCATCTCAAGCAAGAGGAGATACCTTTTGGTCTCGATAGCGATTGTGTGCCTCGCGGTGAGGCACAGTCAAATCTGGGCGGCCGGCCGCTTGAGCCAAGGCGGCCGCAGGCGCACGCTCGCTTCCACTCCTTACGTCCCCCAGCTCGCTTTAAAGTGATTGGGATATTGGAATCCAACAGTACCTACGTTCAACGACCGGCGTGCAATCTTATGAGGGCCCACCCCTCCCAGGCCGCGCAGAGCTGCGTGCGTCGCCCCTCTTCCGGAGGCCCCGTCGGAGACGCTCCTGGCGCTCTCCGAGGCGGCCAAAACGCCAAAGACGGCTTCCAAGACGGACCTCCACAGCCGCCAAGAGGCCCAAGATGCCTCCAAGACGGCCGAAAATGGTTCCCAGATGGCCAAAGATGGCCTCGCGACGGCACCACAGGCCTCCAAGACGGGCCAAGAGTGCTCCAAGAGAGCCTCCAGCAAGGCCCGAAGAGGCCAAAATCGTAAATTGCCCTCATGTTTTCCCATGTTTTCGCATACTCGCCTTTTCCAGCCTCCGTCGGCTCAAGACGGCCCAAGAGACCTCCAAGATGGCCCCACGACGGCCCAAGGGAGCCTCAAGATAGCCCAAGATATTTCCAAGACGGCCTTCAGACTGCTCAAGACAGCCCCTGGACAGCCCAGTACGGTCTCAAGAGGGCTTCAAGTTGGCCTTGAAGGCCCTCAGAAGGGACCCAAGACGGCCTGAGAGAACCCCTGGACGGCCCAAAACGGCCTCATGATAACCCAAAGAGACTCCCAGGACGGTCACGAAGGCCCTGAGAGAGCCCAAGACAGCACAAGAGAGCCTCAAGACGGCCGCAGAGGTTCCCAAGGGAATCCCAAGACGGCCTCTCAAGAGCTCACGACAGGCCAGTGACGCCAAATACAAATGAACCCCGCAAGAGGCCCCAAAAATTGTTCCAAGTGAGCTGAAATGTCACGCATGACAGGCACACGTGCCCTGTCGAAGGGAACCCGAAATTTTGGGCTGGCACGGTGCCGGGACTTGCCGCAGGCAGCCGGATGTATTGCCAAGTCTCCAGCATGCAATGTGGTGCACCCCCTGGGGCGTATAACCCATGCATGCCAACAGACCTGGAAAGGAAGCTACTTAGAGTGCAGTCTGGAAAAAAATTAGCTCGCAAAAAGTCTGCGCACACCCTCCAGAGCGAAAGAATCTGCCACCAAGAAAACGTGGGAAAAACTGATGTAACCTCCTGGCCGTCTGTGCGCATCAGTCCGGGGGACTGCTTGCAGATGTCCCACACAGTGCTAATGCTACGGGGCTTACATACTTTACATACCTTACACACCCAGTGCAAGAGCTCGCTGTTTGTGGTTCACGACTTTTCCTTTTTTCCCCAACCATCCTGTGGTGTTGGGTCCTCGTTTTGAAGAGACAGCGCCCCGCGTCCCTCACTCACTCCTCATCCCCCTCCTCCCTCCTCCCCCTCCGCGTCAGCCACACCCACTTCGGCACACCCCTCACACGTTTTGTGGCCCCATAAGGAGCTCCACCGAGGGCTCCAGTGGCTGCATTCGCATGGCGGCACCGCACCCATTTCGGCACACCCCTCACACGCTTCGTGGCCCCATAGGGAGCTCCACCGAGGGCCCAATGGCTGCGTTCGCATGGCGGCACCGCACCTATTTCGGCACACCCCTCACACGTTTCGTGGCCCCATAGGGAGCTCCACCGAAGGCCCCAATGGCTGCGTTCGCACGGCGGCACCGCACTCACTTCGGCACACCCCTCACACGTTTCGTGGCCCCATAGGGAGCTCCGCCGAGGGCTCCAGTGGCTGCGTTCGCATGGCGGCACCGCGCCCATTTCGGCACACCCCTCACACGTTTCGTGGCCGCATAGGGAGCTCCACCGAAGGCCCGTTTGTGGCCCATAAGGAGCTCCACCGAGGCTCCAGTGGCTGCGTTCGCATGGCGGCACCGCACCCATTTCGGCACACCCCTCACACGTTTTGTGGCCCCTGAGGGAGCTCCACCGAGGGCCCCCGTGGCTGCGTTCGCATGGCGGCACCGCACCCATTTCGGCACACCTCTCACACGTTTCGTGGCCCCATAGGGAGCCCCACCGAGGGCTCCAGTGGCTGCGTTCGCATGGCGGCACCGCGCCCATTTCGGCACGCCCCTCACCCGGTTCGTGGCCCCATTGGGAGCTCCACCGAGGGCCCCAGTGGCTGCGTTCGCATTGCGGCACCGCACCTATTTCGGCACACCCCTCACACGCTTCGTGGCCCCCATAGGGAGCTCCACCGAGGGCTCCAGTGGCTGCGTTCGCATGGCGGCACCGCACCCATTTCGGCACACCCCTCACACGTTTCTTGGCCCCAGAGGGAGCTCCACCGAAGGCCCCAGTGGCTGCGTTCGCATGGCGGCACCGCGCCCATTTCGGCACACCCCTCACATGTTTCGTGGCCCAATAGGGAGCTCCACCGAGGGCCCCAGTGGCTGCGTTCGCATGGCGGCACCGCACCACTTTCGGCACACCCCTCACACGTTTCGTGGCCCCATCTCCACCCAGGGCCCCAATGGCTGCGTTCGCATGGCGGCACCGCACCCATTTCGGCACACATCTCACACGATTCGTGGCCCGTTAGGGAGTTCCCTCTCATTCGTTCAACCTGCTTTGCGGTACTCGTAACTGCATATGGTTGGGTCCATCGCCAAGATAATTTCCCAACCATCCTGTGGTGTTGGGTCCTCGTTTTGAAGAGACAGCGCCCCGCGTCCCTCACTCACTCCTCCTCCCCCTCCTCCCTCCTCCCCCTCCGCGTCAGCCACACCCACTTCGGCACACCCCTCACACGTTTCGTGGCCCCATAAGGAGCTCCACCGAGGGCTCCAGAGGCTGCGTTCGCATGGCGGCACCGCGCCCATTTCGGCACACCCCTCACACGCTTCGTGGCCCCATAAGGGAGCTCCACCGAGGGCCCCAGTGGCTGCGTTCGCATGGCGGCACCGCACCCATTTCGGCACACCCCTCACACGCTTCGTGGCCCCATAGGGAGCTCCACCGAAGGCCCCAGTGGCTGCGTTCGCATGGCGGCACCGCACTTCGCTTGGCACCACCGCACTCATTTCGGCACACCCCTCACACGTTTCGTGGCCCCATAGGGAGCTCCACCGAGGGTTCCAGTGGCTGCGTTCGCATGGCGGCACCGCGCCCATTTCGGCACACCCCTCACACGCTTCGTGGCCCCATAGGGAGCTCCACCGAGGGCCCCAATGGCTGCGTTCGCATGGCGGCACCGCACCATTTCGGCACACCCCTCACACGCTTCGTGGCCCCATAGGGAGCTCCACCGAGGGCCCCCGTGGCTGCGTTCGCATGGCGGCACCGCACCCATTTCGGCACACCCCTCACACGTTTCGTGGCCCCATAGGGAGCTCCACCGAGGGCCCCAGTGGCTGCGTTCGCATGGCGGCACCGCACCCATTTCGGCACACCCCTCACACGTTTCGTGGCCCCATAGGGAGCTCCACCGAGGGCCCCAGTGGCTGCGTTCGCATGGCGGCACCGCACCCATTTCGGCACACCCCTCACACGTTCGTGGCCCCATAGCTCCACTGGCACACGGCACACCCCTCACACGTTTCGTGGCCCCATAGGGAGCCCCACCGAAGGTTCCAGTGGCTGCGTTTGCATGGCGGCACCGCGCCCATTTCGGCACACCCCTCACCCGGTTCGTGGCCCCATAGGGAGTCGACCGAGGGCCCCAGTGGCTGCGTTCGCATTGCGGCACCGCACCTATTTCGGCACACCCCTCACACGTTTCGTGGCCTCATAGGGAGCTCCACCGAGGGCTCCAATGGCTGCGTTCGCATGGCGGCACCGCGCCCATTTCGGCACACCCCTCACACGTTTGCTCCAGTGGCTGCGTTCGCACGGCGGCACCGCGCCCATTTCAGGACACCCCTCACACGTTTCGTGGTCCCATAGGGAGCTCCACCGAGGGCCCCAGTGGCTGCGTCCGCATGGTGGCACCGCGCCCATTTCGGCACACCCCTCACACGTTTCGTGGCCCCATAGGGAGCTCCACCGAAGGCCCCAGTGGCTGTGTTCGCGTGGCGGCACCGCACCAATTTCGGCACACCCCTCACACGTTTCGTGGCCGCATAGGGAGCTCCACCGAGGGCCCCAGTGGCTGCGTTCGCATGGCGGCACCGCACCCATTTCGGCACACCCCTCACACGTTTCGTGGCCCCTTAGGGAGTTCCCTCTCATTCGTTCAACCTGATTTGCGGTACTCGTAACTGCATATGGTTGGGTCCATCGCCAGGATAATTGTGCAAAGTCTGGCGCGGCACCAGCTGCATCACAGGTGAGGGCTGTCGTTGCCCAGGTTAGGATTTGCGGCGGCAGATCGCGCTCTGGAAACATGTCCCGACTGAGCCAGCAAGGTATCTCGCTCAACGGTACACGTGTGGCGCTGTTCGCCATCGGTCGCAGCAACGTCTGGAGAAGTACAGGGCTGTTTGTGGTTCACGACTGATCATGCTTTGAGGGATGCGATACGTCACGATACGATACGATACGATACGATACAACCACCGCTGCGGACATCGTCTGGGCAAGGCTAAGACCATGTTGGCAAGGCCCTGGCTCAAAAATCTGGCGCGTCTGGACAACACGCAAAGTGGGACACCTTTATCAAAAAGTTATGAAGGGGAGGGAAGGGGAGGGAGGTCCTGGAAATCGATGCCGGCGTGCTGCTCGGTAGGCTCGAGTGTGTGTGTGTGTCGGTGTGGAAGAGTAGGGAGGAGCCCTAAACAATTCAGGTGCGGTTTGCCACACCCGCTGCATCATCGAAACATTTGGCAGATACACCCGTGGCATCATCAAAACAATTGGCAGACACTGCTACATTATTAGAAACCTTGGCCGCCGCCCGGGCCGTCCGATGCTCCAGCGACCCGATCGTCAGTCCCAGACCCACGCTCAACGCGCACAGGCGTAGAGCGGATCCCCGGCGGCCGTCGCGGCGCCGTCACGGGCGGCCTGTAAACACTCCGCGCGCCTGGCCTGCTCCAACACGTGTCCGCGAAGGTGATCCTCTCCAACTCCGCGGCGGTTTCCGCGCGAGCAGCTCCGTCAGACATGCTGCGCAAGATCCACCAGAGCTCAAGGCTGTCTCTTGCTGAGCAGGCGCCGTCGGCCCAAACCGCTTGAGACAAAGGGGCTTGCGCCAAAATGGCTGCGGGAGGTCGCCGCACCCCACCGACGAGAGCCCCGGGAGCCCCAAAAGAACCCTTGGGGTACCAACGCGGGGCAGCCGCGAGACCCGCGGAAACCCTCCCCAGACGCTGGTCGCGATCCCCATGTGGACTGGCCGACCTCCTCCTCCTCCTCCTCCTCCTCCTCCTCCTCCTCCTCCTCCTCCTCCTCCTCCTCCTCCCAAAACCCTTAAACCCCAAGATGTTGACACCGCATTTTTGCCTCCGTCGCCCTCCGCCGACCTCCCGCCCGCGGACCAGTCGCCGCTTTGGTTTGGCAGCTTCCTGCCAACCTTCCGACGTCCTCCGTCGAAGGCGGGGCGCGCCGAAGGGGAAACGTTTCCAGGACATCCAGCGTTGCATCAATTTCGCGATGGAGAGATTTTGTTTCGCAGATTTGGTGCGCGGCCTGCCGATGGCTGCTTGCAGCAGCAGCGGCCTGCGCGCTTAGGTTTAACCCCCCCGCGCCCCCCGAATGCCGCGCACCAGCGACCACCCCAGGGATGGGTCACTCGAATGTATTGCTGGTGCAAATTGTGATGATGAGCGCTGCTGACCAAGAACAAGTTTTTCACGACCTGCATTCATATGTTCATGAAGCACACCAAACGATAGCTTGACCAACTATCACACACGGGGCCGGTGTCTTGTGCACGCTGAGGCATGGAAGAATGCTAAGGGCTGTCTGGTAGGGCTTCCGTATTCTAATCAAGGACACCCCCTTTACCAGCATCTCACTGCATACGTCGCCCCCCCCCGAAGCCATGATCAGGATCCCTCGAAAAAGCTATGGAAACGCGCTGCCGAAGCCACGACCCCCGTACAAGTACCCGGTTACGTACCCAATCCTTGTAGATATAACTGACTAAAAGTGGCGAAAAAATACATTTTCGATATCTATATGTATATATATAGACCGATTGCTGCAAACTACCATGTTGAAGGACTCGCAATGCGCGCGAGCACCAAGAAGTACGCAAGAAAGCATGCAGGGATAAGCAATGTAGAGACGGAGACAGAAGCATACAGAGGGGTGCGAAAGAGGGAAGTACATGTTCTGCAACAGCAACAACGCTGAGCGCTACACACGAAAAACAACGCGTCGCGCTGAGCGAGGCAAGCGCGCGGGGTGGCATGGCGGGCCAGAGGCAGCTGATGATGGAAGGCCACGCGTACAAAAACAGCGCCATGCGCTGCGTGGCGCAGCGGCTCCCTGCGAGCTGCGATGCCACAGCGCTGACCGCTGCGTGACGGGACAGCACCCCGAGCTATGGGAACCCCTGCCATTTTGGATCCGAGTACTTGTCGTCAGTTACATTTCTCGTCGCGACCTCCCAGGAGCCCACGAACGTGGCGACAATTGCGCACTTCGCAGCCACGCAGGGAGCCGCGAGATCCCCACGGGGTCCGCGCACCACTCCACTCCGCGCGACCTCCCAGGAGCCCACGAGAGCGGCGACGCCAGCGCACTCCGCGGCCCCCCAGGGAGCCGCGAGGTCCCCGCGGGGTCCGCGCACCCCTCCGCTGCGCCGGACCTCCCCAGGGAGCCTCCCCAGGGAGCCCACGGGAGCGTGGGCTCCCTGGGGAGGTCCGGCGGAGCGGAGGCCTCGCCGCGGCGTGCGTGGCGACCGACCCCGCGGAAACTCCCAGGATCCTCCTCCTCCTCCTCCTCCTCCTCCTCCTCCTCCTCCTCCTCCTCCTCCTCATCCTCCTCCCCGCACGAAAGTTGCCAGGCGGCGCAAGCAGGACGAAGGAGGGAAGAGGGGAAGAGAAGGGGAGAGGAGAGAGGGGGCAGGAGGCAGGAGGCAGGAGGCAGGAGGGGGGGGAATGAGGAGTGGAGACCCCAGCGCTCTGTTCAAAACGAAAACCCAACACAGGAGGGTTGGGAAAAACGATGGGCCTGCTTCCCGTGCTTCCAAGACGGCGCATGCAGGGTACCAGGGACACCAAGGATGGCCCGAGATGCCTCGAAGACGGCCCGAGATGGCCCCAAGGCAGACCAAAATTGACTCAAGGCGGCCTTATACGTCCCCAAGAGGGCCCAAAAGGGCCACGACAGGAACTTTAACAGGGTCTGGCTACATCAAAAGTGTTTGAATGGTGTTCGCAATAGTGCTTTCGGGGCGTCCGTCAGCTCAAGACGGCCCGACAAGCACCCACGATGGCCCCAAAGACGGCCCAAGAGGCCCCCAGAAGAGTCCCCAATATGGCCCAAGAGGTACCCAAGACGGCCCCACGACGGCCCAAGAAGGCGCCCCGCGGGACCCAGGACGGCCTTAAGGCACCGCGGCTGCCCAAGACGGCACCACGGCGGCCCCCAGACACCCACCATACGGCCAATAAAGGGTCCAAGACGGCGCAAGAGAGCCCCAAGATGGCGTAAAGGGCCCAACGACGGCCCAAGGCGGCCCTCAGGGACATCCAAGACTGCTCGGCAGAAGGCCAGGCCAGCCCCAAGGCGGCCCGAAAGAGTTCCATGAGAGTTCCTCAGATCGTGAAGACGAAAAGTGTTACATGTGACGGCCGGCGTCGTCCCCCACCTCTTGCTCCTCCTCCTCCTCCCTCTCCTCTTCCTTCTCCTCCTCCTCCTCCTCCCCATCCTCATCCTCATCCTCATTCTCAACCTCATCCTCATCATCCTCATCCTCATCCTCATCATCATCATCATCATCATCAGCAGCAGCAGCATCATCATCACCAACATCACCACCAGCACCACCAGCACCACCACCACCACCACCGCTAATCCATGTTTGTGCGGGGCGCGCAAACATGGATTAGCGATCCATGGATTGGGCACGCGGTCCCCAAATCCATGGATCGGGGGAGGTGCCCTCCCCAACAATGCGGCCCGCGCCGCCTCGTTCGGCGGCGGACATCCGCGATGTCCCATGGAAGCGGAACCCGTGGCTAGTCCACGCTCCCTTGATCAAGGGCTCCCAACTTCGCGCCTCGCGCTGCGCGAGGCGCCAAGCGCGAATAACTTCGCGCCTTCGCGCCGCCTCCCAGGGGAGAAGAGGAGGAGGAGGAATCGGAGCCGAGCCGCGAAGCGCGAATAACTTCGCGCCCTCGAGGGCGCCCTTGTTTTTTGTTGTTTGTTTTGTCCGCCAACGGTCGCAGCAGACTCCAGGAGAGGCACGGAGCACGCAGCAAGAACTGACGGTCTGACACTTCGCTCGGACCGCGGCAAGAGCGACTCCACACGAGAGGTTTGTCAGGAGCCTCGCGAGCCATCTCAAGGGAAAAGGAAGATACAGGAAGAACGGCGGAAAGGAAGGACGGGAGCGAGATGAAGGGCGCCCTTGCCCTCGAAGGCGCCCTTGTTGATCCATGTCCATGTCTGCGACCGCCCGAGAGGGGTACGGGTACGGCCAGAGCGCTGCAGGGAGGACCGCCCGGGGCGCGGGAGGGGCTCGGGCTCCCGGGCCGCCCCCTGGAGTTAGGTCGGGCCTGTCCCCCGACAGTGGGATTTGGGGCGATTTTTGTTAGATACTCAAGATATACACCAAAAGTATCCACAACTAGTCAAAACATCGTCCACAGGCTACTTGTTGTCCATTTTTGAATACTCCCCCTGTAGAAGAAGCAGGCTCGACGTATAGCCCTAGATCTGGGTCGGAGAACCCATTCGCGACCCACAAATAATCAAAACATCGTCCACATCGTCGTTCACATTGAATATTCCCCCTGTAAAGGAAGAGGCCCGACTAGCCCTAGATCTGGGTCGGAGAACCTAGTCGTGACCGAGGCCCACCGCCCCCCATCGTTCCTCATCTGGCTCTCCTTCTGCGAGCACCGTCCCGCCGACCCCAGATCCCCATGGGCGTGGCCTGGGCCCCACTGGCCGATGTACCCCCCCTAGATTTTGGACGCCCGAAATGGGCACGGAAAGAATAGGTACAATGCCCAGCAACAAATGTTGTCCCAAACCAACAGCGGCCGCTGTTGGGCAGGCGACCTTCTGTCTCAAATGAACACAGGCCGCGGCGGCGCGGACAACGAGTCCTGCTCAAAATGAACAGGAACTGATGGTGGGCATTGTACCCATTCTTTCCGTGCCCATTTCGTTCGTGCAGATAGATGGGGACATAGGCCACTCCCTTCGGGTTTCGATGGGTATGTCGTATCTCCAACTGGGGTGCTGAGATGGTGGGGGTCCCGATGGGGATGGGGATTCGGAGGGGGGTCAACCGAGACTTCTTTTAGCAGCGCAATATGACCGTCATGACGCCAGAGCCGGCCGCTCTCAGGGGGCCGTCGGGGATCTACTGACCAGGTCAATGCAAACCCTGGCCAGTCGGGAATCGCAGGATCCTACAAAATCCTGCAGATCCTGCAGGATCCTGCGCGCTAGCCCGGGCCAATGCACCGCTGGCCATGCAGGATCCTGCAAGCTCTGGCGCTCTGGCTGTCCCACCGTTTGCAGCGACCCCCGTCTCCTGCCCGGCAGCCGGAAGAAGTAGGCCAAAAGCAGGAAGTGGGAAGGCGGATGAAGCAGATTGGGTCCAGGCCCTCCCAGAGAATCACAATACACGCCCAAAAGCACACATCGACCCATGAAGCAGGAAGGCGCTTGAAGCAGACTGGCATCTGGGAATCCAAAAAATACCTACTTTCAACGACCCGCGTGTACAGCTCGACACTCGCCCTCCACGTGCGCCCCGACCTTCGCCCTCCTCCCGGCTCGCCGTTCCTGCTAGCAGGCCGCGACCGCCTCCGAAACGACTCGGCTCCAGCACCGCACCCTCCGCCCACCAGGTGCACCACGCCCTCGCCGTGCTGCGCCCTGGCCATCGCTCGGACGTCCATTCCCTGTGTTTTTTTCGGTGTCGTGCGTGTGTTTTTTTTGTCGCTCGATGATCCAGGATGTTCCTCGATGGTTCTCGCGGAGAAAAAATGCACACGTCCGAGCGATGCCAAGCGCCCGAGCCGTGACCGTCGCCGTGCTGCGCGCCCTCACACCCGCTCCGCTGTTTGCTGTAGGCGGATCTCGGCTGCCTCCATGCGGGGGCCCCGGAGGTCCTGGCCATTTTGCCCTGAAGCCTTGACGGCCCTGGAGCCCCCTCCTCCTCCTCCTCTTCCTCCTCCTCCTCCTCCTCCTCCTCCTCCTCCTCCTCCTCCTCCTCCTCCTCCTCCTCCTCTTCCTCCGAGAAACCGACAGACAGAGAAAAAGAGCAGCCTTGATGTATTCAGTCGGGGGACCCGCTGACCCGGGTCAGCGCTAACCGTCACGTCGCGAACCCCTGGCCGGCCAGGAAGCATCTCCCAACCCGGGCTCTCAACGGACGGAGAGGGAGGCGGTCGCTTGCGCGCGACCCCCGAGCCTGAGCTGGCCAGGGGGGGATCAGAGGCAGCTGGCCGACCCCCAGAGGCGCGGACCCCGCACCCTGATAGGGAGCCCACAAAGGACGTACGTGCCCAGCTATGTACATGAACACGGCCCCTCGATCCGCGAGACCAGCCGCGGTATACGAGCATTTGGGCAATGCGTACTCTCGAAACCGACGTGGATTCATATACGTGTACGTCCTTCTGTCGCTCCTGAAGTGAGCCCTGGCTCAAGGCGCCTGAGGCCTGGGTCGACGATGACGGCGATCGCCTCCCAGGGCCAGCGTGTCCTCCCGGGCCGTCTCTTGGCACGGCCTCGGAGCCCGCGCGCGGCCCCGCGGAGCCCGACAGAGTGGCGGAGTGCCGCCGCCCCGACGGGCCGCCAGGGGCACCAAGAGGGCATGGGCCGGCGACGACGCCGCCAACCTCCGCGCCGTTGGCTGGGCCACCGAGGACCGCAGACGGCGGGGGGGGTCACCAACACATGCCAACGACACGCCGCCGCGGAAGGGCCGTCGGCGAGACACCAGACCTTCCGGAACCGAGCAAAGGAGCAGCCCGCTGACGGGCGGCGAACCGCGGAGTGTCCTCTTGATGCTCCCTTTTCCCTCCCAAGACGGCCGCCGAAGGCCGCCCGGGGCCGATCAGGCAGACCAGGCCGATCGACGACGGCGACGGCGACCGGGGGCAAGCTCCCCGTGGACTCCGGCAAGTTTGCGCGCAGGGTGTGGGTGTGGGGGCGTGGCGAGGCCCGAATAGAAATATCAGGACCTCACGCGAGTCGGGGCTCGCTTGCCCGTCATCTCGGCCCAGCGCTGTGGGGAAAGGCAGCGGAGACGGGGGGGAGGGGGCGAAATGCGATGCAGTCTATATACATAAAAGTCACCCCTGCAAAGCACTATAATCGAAGCAACATTGACGAGGCGGGTGGAGAAGTGGGATGCCGGTTAGTGAGAAGTGCACTCCTAGGTGTCCCTAGGAAACGCACGGTCATGCGCAACTGAGCGCATTACGTTACAAGTGACAGTGGCTGTCCAGACCAACAAAAAAAACAGCTGGCTTGCGGCGAGAACAATGAGGAGAATTTATCACACCCCCACCCCAATTCGCCCCCCTAGCGAGAACTGGGGGGCCCGAAGGCCAGCATGCAGGGCGAATGACGACACCCGCTACCTCGCCCTCCGTCTCTCCAGCCGCCCACGGACGAGAGCCGTGCGAGTCCAAGGAGGGCGGTGAAACGTCAATAAGGGTAGTGACGACGATGCATTCGAGAGTAAACCAATGCACAACAGGCGCCGAAAACCAAAGTCTCATCGCTGCTATCGGCGGCGATCTAAACCTCGCACGACCCGCAACACATGCGGCACGGTCGCGGGCATAACTCCAGCAGCTACTACGTCGGTCGGGCGCGAGCGGGTCGCGGGCGTGATCGCATCGGTCGGGGATCTCTCGCGCGGCCGTTCCTACACTTGTCCACCTCACCACCCTTATCATTGCACCGTCTCCCCCACCCCTCTCCCGCCGCCCCCCCGAACGGGCCCTGCCAGGCCCCCTGCCTCTGCCCCCGTCGCCGACGCCCGCTCCGCGGCGGGCGATTTCTCCTTATCAATCGCACTGCCCTCGCGCCGCGTCCAGGCGCGGCAGGGTCCAGCGCGCGGCCAGACCTGCGAGGGCGAATTGCAGGCACGCGCGGGCTTGCCCCGCGACAGCACGCGGCGGCGACCAGCCACTCGCACCATGACGACGGAGGCGACGGCCACGGCCGAGACATACACACAAGCACAACGGTGACCTATACGACGGAGGCGAAACGCGGCCGAGGCGACGAGGGCAAGGAAAGCGACGACGACGGGAACCCATGCCCGCCGCTTCTCATCCATTGATGCCCACGCCTCCTGATCCTCCCCTACCTCGCCCTCCCCTCGCTCCGCCCTCCCTCCGCCCCCTCCTCGGGCCCTCCTCACCCCCGCTTCGCCCGTGCCTTCCTCTCCTCACCTTTCGCCTCACCATCTCCGAACCTCCGCCCTCGCCATCCCGCGCCTCCTCACCGCCGCGTCTCATCGCTCCTCTCCCCGCTTGCTCGCCGCGCCCGAGCGAGCGGGCTCCGCCCCTCAATGGCTCGAGGCCGCCGTGGGGTTGGCCTTGCGCTTCTTGGCCGCCTCCGCGGAGGCCCGATGGGCAGGGGGGGAGGTCGGCGAAGTGGAATGGGGAAGCAGAGTGGGGGGATGGACGGCGAGGGGAAGGAGGGCGGGGGCAGGCGAGGAGGGGGGGGCGCGAGGAAAAGGCAAAGAAAGAGGAGGGTGGACGAGGCGGCGCCGACTAGGAGCCGTCGGCCACGAAGGTGGGGATGGGCATTAGGACGAAGACAAAGATGGGAATGATGAGACTCTGATGGGGGCGACGAGGAGAAAGGGGACGAGGGGGGGGGAGGCAGAGAAAGCTGAAGGCACTGAGGCTGGAAATGCGCAAGGAGAAAGAAGTGCTGCCACCCTCCTCGTCCTCATCCTGGCCCCCGCCATCGCCGCCCTCGCCGCCATCATCCTCATCGCCGTCATCATCCTCATCGCCGTCCTCGTTACCACCCCCATCCTGCCCCTCAACCTCGCCATGATTTTGTTCGCCCTCGTCCTCGCCATCCTCACCAACGCCATCTTCATCTTCATCCTGCTCGCCCCCAGCACCTTCATCCTCGTATCCCCTACCGTCGGCATCCTCATTTTCATCGCCGCCCCGCCCTCGCCCTAACCCTCCCGCCCCCTCCCGCTTCCCAGTCGGCCCCATCAGCCCTGCTCGTGCCACCCCGCCCCGACGCTCCCCCACTGCCAAATGAGCACCCGCGGGGCCTTCTCGATGCAGTCCACGCAGAGCGACTTCATGACGGGCACGACGGCTGCGTGGCTGTTCAAGATGTCCGTGGCGGCCTTCTCCCCCCAGAAGCGCACCTGTTCGATCAAGCGCCGCTGGTTGTTCATGTCGACGACGGCGCACTCCAACTCGTCGGCCCGCTTCGGCAGCCAATCCTGGATGAGCTCCACCGTCGCGTCCTTCACCTGGATGACCTGGAGCAGGCGCTCGAGCGGCGTCAAGTGCGCGATGGTGACGACTTTGCGAAGGTCGAAGAGCCCCTCGTCGTCAGCCTTGAAGTGGCGATCCTCGCCCGCGAAGGAGAACTTTGCCACGATCGAGCGGTCCACCATGAAGCCGCCCATGTGGAGGCCGCCATCTTCGCGCCCGCCAACGCGCGGCTCATTGAAGAAGGCGCTGGACAACCACGACTTGATCACAGCTCGGCTGGGCGCGGCCGTGCTTCCGAACCTGTGGTCATCAGGCCCGCAAACTTGACCAGCGGGACGGTCGATTCCTTCCCAATCCCACGCGGGGCCGCGGATGCAGCAGAAACCGTAGTCCCACGAGTTGCACAGCTGGATCTTCCCGTTCAGCTCCAGCTCCTGGGGTTCGGGCCGACGCCGTCGCTACTAGCGACCCCTCCCCCTGGGACGGGCGCGCAGCATCGGCCCCCGCAACTGAGCACCAAGCACCTTCTAGAAAGCGGGCGCGCGATTCCCGCGCGCCCGCCCGCCCCCGCCGAAGGCCCCCCCCATCCCCCAGAGACGCCGCCAAAGCCACGACGAACCCACATGTACTCGCCCGAACCCCTCGAACGTCTGACGACTCGACTCCAAGCCTGCCCCCGACGAGCTCCCCACCGCGACGGCCGAGCGCCGCTTGCAAGGGTCGCGCGTCGACCCCCGCCCGCGCCCTGCCGATCTCTCACGTGAGCGGTGCCCTCGATGGGGGCCCCTCGACGCCCCCCCCGACCGCCCCTTCGAAAGCTAGAGCTGGCGCATTCCTGCATCTCTGAAGCGCCGAAAGCTGCGACGCGGAACTGCTCCTCGCCGCGATCGCTCTGCGAGGCCATCGCGGGCGCGCAGCTCCCAGGCGGCCGTGGACCCGAAACAACAAATCCCTCTGGCTAGAAGCTGCGGCGGCACGGGGCCGCGCGCACGGGGGGCACGCCATATTGCATGCCAAGACCGCCCCCTCCACACCCGCCCATGTCATTCGATGCAGTTCCCGAGCCCACCTCCTGAAACATTGCCCTGGCAACGCTCCTCCCGCCACCGCCCCGTTCCATGGCCCCGAGCCGGCGCTTCACCTATTACCCCCCCCCCCTCCTCTCCCCCCAAAACCTCTGGCCAGAACGTGGCCGTAAAGCCTTGGGCGGGGCGACGACCCTGCCATGGCCCCCCCGCCCGTTCGACGGAGACTGGGAGATGCGAAGGCACTCGTTTCTCAGAAGGCGCATCCCGCGCCGTTCGAAGAGCCGATCCGCAGCGTGGGCGCCCCCTTCAGCCCGAACGCAAAAACCAATGAAACTGCGCAGAAAACCCCGAAGGCCAGGGGGCAACGGCTTGCTCGCAGAAACCTGTCCTGGTGAATGGACCCTGGGCCCGTCGCAACACCAACCAGAGCCGTTGCACCCTGCCTCAGAGAAGCCCAGGAATCGGGCAGTGGGAATCGGGGAGCCCGCGGTCGGACAGCCACAGCCTCCACGCGTCTGCCATGCATGATTTCATGGCTGCGAAGCTGTCGCCTCCAAACCTGCTCCAGGGACAGCTGCCGCGCTTGTGCGGCTTTAAATGGTAGTGCCACCCTCCCCTCACGTTCGCCCTCCAGATGTGGCAACCTGGAGGGCAGTACGCCTTCGCCTCGCGCTGGCTGAGGTCTTTCTCTGGGCTCAGCGCGGCGACCTTGTAGTCCTTCTGGTACAAGGGGTGGTTCTTGCTCTTCGCCGCTGGCGGCTTCCCCTTCACCTTCACCTGGGATGGGCGGCGGCGAGGCAAGGGGGGGGCTCGGGGGAGACGACGGGCGACGCGATAATGCCAGGCACCTGCAGCCAGGATGGATCGTTGGCGAGGCCCGCTTCAAATACAGAGGCCGACATACACGGGCCGTCCGACGTCGATGTCGTCGTCGTCGCCGTCGCCATCGTCGTCGGTCGTCGGTCGGCGGTCGACGGTCGTCGGTCGCCGTGGTTGTCGGTCGTCGTCGTCGTCGTCGTCGTCGTCGTCGGTCGTCGTCGTCGGTCGTCGTCGTCAGTCGTCGGCGGTCGTCGCCGTCGTCGTCGTCGTCGTCGTCGGCGTCGGTCGTCGGTCGTCGGCGTCGGTCGTCGGCATCGGTCGTCGGCGTCGGTCGTCGGTGGCCGGTTGTCGTCGGTCGTCGGTCGTCGGTCGTCGGTCGTCGGTCGTCGGGCGTCGTCGTCGGTCGTCGCCGTCGGTCGTCGGTCGCCGATCGTCGGTCGTCGGTTGTCGGCCGTCGGTCGTCGGCCGTCGGTCGTCGGTCGTCGGTCGTCGGTCGTCGATTGTCGGTCCTCGTCGTCGTCTTCGTCGTCGTCTTCGTCGTCGGCGTCGTCATCGTGGTCGTCGTCGTCGTCGCTGTCGGTCGTCGGTCTTCGGTCGTCGTCGTCGTCGTCGTCGTCGGTCGTCGGTCGTCGGTCGCCGTCGCCGTCGCCGTCGGCGTCGTCGTCGGTGTCGGTCGTCGTCGTCGTTTCAGTCGTCGTCGTCGTCGCCGTGCTCGGCTACTCTGGGGTCTGAAGGTGCAGCAGGCTGCATTCAGAAAGCAGCGTTCCATGACCCATGCACTGCAAGAAAGCCTCCAGATGGCACCCAAAGCCTCCAGGGTGACCCGACCGCATCCCCCACCATAATGCCCCCTGGAAGACTCCCAGGGCTGCCCCAGACGGGCCCCAAAATTACACCAAGGGACCTCCAGGGTTCCCCCAGACAACTGCCAGATGATGCCGCACTCAACCGATCAGGGCAAATCACCTGGGCATCGTCTCTGGATGGGCGGGCTCCCTCCTCGTTGTCCTGGCCCTCACCCTCCTGGCCCTACTGATCCCAATCATCACGTTCAACATGATCCTCATTCACGTCCTCCTCATCATACGTACCTCCTGCTGCTCCCGCGTCGCCCACCCCGCCGCCGCCCCTGCCTGTCCGCACCCTGACCCGCAGATCTGTTTTCGCCGCCACCCCCGTCGCCCGCGCCCACGACCTCCTATCCGTGATGCAAACTCAGATTGCCCCCGCCCGTTGCCCCGCCCCTTCCCCCACCTTCCCCAACGATCTCGCGAGTAAGCCGACCAGGAGCCGACGCGACAACTGCGCTGGGCATGGCCCCTGGGCGGGGCGGGGGAGGGGATTCACAAAGCGCAAAACGAACGCACTGGCACTGGCGAGTGGACATTTCGACGCTGAATGTTTAGAGCAACCCCCCTGCACCCGAAACTTGTTGAGGTCCTTGTGGAAGTCCTGCTTCTCGGTCGTGGTGGTGTGGCTCTTCTTCACTTCCTTCGCGACCTCCTCCGAGACCTTCTGGTCGAACGCGTCCGTGACCCACTCCAAGGTCAGCAACTCCTCTGTCCAGCGGTCGTCCTCGAAGGACAAGGCGCGCTTCTGCAGGATCGCCAACAAGCCCTCCTGGGAGATGGGGGCCAGGATCTTCCCGCAAGCAGCCACGATCAAGTCCGCGAGGCCCGCCGACTTGTAGTCGACCTCCATGTAGTCGCAAAGCTCCCGCATCCACCAGGCTGGGAGCTTCCAGAACCCCTGCTTGGCCGCCAGGGTGAGCAGCGGCATCACGTCGCCCACCTGCGCCGCGACGATGGGCACGCGGGGGTACTTGGCGCCATCCTCTAGGGGGGCGACGGGGGTGCGCGCGAGGAGGGAGGGGGCGGGCGGCAAGGACAAGCGGGAAGCAGAAACGGGCGGAGGAGACGAAAGCTCCGTTCCCCTCCCCCGACCCCCTCCCCACCCCCCCCATCCCCTCCCTTCCCTCGCCATCCCGCCCCCGACCCCCCCCCCCCTCTCCACCCCTGCGCCGCCCCATCCCGCGCCCCCCTCCCCCGCGGGCCCGATTCGACACCATTGAACACACGTGCACACGTTGAGCGGACGACCTTAAGGAATCGCAACTTACGAACGGACATGGATTTCTCCACCCATGCGAAACAAAATCAAACCATGAAACACGGGAACACCCATGTGACAAATGGTGACGGAAATTGGAACGTGGCAACCGATAAATGCGGCAACGGTGAACGAACCGAGGGCGGGGGGCCGCCCGCGCCGAAGGTGCGCGTGGCTGGAGCGGGGGCACTGCGAAACACTGGGGAAACGGATGGGGAAAAAAAACCCAAATGCGACAAAAAAACATGGGGGCACATTACCCAACCCGAATCCAGCGGAAGGCGCGCGGCGGCCGCGCCCCGCGAGGGCTCGGCCCAGGGCCAGGAGAAATGCTGCCGCGGGAGCAACCGCGCGGAGGCTCCCGCGGGCAACGGCCCGCGCAAGGGTCCAACGAAATCACCCCCACTCTCTTGCCGCGAACGATCTGAGTAGCTCGACGATTGCATCCCCATCCCTATCGGGGGCAGCAGTCTGCAGAGAGCCCCCCCCCCCCTCCCCCACCCCGCCACCCCGCGCCCCGCCACTCCAGTGAGAAAAAAGGGGGGGCGGCTAAGATGGTAGGCGCGCGAGCTCAAGAAGGCCCGTCGCGCTTCCAAGATGCCCCCCGCAAAGCCAGCCATGGCTCACGATGTCGCCTACGGTAACCCGAGATGGTGCCAGAGAGCCCTTCGCATGACCCGCGGGGGGCCCGACCCCCGCCCCCTCCCCCCCCCCACCCCCGACCCCCCCTCGGAACGCCCAAGTCGGCCACGCGGCCCCTCCAGGACGTGCCCGATGCAAAAGCCCCGTGGATGCCAAGGGGGGCTGCCACTGAGCAATGATACCCGAGACAACACTTCTGCGAGATCGCTCCCGCGCTGAATGGGCGCGACTGGGGGCGAGCACCGTCGCCATCGCCATCGCCGTATGGGTCACCATCGCAAGCGCCAGTGGTGCCATCACCATCGCCAACGTCACCGCCATCATCGCCACCACCTGCATCACCGCCACCACATGGACCATGACCACCGTTACCACCACCATAGGCAACAATCCTTACCACCACCATCACCACCACCACGTGGTCGCCATCAGCACACCCACAGACGATCCGCACTACACAAGCAATGGAGCCCGCCAAACATCACCACCACCACCACCACCAGGAAAACATACAACGCAGAAGCACGGGCCGCCCATGCGGCGGACGGAGGCGGCATCCTTCGCCTGCGGCCCCCTCCTGAGGGGCATTGGGGGGGCACTTGGTTGGCCTTGCCCATCCCGCTGTACCTTCGACACCAACGGCACCGAAGCACAATGCAAAGCGGGCTGGCCACGTCGTGGCGTGCCCCGCGCGCGGGCGCCAGGCGCCCTCGGCGTGGTCGCGTACCTGGCAAAAGCGCTGCCCGCGGCATGCTGGGCGCGCCCCGCGCAGGCGCGCCTGCAACGCATCTGCCAGCCGCGCTCGCGGGCGCGGCAACCCGCGCGAGCGTGCCAGGCGCGCCCCCGCCAAGCGTGCCTGGGGCGCGCGGGCCATGCATGCTCGGCGCCGTGGCGCACCTGGCGCGGCGCGCGGCGCCGTCGAAGCATCTGCGTCGGCAGCGAACGCGCCGCGCCTGTCCAGCGAAGAGCTCCACGAGGGCGTCGCTGGCGGGTCGCACCTGCAGCCGCCCCGCCCAATATCGCACCGCCGCGCAACCCCGCGCAGCCTCGTGGAACCCGACGCCCTAACAATACGCGCCGCGCGTCATCCCCGATGGGCAAGCGCCACTGCGTCGCGGGCGACGTTCACGCCGATGCATTGCGCTGGCGGGCCGCATTTGTTCAGGCAACATTCCTGCGCTCACTCGTTGCAACCGCTGGGCTTGCCAGGGCGTTGGAATGCTCGGCCCCGACAGCGCGGCAGAACTCGCGCATGGGCGCGGCGCCAACAACCGCCCAACGGCCGCGTCAGCCGCGGCGCCAGATGCCACGACCACCCGCGCTCGCACCGCGCCAAGCGCGCTTTCTGGCGACATTGCGAGGTGACCCGCCGCCAGTGCGCAAGCGGCGGGGCGCGGGCCCCCGTCGCGAAAGCTGCAAACCCGTAATGGCTCGCCAAACCCGAAATCTACCTCGACGTCGTCGTTCCCCCGCTTCCTCCTCCCCCTCATCATCCCCCTGCCCTCCTCCCCCCCCCATTGCCCCGCCCCCGCCCTCCTCCTTCTCCCCCCCCCCCCCCCCACACACACGCACATCCTCATCCTCTCCCTCAGCCCGCCTCGTCCTCCTCCTCGCCCGCTGTTCGTCGCCCGTCGCCTGTCGCCCGTCGTCCGTCATCTGCCGCCGTCGCCGTCGGTCCTCGCCGCGGGTCGGTCGCCATCGTCGTCGTTCTCGTCGTCGCCGACGGCCCTCGTTGTCGTCGGCCCTCGTCGGCCAAAAATCTCAGCCCCCCCTCCCGCTGGCGCAGGTGCAATGGAGAAATCGCGCGGCGCGGGCGGGGAGGGGGAACGCGGTGGGCAGGGCGCCGCCCTGGCCATTGGGGACAAACAGAGACAACGGCATGGGCCTGGCTTGCTGCCGTAGAGTACCAGCACAGGGGAACCGCCGCGATCCCCACCCCCACCCAGACCCCCACCAACTGGCGTTCGCAATGAACCAGCGGGTGCGTTCCATTAATCGTTCCACTGGTTCACATACGGAAGCATTGTTACGACTTCTCCTGCGGGCGGCGGCCCCTCCCTCGTCGGGCGCGCCAGTTGGCGGCGGCTGCCGCGGCGCATCGGCCACCGCGGGCGCGGGCGGCCGCTCCCCGACCGCCGCGGGCGCGGGCGGCGCGCGCCCCTCCCCCCCTCCTCGCGCACGCAAGAACAGGCGGCGCGCAGGCTTGCGGCGGGCCGCGCGGCGGGGGTGGATCGCGGCCGCCGCCGCGCCATCTGAAACCTTGCCCGCCCGCGTGAAAGCTCTGCATGGAAGCGGCGCGTCGGGCCCGAGTCCGCCATCGACGTGGCGTCGCACAAGAGGCCCAGCCGCATCTCCGAAAGGGTCGCCGAAGGCCAGCGGCCCGCAGCGATTCGCCAGCGCCAGCGGGGCCCGCTGCTGGCGCGCACTCGAAATGCAGAATGCCCCCTGGTGCACGAGCGCCCGTCGCCCCCAGCTCGAGCCTCGTCGAGCCCCGCGTCAACGTAGGCCGCGCGCCGTGCGTTTTTCAATGAGAGAGCAACGGAAATGTAAACGCGGGCATCGAACTGCCCGCGGAGGGCCGAGCATCCGCCGCCACGGCCGCATGCGGGGGCGGGCACTGGGGCGCGGGCGCCCGCCCGCTGCTCGGGGCGCGCCTTGCCTCGGAGCGCATCTCGGCGCGGAATGCTCATTCCTGGGGGCCCGCCCGACTTGGCGGATTTCCCCGCTGCGCGGCTCCGCGTCATCTCGTCGGCCTGGCACCTAGCCACATCGGGCAACCCGCGCGCCTGCGCCACGCTCGCCCGCATCCCGCCAACGGCGATGGCTCGCGCGCCTGGCCATGGTCGCCCGACGCGGACAGCGCCGTGCTTGCGCGATGTTCGGCGACAGCCGCCGACGCCCTGAAAGAAGAAAGCGCGGCGGCGGCGACGGCGCACCCCCTGGCGGCGCGACCGCGCATTCCAGAACAGCCAGAAAGGCGCCCAACGCTGCGCATACACGTCCGCACGCATGTCCTGCGGAACGGTGCATGCGCGAACCCGCGTTCAACGGCATGCGCGATGATGCCACTTGCAAGTCGCGCCCCGACCGCCGCGCGCCGCGTGCGGGCAACGCGCTGGGACATGCCGAGGGCGCGCGAAGGGGCCCTGGGGGCGCGGGAGAGGAGGGCGGGAAGGTGAGCGGGGAACACATGGCGCCGCGGGCCCAAACGGGGGCTCGGCGCAGCGGCGCGGGCTGGGGAAAAAACGACCGCCCAACGCAATGGTCTGGCAACGACACCACCATTGAACATGGCAGCAGCGGCTGCCGACCCACCAAGCCCCCCCCTCCGCGGGCTCCCGTGGCGATCTCTGGCGGCGGCACTGGCCAAGCTCGGCGCCCTCTCTCGAGGGGGCGCGGCATCTTCGCTCGTGCACGGAGGCGCACCATCATCGGGAGAACTACGCGAGGATGCGGGCACCCGAGAACTCGCGCGTCAAATGCATTGCGGGGCAAGCCGTTTTCTGCCAATAAGGCGCTGCGCGCGCGAGCGCCCCCCGCCCCACCCCACCCACCTCCCGCGCCCCCGACTACCCCTCCCCCATATCGGCCAACGGCGATGCTGCATGCGTCGTCAGCCCATGTATACAACATGTCCGCGATGCGCCCCACTGGCGGCGCCGCAGCCGCCCGCGTGGCCCGCGACCCGCACGGCATTCTGCGTGGGGCGGGGCGGGGTAATGACCACGGGCGCACAAACGGGGGGGCGGTCGGAGAGCGCAATGGTCGCCGCACCGCGACGATCTCACGACCCACCAACAACCGATACCAGAAGCGATATCACTATCCATCGATCCTACTGCCGCTCCCACGGCCGAAATCCATGCTTGCACCGATACCATAAGCTATCCATATCAATATCGATCCCGCTATCGCCACCGCTACGGTATTATCATTCGGTATCAATGCCGAGTTCGCTGCATATCTAGACAAGTATAAATGTAGATGTACACATCTGCCCACGATGAGCAAAGCGAGCGGCATGTTAACGCGCCCATGAAAATGTCAAGAGACACACGTGCGATCCCATACACAATTGCGCCGCACGCGATGCTCAGGGCAACCTAAGCCCCGACTGGGAAGCGCAATGCGGCGCGCGCGGCCCGCCCGCGCCACCGCGCCGCGCCGCGAGCAAGCGTCGGACAGAAGGCAGAATTGCCGCGCCGCCCTGAGGATGCTCAGGGCGGCGCGGCCGCTCGCAGGCAAGGCGCGGGGTGCATGCGGGGGGGAGCTCGGCGGGGGCTGTGCGAAGACATACGCGGTGCCCTAACGGGCGCTCGTGGGCGAATACACAGATGGAAACGCATGTGGCGACTGCGCCAACACCTCCAGCTACAGCGCGATCAGCCACCCCAAAAAATACATCGACACCCGACGCGCATGGCACGCATGTGCTTGCACGCCCCTTCCGCGCGCGCAACGGGCAGGCGAAGCTGGGCGAACAGTAAGTTCGAAGCGACAACGCGGCGAAGTACCGTATCGCATTTAGAGACGCGGCGCCAATGCAAACAACAATCTGCGCTAGACTGATGTTGTACGGGCCATGCGCGACGACGGCGCGACTCGAAGCTAAATTACGAAAGTTGCCATTTTAAAATTGTGGGGCATACATAACACGAAAACGTAGCGATATTGAAAACACAATTGCAAAACAGAACGGCGTCGAAGCAGGCCCCCCTTCCCAATGCCCCGCCCCACCCAGGTCACCAGGTATCCCCCTCGACCCCCGCCCGTCCATCATCCCCCCCTGCCCTCCCGACCCCCCTCCCCGACCCCCCCCAAAAAAAACGCACCCCCATCCGATCTCCTTCCCCCCCCCCCTTGCCCGCCGACCCCTCCCGAACCGCCCTCCTTCGCCATCCCGCCCGACCCTCCCCCCCCCCCATCCGCACCCCCTGGCCGCCGCCGCCCGACCCCCTCCCCCGCCCCCGACGCTCCCGCCGGCGGGGGTGGGAGGTAGGAAGATGAAGAGGATGAGAGGTGGGAGGTGGGGGGGGGTGGAGAGGGAAGGGCGGGGGGATGCGTTGGGGGGGGAGCGGGAGGCGGGAGGGGGAAGAGGGGAGGAAGAGGGAGGGGAGGGGGGAAGGGCGAGAGGGAGGATAGCGAGGAGGGAGGGAAGGGGGGAGGGGCGCAGGAGGAGGGGGGTAGACGCGCATGCCCACGGCGAGCCGCCCATCGGGCATGGCATTCAGCAGCTAACAGTGCCCTCGCTCATCTATATGATTCCTCCTCCTGCACCCTCCTCCTTAAACCCCGTTTGCTGCTTGCGTTCACCCTCGCCCCCCCCCTCCCCCCCCCAAGCCCGCCGCAGTCCTGCAGGTCGACGTCGGTCTCCGAGTTCGACGCTGGGCCCTTGACAGTCATCTCGAGGCGCACCGCCTGGTGGAGGGGGGAGCGGTACTGGACTTCGAAGGCCTGCCACTCCGCGGGGTCCAGGATGATGAACATTTGCCGCTCCTTGGCAAGGTCGGGGACCCACTTGGCGACGCCGACTCCGAGCCTCCGCATGGGCCAGCCCACAGCCAGGCTGGTGCTCAGGCACCCCAGGCCGAGCATCCAATCCTCGGTCCCAACGCGCCTCAGGATGATGCCGTCGTTCGCGAGGCCTGCCAACCACCTGCGGTGCAGCGACTCCATCTTGCCCGCGCGATTCGCCTGCCTGATGACCTCGAGGTCCACGAGGTTCTCGCAGTAGTTGTGGGCCGAAGTCGAGTACCACGAGGGAGGGCCCGTGCCGCTCACGTCAAACAGCTTCAAGTTGCGGGTGGCCACGTCCAGCAGGCGCCGCTGCAGCGCTGGCTTGAATGCGCGTGGGTCGAGAACTGCTCCACGCTCTGGTGCGACGTCGTTGCGGTCCACCTCGATGTACCTGTGGGTAGTGCTGAGCACCTTCGAGTCCACGATCACAGCCATTGTGGCCTGCGGTGTGCACACCGTGTTGGACATCCTGTCCACTCTCGACTTCACCTTCCCAAAGCTGTCCTCAACCAATTGCTGGCAGATGAAGCGGTCCCCCACCCTCCTCACCCACTTGCGTAACCTGGAGACGAAACAGACACCCTACTCGACCGATGCCCCGCCCTAACGCGCCTGGCGCGCTAGCGCAAGGCATCGACATGGTAAGATATCATGTGTCGCCAGGCCCCCGACCTCTCCGTGACCACCCAGTGCTCCTCCTCCAGGCAGAGGACGAGCTGCAGCACGGGCATTTTGTTGAAGACGGAGCGCGCAGCCATGGCCTTCGAGCCAGGGAACGTGCACTCGTCCTTCAGCTTCCTGTACAGCCTCCAATCCTCCCTCAACTCTGTCGCGAATTGGTCGCACAACCCGTCTTGGAGCAAAAGGGCCATGCGCCTCGGCAGCCCGTGGGAGTACAAGAAGCTCCTCCTCGCATGCTCCATGGCAGTCGCGATGCTCAGGCCGACCATCGCGCTGGCCAGCTCGTCGGAGCTGGCGACCCGCGGGTGGTCCAAGCACAGCGTGGTGGAGTTCCAGCTGACCTCGACGCCCATGTCGTTGTACTTCTGCGTGTCCGTCCAGTTGCTGATCGCCTGGGTCTCGAGCTCCTTGTACTGACCCTGGCACATGGCGAGCTCCCAATCGAGGGCCGCCCCGCGCTCCCTCAACTGCCTGCTCTGCCTGGGTGGGGGAAGACAGGGGGGGGGGAGAGCAAACGCATAGATGCGACTCCGCCTGCTAGCCCACCCCCCCCATCAATAAAAACCCTCCGCGCCTCCCCCCTCCAATCCACCTCCGCCTCCCTCCTCCCCCTTCATCCCCGCCTCCCCCCCCCTCCCCATCGCCGAACCTTCCTGCCGACTTCCCTGCCCGTCCTCCCTCCTGCCTGATACAATGCCCGTCCTCCAGTGCCCCTCCACCTGAATCCTTCCTCCCGTCCCCCTCCTGCCCTTACCTTTCACTCGCCAGACATCTGCGAACAAATCACAGGCGTTCTCACGCGCTGGGACGTTGACATCCCCCTATGCCCACGGGCCCTGACGCCGCGGCCTGCTCGACGGGCCCGCCCGCAGCCCAGAGCCCCCCCTCCCCCTTGCCCCCCTCCTCCACCCCCATCCCGCATGGCGGTGCCCATCCGAACCCCGAGGGCCCCAAACGTTACAACCTGCTACGACAACCGCACTAACATGATGACAACAATTGACCATGGGGCGCCTCGCGTGCAGCTCGCACGTCGGGTGCAGCACGTTCACTATCACTTGTTGAACGAAGTAGTTCTCGATGTCGCCGAACACGTAGGCAGCGCGGTCGAGTTGGTTCGTCGTCTCAGCTGTCCACGGCTCCTTCCCAGCCTGCTTCACAGTGGGCTTGGCCTCCAACTCGGGGTCCGCGGGCTTGGGCGGCGCTGGCTGGTGGCGGCGGTCGGCGCCCTTGAGGCCGATGCGCAAAGCTGCGGCGTTGAAAAAATATGATTTGAACGAGTACAGCCCCAAAGTTTTCTTCGCGATGTGGACGGGGGCCTGGTATTTTCCTAAATTCACTCGCTCCCCTTTGTTCATCAAGAATGGGTGGTGCTTCAAGCCGTTCCAAATGACATCGGCGTCCCCCGCGGCTGAAGCAGGATCCACCTGGGGCGCGGGAATGGGGCTGCAAATGGCCCTCGACCAGCCCCGCTGCCCCCGCACCCCAGCCCATGCACCCTCTGCCATCACGCCGACCATACCCCCATCATTTACTCACCCCCTCCCAACCGCGCCAACCTCCCCCCGCAAGGGGCGCACCTCTGGCCCGCCCCCCCCCCTGATTGCGAGGCTGAGGAGGTAGAGGAAGAGGGGGGGGAGGATGGCGGCCCTCTGCCCGTCGACCCCGCCACCACCAACCACCCAACAAGCGCCCCTAATCATCCGCGGCCAGCCCCCATGCCCCAACTGCCCCAGCGACTCGTCATGCCCGAGCTAGCCTCTGTCAACGCTGCTTCCCCACCCCGACCCCCGAGCCAATCGCTTCCATCCCCCACCCACCCCTCAAAGCGCCCAAAATCCACGGCGGCAGCCCGCCGCAACGCCCCCGTCGAGCGCGCCCCCATCTGGGACAGCTGCTACAACCTGCCCATGCCCCTCGAAGCCCTAACTGTCAGTAGCGCCGCTGCTCGCTGCCCCCGCCCGCAATCGATCGGATGGAGGGGGTGCACTCGGCCCTTCGAGATCACAGCGCAAACGCTGCCACGGCTGCCGCGGAGATGACCGACCTAAGTGGACCTGCCCCCCCGACGAATGCTGCCGTCCCCAATGCCCCAGAAGAAAGGCGATTAGAACACAAGCCCAGCAACCCCCAATTGATTGCGGATGTATGGCAAGTAGAGCTGGAAGAGGCTGTCGGTGGAGCAAGTGGTTGAAGCCAAATGGTCGCGAACTGCTTCTCGAATTTGTTGAAGTCGGGGAGGTGATAATGTACTGCCGCACGTGCAGTTCTGGGCCGTCGCCATGAGGACCTGGAACTTCCACAGGTTGGAGCGCCTGGGGTCGGCGCGGGGGGGGATGCAACGCTAGCTGATGGGGTGCACTCCCTCCCCCCCAACGTGTCGCCTGCCTCCCCCCTCTCGTGCCCCTTCTTCTCAGTATATCATCCAGCCGCTTCCCGAGCACTCAGCATCTTCCTCATACTCCTCATATTCACACGGCTGCTCGGCGCGCTGTAAAGACAAGCGTGGGGCCTCAATATACCCTTGCAGGCGTTGTTCAGGGAATGCGCCACGTCGAAGTCCCAACTGATGTTCAAGTCCAAGTTGGGCTGGAATGATATGAAGAACTCGCTCGCAACCATGTCGGGCCCCATGTCCGTGGCGATGTTGAGCCTCGGCCAGTCGAAGGGCGACTCCACGAAGGAGCCGTCCTCGCGGCGCTGCACCCGAAAGTCCGCCAGCTTGGCATCTGCCGACCCGCGCAACATATTGTCGATGTGCATGATGGCCTGGTAAGTCTTGGTGCGCTGCCTCTTCCTGGGCGGGGGGCCCTCGGATGCGGCCACCTTGGCGCCGAGCCTGCGGCTGACGACCGTCCTCGGGGCGCGGGCGGAGGGGGTGCGGGAAAATGCTGGTCGGGGCCGAGCCACCGCGAACGGGCTTGGGCGAAGGGATGGGCGGGCCCCGCTGCGCGGGGGGGGGGGCCAAAAAGCGGCGGGGCTGACCACGGGGCGACGGAGGCGAGCAAGGGTACACGGGTGGACCCGAAAGGGAAAGCGGTGGGCGTCGCCGAGGAGGAGCGGCGAGCATGTATGGGGGCGGCCTGCAAGGGTTAGGAGGGCAGAGAATGATGCGAGGTGGGCACCAGAAGGTCGAGTACGAACCTCAACGGATCGGGGCCCTAAGTGCCTGAGGGTGACGCGTCTGGGCACGAAGGCAAGCGACTCGCAAGCGTGACGAGATCGAGCGTGAGACGGAGCTCTGGCGAAGACGAGCGGGGGCAAATTCGAGCTGGAAGCGGGGCAGAGATCTAAGAGGACGCAGGGAGGGGATATATAGAAAGCGGAGGCGTCAAAAGAGGAGACGCAGGGAGAGGGCGAGGCGAGTCGCGAAGAAGTGGGCTGGAAGGGGAGGGCAGGGAGGAGGCCCATCGGAAACCCCTCGGAAACTCTTTAAAGCTTGGAAGCTCGGAGAGGCCTCGAAAGCATCTTGGAGGCTCGGAGGCCCCTAGGAAAACATTCGGACGCCCCTCGGAGGCCCCTCGGGGGCCCCATCGGAAACCCATCGGAAGCCCTCTGGAGGCCCCTTCCCACGGTCGGTCCTCGGAGTCGAGGCGCGCGGCGCTCGGGGCCCACGTGGAGGCGCTCTCGGGGCCTCCAAGATCACCCCAGCTCGGAAGCCCCATCAGAGGCCACTTCGGAAGGCACTGGGATGTCAGAGAAGACCCGTCGAGGTCCCTCGGAGGCCCCGTCGGAAGCCGCGCGGCGGGGCCCCTCGGCAGTCCCTCGGAGGCCCCCTGGGAACGCTCTGACAATGTCGGAGGGCCGCCGAAGCCCTCGCCCTCGGAAGCCCCCGCGCCCCCCCCGAGCCCCTCGGCAGTCTTGATGTACTCGCGGTGGGCCTCCTGGTGAAGCTTCAGGGCGTCCTCGTCCAAGAAGCAGTCCTCCTCCATGTGCTGCGCTGGCACCTGCGGGAGAGGGGGGGGGGTGCCCGCGGGGCGCGGCAATCCGCAGCGCTGGAGACCACTCGAGGCGCTGACCCAAAACCTCTCCGAGATGGGGGGGGGTGTTTGGGGAGGGGGGTCGGGTTTGCGACCCCTCACGCAGATCGTGTTCCCCAACACACCCCCCCCCCCAAGTCCCGGCAGTCGCCGCGAACGCCCTCGAGGTGCACCCCCGAACCCTGTGAGGGGTGCGATTTGGGACCCCCCCCCCAAGTCCCGGCAGCGGCGGCGAACGGGGGGGATGGGCTCGGGGGGGGGGGCCCTCGGCGCCCGAATGCGCCAGGCCCTGCATCCCTGGGCGGCCTCAGCGTGACTCCTCACATAGCGGCCCCAGCGTAGCCCCCTACTAGATCCTGGGCCCCAGGAGCCAGGAGGGCCCTGAAATCCTGAAGCTGAGACCCCCCAAGCCCCGACGCCCCGAACCCAAGGCCCCAGCCCCAGTGGACCTCGGCCACGCCCCAGCTCGTAGATTCCAGAAGCGCGCGATGGTAGATCCCACGGGGCCCCTGGAACCCAAGAGCCTAGAGCCCGCCATCTTCCATTGCGTGGAGTTCGCTACCCTCCACTGCCTGCGCGCGGGCCTGAGCTGAAGGGCCTCGGACCCCGCGACCCCCTCAAATCCTAGTCATGACCCCCCAAACCTCAGATCCTCGACCCGTCGAAATCAAGGTCGTAGACACGGCGGCCCCGAGCCGTTACAACGAGGGCGACGACGAGGGCAACGACGGCGACGGCGTCGACGACGACACCGACGTCGACGACGGCGACGACCGCGACGACGACGACGACCACCTCGACGACGACGACGACGCCGACGCCGACGCCGACGACGACCACGACGATCAGGGCGACGGACGGACGGCAACGACGATGCAGACGACGACGACGACGCCAAAGCGCCGATAACGACGACGAGCGCGACGACTGCCCACGACGACAGTAGACGACCCACCCACGAAGGACACCCACGGACAACAATCAACGACTGAGGATCGACGAGGACGACGGGCGACGTCGACGACGACGACGACAACGGCGACGGACGACGACCACAAACGACGATCGGCCACCGACGGCAGACGGACGGGCGAGACCCGACGACGACGAACCCAAGGCCCTCGTCGTCGCCGTCGGCGTCGTCACTCTCGTCGCCCACGGATTCGCAGTCGTCGTCGTCGTCGCTGTCGTCGTCGTCGTCGTCGGCGTCGTCGTCGCCGCCGTCGTCGCCGTCGTGGCAACGATTGAATTTCGGACGCGGCCCTCGACGACGCCGTCGCCGTCGTCGGCAAGGTCAACGTCGCCATCGCAACGCGGCGTCAAAGCACGGGCCTGGGGAAGGCAAACTGCAGTGAGCCCCGTCTCGCAATCCATGATGGCCGCGCACGAGACCGCGTTGTCCGTGCCGATCTTCGTGCCGTCGGGGCCCGCCATGCTCAGCACCCGCTTGCCCTGGAGGGGGCGCGCGCATAAGCTGGGGAGGGGAAGGACGGGGTCGGCCCAATCTGAACACCAGAACCCGCAGCAACGACCACCGCGCACATCATGCAACCGACTTGGGGGAGAGTGGCGGTGCAAGCACGCCGCCCAGCACCGAGGGGCCGACGACGAGGCGGCCCAACAACGGGGGAAGGGGCAGGGGGGCGTAGGCCAGAGGCGAGGGTGCTGCAAGAGAGACGGCCAACTGGCATGGGGAGGGGAGGGGGGTCAAGCGAGCGAGGCAAAGCGGCGGCGAAAGCAATGGCACAAGGCAAAACTCACACAAAACATGCTCCTTAAACTTCGACTTCGTCGCGGAGATGTATCTGCACAACTCCCTCTCGGTCTTGCGCCAACACTTGGGGTGGTAGGCGGGGTAATACTGGCTGTAGCTGGCACCCGCGTCGGCTGCGTGGCGCTCGAGCGGGAGGCCGTCTGGGCCCCGACGAGGCTTGCTCCCGCTGAGCTTGTCCTCAATGATGCCGCCGACGCAGTGGAGCACCTGCTGAGAGATGCATGGGGCCCCGCGCCGCACGGCGAGACAACCCGAGAAACGACAGAACGTCTGCTGTTAACACTTAGCGATGCGAGGCTGGATGCGACATGGGCGGGGGACATGGAGGCAAAGAGCAGGACGTGCGGAACGGCGGGCCAGAGGCGAACGAATGGCGACCGCCAATCAGAACTGATCGACATACGACGGCCGCCGCTGCCGCCGCCGCCGCCGACGACGACGACGACTGCGACGACTACGACGGCTACCGACTGGCAGCAAACGGCTACGAACGGCAGTCAGTCAACTAACGACGAGCGATTACTACGAAGCCGACGAAATGGCCAGGACCAAAAAACACGACGCCATCCACGCTGACAACGACGAACACGGCGACGGGGACCACTACGATGACGGGGGTGACGACGACGACGGCGACCACCAAGACGTCGACGCCGACGCGGCCGTCAATCGCCGCCGCGGTCGTCATTCGCCAACCGTCATCCACCAACCCTCTTTGACCGATCGTCGCTAGTCGGTCGTCGAATGTCGCCGTCGCCATCGGTCGCCATCGGTCGTAGTCACTCGGTCGCCAATCGTCGTTTGCGGTCCGTCGCCTGTCCGTCTTCGTCGGTCGTCGTCGTCGTCGCATGCGTCATCGGTGTGTTTTGTCGGTCGTCGCCGTCGTCTGATATCGTCAATGTCTTGGCCGTCGCTGCCGTCGTGGGCAGCGGTCGCGTTCGCCATCGTCGTCGTCATCTTCGTCGCCGACCTGCCGCCGCCGTCGTCGTTGTCATCATCGATCGGCGCTCTCCCCCTCGCGCTCGCCCTCCCCGCCGTCGTCAGAGGCGTCGCCGTCGCCATTGGACACATTGTCGTTTCCGCAGCCGTCGTCGCCGACGCCGCGGCCGCAAAGCAAAAGAAACAACAAGAAAAAAAAAGCGCGCCTGCTTGGCAATGGCAGTGTTCAGCTCGTTGTGCTCCTTGTAGGACAAGTTGAAGAGGTCCGTCATGAACTCGCAGAACCTGCTGGAGTCCAGCCCAAGGAGGGCGACCATCTGCTCCCGATATCTCGGCGTGAAGTCGGTCGGGATCATGTCATTGTTATGCAGCTCCCTGATGTCCTCGAGGCTCACCACGCCGTTCGTCACGACGATCGAGGCAGGGCACTTGCCAGTCCAGATGTGGTTGGCCTGCGCGCTGGGCCCCCCCCCATGCCCCCCCCCACCATCCCCCCCCGTGCTCCTCCCTTCCAAATATCCCTCCTGGCCCTCACGTCCTCCACCTCCTCCCCCACCCCTCCCCCGCCCCCCGCATGCTCCCCCTTCCGTTCCCCCCCCCATCCGTGCCCGACCACCCCCCCGCCCATGCGCCGCCCGCCACAGCCCTTCCCCCCGCCCCCACCCCCCCACCCCTCTCGATCCCCCGAACGCGGAGAACAACGCGCACGCGTGCCGACGGACGAAACAACCGAGCCGATACCAAGCGCATGGCAAAACTAATTATAACGGAACAGACGCATACAATGCGTAGAACGGCAAGACTGGCCAATTTGCAAATTGTTTGTATTCAGACATTGTCCAACTGCCAGAAAAATAATGCACGCGTGCAAACAATAATTATGCGATTGCTGATAACTATACCATAGCTACTGGAAGCACGACTATATCTAAATATAACATTTGTAATGTCAAAACATAAATGGTGAAACCACTTATGATTTCTACATTACAGGAAACACAAGCAATGAACGCAATGTTAAAACCCTCAGATCGGCTTTTGAAGAGATCTGGCAACTCTGTGACCGACCATAATGGAAAACATAAAAGTGCATGCTGGGCCCGATGGTATCGCGAAAGCAACCCTGGCACCCGCGCCCCCCCCCCCCCCCGACAGCTGCCCTGCAGCGATGCGCCGCGCGCGCGTGTGCGCGCGCGCGTGTGTGCGCGTGGGGGGGGGGGGGGGGGGGGGGGCGGGGGTGCATAGGGGAAAAGCCCCTCCCAAGTGCAATGCCACGCGGCTCGCCCGACGCGGCCCCCTGGGGGGGGCGGGGTCTCGCCTGCGGGGCCGCGCAAACGCCGCAGCGGAGCCCCGAGGGGGTGTCGACCCCCCTGGAGCACGACACTCTGCGTCGGGACATTGCCAGGCGGCTCGAAAGCCCTGGGCGATGCCAGGGGTGCCCCCTACGTGGCCCCAACGGCCCCGACCACATGTCAGGCCCCACCGCGGCCCACCCCAAATAAACCGATGGCGCCCAAGGCGCGTGCCCCGCGGATGCCGCGATGGGAGGGGGGGTGCGCTCGGCGTCCAGTGGTGCCGATGCGAGCTGGTCGCCAGTGGCCCCACAGCGATCACGCCGAACGCGGCGCTGCGATGCCATGCCCACCCCTCCTCCCGACTTCGCGTCGCGGCGATTTTTGCGCGACGCGCGCGCATGCAGCCGAAAGACACCTGCTCCCCCCCCGCAAATGCGCGATAGAACCCGAAACGTACACCAATGCCCGCGCAGGTGCGCGCGATAATCAAAGGACGCTGGGGCCCGACGACCACTTGAAAGTTGACTGAATAACCCAACGAATGCCACCGCGATTGAGACCAACCACCTGCGCGACACCTTTGAAACGCATGGCTGAGACCGCGAAAGCGCAGCGGGGGGGGGGAACACGACCCCCCCCCCCCCCCGACGCCCCACGGCCCCCTCCCCCGACAAATTGGGGCGGCGGCGCGCCCGCGGGCCCGAGCAACCCCCGTGGCCCCATGGCGCGCCGCGGAGAACACAGGAGGGCACCCATGACGCGAAACAAATATGAACGCGCCCGTCTCGTTGATAACGTTGTCGTTTGAGCCGCCGTTCGCTGTGAAAGGCGCAGAAATGCACCGCTGAACAGCCCGTCGAGAACCGCCGCGGCCCCGCGCCAGTGCCCCAGCCCCCCGAGGAGAGGCAGCGGGGCCCCGCGCGGAGAAGTCGGCGCGCGGCCCAAGAGACCCCCCCCCCCCCCCCGCGCCCCAAACGAGCCGCGAATTAATGCAAACCCAACCAAACCTACGCGAGCTGCACGGGCGCCCCGAGGGAAACACACGCGGCCGCCCGAAGGTACCCGAGGTGGCCCCTCGCACGTTCCAGGTGCACCCCAGCGCCACGCCCCCCGCGCGCCGCCCAAGAATATTGCGGAGGCCCCACGCGCGAACGGGCGCGCGCTGGCGAACTGGCCGCGCACCCAAAGTGATGCTAAAACTTGCCGTGACCCGCGGGCCAAAATCGCGCCCCAAGGCACAGCCGCCCTTCGCGCAAGCAGGCGCGGTTCTGCGACCAGCGGAGGGGGGGGGGGGGGATGGGGGGATGGGGGGAGGGGGAACTTGGAAAGGAGATGAGGAGTGGCCGCAACAGCGAGATACCTAACCTGGACACCGACGAGCGCAGAGCCCGACCTCGCACCGAAGGCCCCGCGCGCAGACGCGCTCGAACGCCCTCTGTCGGCTCGGCCTGCGCCAGAGTCTTCGGGCGCGCGTCGCCGAGCCCGACGCGCGCCGCGAAATCTAAGCAGAGACAGCGCGCGCGGCACCATGGCCGCTCTGGAAACCACCGACAATGCGCATATCCCCGATTGCCAGCGCCGCCGCCCTGGACCCCGCGCGGCAGACGTGCCTGGCGGGGTAGCAGCGGCGTTCCATGCACTGGCCGCACTGCGAAGGTGCCCCGCCAAATCGCTCTCCAGAACAAGCTGGAGGCGTTCTGCTTCGCGATGAGCGGTGCCGCGGCGAGGGTGCCCCACCCAATCACCGATGCGCCTGAAGTAAGACAGCGGAGCCCCTCGGGCGTCCCGAACGTAGACCTTGGTGGGCTCGCACACCACAGTCTGCGCGACCGCCAGCCCGCCTTGTAGCTGGCGGCTGCGACGGCGCGACTTGTACCCGCATGACATCGCGGGTGACCGCCCCCCCCCTCCCCCCCCGCTCTTCCAGCGAAACCACCATGGGCGCGCAAATGTCCTCGGGGGTGCTCATGCCGCGCTCTGGCCGAACCCCGCAGCGATTGATGAGCCCGCGGTGGGTGACGGCCCACTGGGATACGAACGGCCGCGCCCAACATTGACGCTCTGCTCGGCGCAACGCAGCCCGCACCGCGTTTCTCCGACTTGCCAGCGCGCGGCCTGGTCAGACCCCTCACGCCGCCCAACTCCCGCTATCGCAAAGTGGCATGCGTCTCCGCGTAGCCACTGCCGCGGCAAGCATCAGCGGGCCGCGGCCTGAACGTCGGCCAGGTTCCGCCGACGGGACACATGGTTTCTGACGGCCCATCATCACGTCGTGCATGAGCGCGGCCGTCGTAGGGGGCGCCCTGGCCCGCCTGCGACAGCAGCCCAACAATGGCCACCCGCGCTTGCGTGGCTGCGGCTCGCCACCCCCGTCTCAAACACCCGCGCGGCAACCAGAGCATCGGGGGTGGGGGGGGGCGAGGGATGGGGGAGCGGAGGAGATCGGGAGAGGGGGGGGGGGGGGGGGGGAATGGGGGGCTGGGGAAGGAAGGGCATGGGGGGGAGAGGAAGGGTGCGATGGGGGGGGGGCACGGGGAATTACATTGTCTGCAACCTAGAAACGCCATGCGGCGCCGCGCGCTGGCCCCGCTGCCGCCGAATATCGCCGCCAGCCACGCGCGCGCCCGCTGGGCGCTCTGCGCCCGCGGCCGCCCAAGGCAAACCTGACCTCGCGCCCGCGCGAAGGTCGCGGGGCCACCTTCGGGCGCCTCCAAGCCCTGGACGCGACATGGCGCCACCTGCCGCGCAGCTTGTCGGGGGGGGGGAGGGGGCCGCGCAGACCTCGCCCGTCCCGCGGTGCGGCCCCCCGAGCGGGCGCCGATTCGGCACGCAAGCACCGCCCTCGGCACCGAAAAAGGCAATTGCAACCTGCATGCAATTCCTGGCCCCGACTGGGCGAAGCACCTCGGCAGGGCGCGCGCGCCCGTCCCAGGGCAAGCCTAAACCCCAGCGTGCGCGTGCGCTCGTGGATGGCCTTTCGGATCAGGCGCAAGCCCCCGTTCCCCCGTCGCGCGCGGCGACGCCAAATGCCCGCCCGACGAGCAGTCCGAAATCCCACGCGGCGAAACGTCTTGGTGAAGGATGCCCACGAGGTCGACCGCGCCGCTGCGCCCCCAGAAACTGCAGTAGGTCCCCGCGAACAGCTCGCGGCGGGGCCCCCATGGAGCAGCGCCGCGCGAGACGGCATCGCGCGTGCTGGGCGCATGCCGCCGCAGCCGCGGTGCTTCGCGAATGCTTTGTCGGCAGCAGTGGAAGTTGAACCCAATGGTGAGAAACGGTAGCATATAGAGAGAGAGAGAGAGAGAGAGAGAGAGAGAGAGAGAGAGAGAGAGAGAAAATGGCCCGCGCGATCGGGAAGGAAACGCTGCCGTTACTGAATTCCTCGGCGAGGGCGCGTGGATGCCGACGTCGGGCCACTGCGCCGCGTCAGCCAAGCGCGCCGCAGCGTCGCTGACTACTCTGCCCGCGTCTGCCGCCCAATACAGGGTAGTAGACGGCATTGTCGCGGAATTCGTAAAAAGGCGTCGCCTGGAAGCCCCCCGCCCACCGAACGGCGGCGGCATCGCATGGGGCCCGCGCCGATGCAAGCAGGCGCGCGCAATGCTGTTTCCCTGCCGCGGGGGCATTCGAACTCGACCATGACCCTTCGCCGCGCGGATGGCTTGCTCGCTGACCCCGCCCATATCGCGGGGGGGCCCGCGCCGAATGCCACGCGGCAGACGCCCCGACTAACGCAATGGAAGCTTCGATCTACGAAACATAGGTTGGCCCACAGATGCGCGCTCGTCGCGAGGCCCCTGTGTAGCGCAGACAACCGCGGGGGCATGTCCTCGTCGGCCGCGCCGACCGCCCTGCGCGCGCGCGCCATGGGCAGGCGCCAATTACGGCGGAGGCGAAAGGTGGCGGGGGAAGGGTGGCGGAAGGCTCGGGCCCCAACCCGAGGCGACTCATTCGCGTTGCCCGCGGGCGCACGCGCGCCCGCGTTTATCGGTCGAGCACAAGCGCGCCCGATTGGAAGCATGGCGGCGCGCGTTAGAGCACCCGAAACGGCAACGCTGGATGCAAAAGCGCGCTGTGAGTGAACCTGTAGGGGGCGGCGGAAGAAGTTCGCGGATCGGATTCGAACTGCGTGATCCATTGGTCGGCGATATACGGCGGCCAATCGCAATGCTGCGCGGCACGCGGGCACGGCAAGCCGCTCGCGCAGGCGCCGCGGGCGCCCGAGCGGCACGGAACGGCGCGGCGCGGCACGGCCAGCGCGGGCACGGCGCGCCCCCGCTCGCGGGCGGCGCAGGTTGCGCAGCCCAGGAAGCGAGCGCGACACGGCACGGCGCGGCACGGCGCGGCGCGCGGGCGCAGCGCGGCACGGCACGCGCGCGGCACCTTCCCTTCAACGTAGGAACAGCACGCGGCACAACAAGACGCGGCTCCGCACGCGGGGGCGGCCCTGCACACGGGCGGCAACCTGCTTGAGAAGCAATGCGAGCATGGGCGCATCGGGGATTGCGCGCCGCGCGTGGTGCATGACATGGGCAAGGCTTTAGCCAGCGCGGCGAATCATGAACAACGAAACGACCAGATAGACGTGAAGATGCGACGTGCACGCCGCGCCGTCAAAAGGCCGCGCGGGCCAGTTGACAACAACGCGAGCGAATTTTATGCGAGCTCCCGCGCGTCGGCCCAACAGCGGAAACAATAAACCTGAACGCCAAAACCTATGAGGTCCTAAAGCCGACTGGAACACCACCGTGAAGCCATTCCTGAAACAGGAAATGGCGAGACGGCGTGGAACGCGCTACGCGCGGAAAGGGGGCGCGCGCCACGCGCGGCAATAAGGAACGACAAAACGACTAGCGATTAAAGGCGATGGGGAATATTTGGGAAGCTGGATGACCACGACGCTGGCCAAACCCATGACGAGTTAAAATAACTTGAACAGCACATGCGCACGAAAAATCAACCACCAACAATTATTAAAACGCAGTTGCAACACTTCAGACTTGAAGTACATCTGCCAACAAACCAACGCAACAAAACACAGCAATAGAGCGGCGCAGCGAGTGCGACGAGCAGCGCACGACGCGCAACATCAACCCCAAACATTTTCAAACAACCGAAAGGTGAACACACACATTATGTTCGATGAGCCCACCTCGACGCCCCGCCGTAACCCGACCCAGCCACCCCAGCCCAACGCCCAGACCCCGCCCAACCACCACTCCCCCCGCCGTCGCCGATGCTGAGATCATCCGCCCCCGCCCTCCACCTCCTTCCCGTCATCTCATAAACCAAATCTCCACCACGTCCTCCTCCTCCTCCTCCTCGCCGCCGCGCCCCCCCAAAAAAACGTTCCTCCGCGCGCGTGCCTCAATTCGCACCTCCCCCCCCACGCCCCCCGCCTCCTTCCCCCCTCCCCTCTCCCCCCCACCTCCACGGCCTACCGCCGCATCAGGATCCTCAAGTCCAGCCGCCGCGTCCTCCTCCTCCCCTCGGCCCCCTCGCTCTGCCCCAGCCGCGACCCATCGGGGCGGCCTTCTGAACGAAGCGGTCGACGCGCACGTTGATCGTGAAGTTCATCGGGAGCATGCCCAGGAGGCTGTTGTACAAGTTGCCGAAAGCCTGGCGCGTGGCATGGTCGCGAAGCTGGCCGTGCCTCTCGGCGCTCGAGAAGCACGCCCGATGCGACATGACGACGAGCAGCTTCACGGACACGCTGGGGAAGAGCAATATCCGCTCGGGATGATCGCGCAGCTCCTGGCCGCCGTAAGGCTGGCTGCTCCTGCAACAGCTTCGCGTTAGACCGGCCTTGGCCCCCCACTCCCTCCAGCGATCAACTTTTTTGTTGAACCAATCCGATGCTCTTTTGTACGGGAGCGGGAGGTGCATCCCGTCAACTAAATGAACGAAATCAATGAACACGTGGCCAGCCCAATCGTGCTCGAATACTGCACCATTCGCCTGCAGAGCCTCCCGCCCAGGGGCCTCCTCGATCAAGGTGAACGTGGCCATGGTGTGCGCCTGCTTGATGTCCTTCCGAGGGATGCGAGTGCCGTCGCTGGCCTGGAGCACGTCCTTGAACTCGTCGCCGCTGCCGTAGTGGCGGAACGACAAGAAGTTCTGCGCGAAGTGGGTCTCGATCTCGCAAGCTGGGTCGTCCAGGTCCACGCCCTTCGGGACGAGCATCGCCTCCTCGGCCTCGTCGTCGGGGTCCATCCACAGCACCCACTCCTGGCGGGGGCTGGTCGCACTAGGATGGGCACAATGCGCAGGCGGGACAACAACCTGGCAGCGCATGCAGCCCCGCCAGCCGCATGTGTGGACAAGGTCTAAAAAGCTCAACCGCCCAACCCATCATGTTGCACCTTCGGGGGTGGGGTTGTCTACTCCTCGGCGCCGCCCTACCAAGGTCGGGACAGGGGTGCAATGCCGAGGCGCGAGCCTCCAGCATGGCACAGGACGGCCTCGACCCTACGCCAACAAACCTGTACATTGCAACTGACATAACCAACTACACCCCCAGGCCACTAGATGCTGCACCACATCGCTCCGACTGGAGCCCGCGGCCACCTACCAGCATGCCGAAGGCGCCCAAGAGGGGGGGGGGGGCACTCACGCAACTCGGGCGCCCCAGGGCGCAACGCTGAGCCCAACAAAGGCGACCCCCATGGCCCCCCGAGACCAATTCTCGGTGCACTTGCTCCGATCTGACCTCACTGGGACATCCGAGGCTGCCGAGAAGACCATCAGGTACCCCCAAAATGCCATCCAGCGCCCGTGGAATGCCCCTCAGGAGCGCCCCAAGATGGCACACACACACACACACACACACACACACACACACACACACACACACACACACACACACGTTTCGCAACCAGTCAAGCACACGTTCCGACGCGGCGCCGACCGCTCGACCAGGGCAGCCCACATGAAGGGGGGAAGAGGCAAGGCCTCCCAGGACGAGCTCGCACCTCCCTCGACCCGAATCCCCGCAACTCCTCATGGGCCCACCTGCTCCCAACCCCCTGCGTTCGTTCACACTTGCGTCATGCATCGCCCGCCTCGTCGACCTGGTCGTCCTGCTCGTCGTGTATCGACCTGCGGGTCTACTTACTGTCGTGGTCACGGTACCCCCCCTGCGCCCAACGAAATGCCACCCGAACCCTCCCCCCCCGCCCCCCCCCCCCAGCCCACCCTATTCGTTGCCCTTCTCATCCTCCCACCCCCTCACCCCCCAAAGAGCGCCCGAGGATGCGACGTGCTGCCCGCGCGACATCTCTGGGGCATCGGCGCGGCTGGAGAATAAGACACAGCAGACGCAAAAGCAACCCTGAACAACCACTACGGCGGAGCGGGGCCAAGTTGCCTGACAATGCAAATCATAGAAGGTGGCGGTCCTTGTTCGAGGGCAGGACGCTGACCTCCTGCGTGACGGTCGAGGCGATGACCTGCCGCACGGTGCCCAGCGCTGGCTCGTCGTCGTACAGGCTGAACGCCCTGATCGAGCACTGGAGCTGCATGGCCGCTAGGGGCGACCGCCCCGAGCCCCCCGCCCCTGAAGGGGGGAGCGCCCAAAATGGGCTTGAGCGACAGCGGCGGTCATGGGGGCGAAAGGAGGCACGGGGGGGAGGGGTAACCGAAATGTGCAGAACCTGGCACGCTGTCCAATGCTACCGCGGGCCTGCTGCGGGCCCTTTCCATCCGCCGATGCGTGCCAGAGGGCGCCAACCACGGGGTGCAGCGAGCTCGATCGGGCTCGGGGGGAGGGCCCACTTGCGGCGCCGCAGCCGACGTCAGGAAACCACCGCCACCACCCGCAGGCGCAGAGGCCCGTGCCCCTGACAATCGGCCAACGACGAGCCGCACAACGACAACAGTGAGAAGCGGCGACACACTGACACGCTGATCATTGCGGCGGGAACCCGACCACTCCGCCTGCCTATGTGCTTTTCCTCACGGAAAGTTGAGACTGAGCACGCTCCGATTCAGCCCACGCTCGACCATGCGTGGCACCCCGTTGCCAGTCAGCCATAGCCTGCTGCCTGGGGGCCGAATTGAAGCCAGCGCGCGCAGCGCGTGCCTCGTGGGCGGGCACACCCTCCCATCACCCTCCTCATCCTCCGCGTCTTCCGCCTTCTCACCCCCGTCGCCATCCCCCTCATCCTCCACGCCATCCTCTGGGGGCAACCTGGTCCCTACCAGCCCCTCCCCCCCTCCCTCAGCATCGCCACCCCCCTCGCCCTCCTCACCCCCCTCCTCATCCTCATCCCACCCCCTCCCCCCCCCCCTCCCCCGCGCGCACGCGCGCACGCACGCGCCCCCGCATCCTCAATGGGGGGGGGCACGCAGATAAGCCCATCATCAGATTCACCCATTCCCCCCCCCCCCTCCCCCTATCGCCCTCAACCCCGCCCGCCTCCTCATCACCCCCATCATCCCCCCATTATCAATGGGGGTGGTGTGCAATCAGGCTCCTCATCCTCCTCATCATCACCATGCCCCTCCTCGCCCCCCCCCATCATCCTCCGCGTCCCCCTCGCGCTCCCCCCCCCCTCCACCCGCCTCAACCTCCTCGTCCTGAACATCATTGGGGGGTGATATGCAATCACGCTCGACCGCCCCATGAGCCTGTGCGCGCACTTACCCAACAAGCAAGCGAGCAGGCCATGGGCCACCCCCTAGAAGCTACGACGGCCGAGCACGGATCCGAGCTGCCACGCCCAGGCCCCCACGAGAAACTACGAGATCGGCCTGCATCGAAAACTACAGGGCCGACCGCCGAGCCACGGAGGGGCGACCGATGTACAGGGCCAACCCACTCCAGGACCCGATCCGCATCAAAACATGCGATGCCGAACGGGCAGCCACGCCTCACGAGGGGCCCAACGTCGACGGGGCAGAAAGGCCCCCCGCCGCGCCCTTGACGCGCTTGCGGCGCGCGGCCATCACCATCTCTGAGCTCACGGTGACGACGGCCTCCTGCTTCTTCTGCTCCAGCGCCTTCACAAAGTCAACCGCCTTCTGCTGGTTCATGACCTTCGCCCCCTTCGCCTCCTTCCTCTTCGCGATGAGCGTCGTGATGAAGACCTTGTGGTTCATGATCGTGACGTACGCGCTGGCCACCGAATAGTTGTCCATGATCTCTTTGCCTCGGCGGGCTGGGCCGAACGCAAGCGTGGGGGGCGCAGATGCATAACCCCGACTCCTCCGCGCACTCCCCTACGCCCCCCTCGCCCTCGCCATCGGTGCTCTCCTACCCCTCCTCCCCAACCCCTGCCGCCTCGCCGCCATCGCCCGCGCCCCTTGCCCGTCTCGCCGCCCGCCCTCCCACCCCCCATCCACGCTCCTCTCATCCGCGCATCTTCGCTCACGAACCCCCCTCCCCACCCTTCCGTCCCGAGCGCCCACCCCTCAGCATCGCTCATGCAACCTTCCTCCCCCGCGCGCCCTCATCCCCCGCCCTTCTCGCCGACCCAGGCGCCATGCCCTCATCGCCAGCGCTGCCCTCCTATCTCCACATCCTCGCAAACAACAAGAGGCAGGGCGCCTGCAGGGAACCTCTCCTGCAGCGCGTAGCTCTCGCGCGTCACGTTGTTCTTGATGACGTCGGGCTGCGGCGCGGCATAGATGCGGAGCGGGGCGGGATGGAGGTGGGGGGGAAGGGGCAGGGGGGGAGGGGTCGGGGGTGGACGGCGAGCGGGGGCGCATAGGGCAGGGGCGGGAAGGGGGGGGGCGGAGAGGAGTGGGAGAAGGAGGGGGAGAGTAGAGAGTAGGAGTCGGAGCGGGCGGGAAGCGGGAGAACAGGGAGTGGGAATGGACGGGGAATGGGAGGGTAGAGATACGGAGTGGATGGGGAGTGGGTGGGCGGAAAATGGGAAATGAGGAGCAGGGCGGGAGAGTGGCGAGGTGAGCGGCGGGAGGGAATCACCCTCGAGCGAAACAATGACACCCCGACCTGCTCGGCCCCCCCGCTCACCCTCGCCATCCGCTCCACCCCCCTATCCTTCCCAACCTCCCATGCCCATGCCACTCGACCCTCCCGCTCCTCATCCACTCCCCGTTCCGCTCTCCTCCGCACCCCGACGAGAAAGCGGCGGCCGATGCTAGCGGTGCGCCTCCTCCTCGTCGTCCTCGTCGTCCGCAGAGCTCTCCTTGCCCCTGGCCACCGAGAAGATGCAGTGGGGGTGGACGAACTTCGGCTGACCGTCAACCATGATCTCCTGGAAAAAGCCACCTGCGACGGCGAGGAGGTTCCGCTCATTCACCATCTGGGTGAAGAAGCGCGCGAAGTTGTCCTTCACGAGCATGTCCCCTCCAATCTGGAACATGGGGTCAAGACCTGGCTCGCGGCCGTCGTCGCAATCGCCGCCGCCGCAGTCGTCGTCAGCGGCGTCGCGGTCGTCGCAGTCGTCGTCGTCGTCGCCGTCGTCGCCGTCGTCGCCGTCGTCGTCGTCGTCGTCGCCGCGGGCGTCGGCGTCGGCGTCGGCGTCGGCGTCGTCGTCGTCGTCGCCGACGCCGTCGTTAAGATCAAACATTGCCCACTCCTCCAGCCCCCCCCCCGCGCCCCCTCGGGAGGGGGGGGGGGCCATTGGAGGAGGGGGTGGGGGCTCGAACAGGGCGACGGCGACGACGGCGACGTCGGCGACGAAGGCCGCGACGCGCCTTCCTCCCCCCTCATCCCCATCCACCCCCCCCCATGTCCTCACACCTTATCTTCATCGTCACCCGCGTCATCATCTTCCGTGCTCTTGCATCCTCATGGCCCTCGCCCTCATGCCCCGCCCCGCCCCTCCTCTCCCTCGGGGCGAATGCGGGGCGAAGGGGGGAGGTGACAAAATGAGAGGTGAGGCGGAGGCTCATAATCGTGAGGCGCGGGGGGATGGGAGCGGGCAGGAGACGGGAGGAGGGGCAGGGGAGCGAGCAGGAGGTGGGGGGGGAGAGGGGGGAGGGCGGCAGCGAGTGACCAGAAAGGTAGTGCACGATGAGCTTCAAAGCGACGCCCGACCTGCCAGTAATGAGGGTGACCACGGCGAGCGGCACGTCGCCAGCACCCTTGCAGTTCTTCATGCACTGCAGCATCCACGCCGCGGGGATATCCTTGATGTGCTTGACCTTCGTGGCGTCGAAGGTGGGCGACCTGTTCAACTGCTCTGCCTCGAGCTCCGCCTTCTTCGCCCCGCGCTTGATCGGGGTCTGGGTGATCTCCGACAGCGGCCTGGACGCTTCGACCTCGATGTGCGCGGTCTTCGCCGTGTCCTGCAGCGCCGCGCGATGCGGGGCGGGCGCGGCGACGCGACGACGACGACGACGACGGAGGTGGCGAGGCGATCGCGGAGGATGCGAGAATGAGGCCACGAGCCCTGGGCACAACAGCCCATGCTATACCCCTGATCCCACTCATACTCCTAAGCATACTCCTCCTCCTGCTCTTTCTCATGGCCCTACTCCCGCTCCTACTCCTACTCTCACTCCGACCCCATTCCACATCGACCGCATGGGCTAACGTCCCAAGGCATATGGATCCTGAGCCTACTCCGATTCCTACCCCTGCTCCTACCCCACACCCCGCCCTCAATCATCCATCATCATTCCCCTACTCCTACCCCTACTCCTACTCCTACGCCGACTGCCATGACCCATCGGGTCCTTGAGCACGACCAGGCACACGCCTTTGATCTTCTCAAGGTGCTTGAACTTGACCTCGGCCGCGGTGCCGCGCGGGGGCTCCGCCTGCGGGCAGCGGCGGAGGGGGGGTGACGCGGCGACGGAGCAAGGTGCGGGCTGGGGTTATGAGGAGCGGGGGATGCGGGATGAAGGAAGAAGAGGGAGAGAAAGGTAAGAAGGAATAGCAAGCGGAGTGATGACCAAGGAGAGGGAGGATGGGTAAGAAGGAAGAGGGAGGAGGGTAAGAAGGAGGAGCAAGTGGAGAAGAGGGATGGGAGGCAGGACGGACGAGGGATGGGGGAGATAAGAAGGAAGAGTAAGAAGGCGAAGCCTTGTCGACGAGCATCTGCGACAAGAGGCGCAGGTCGGGGTCGACGACGACCTTGCGCTTCTTGGCGGCGGGCGCGTCGGCGGCCGACCCCGCGGCGGAGCTGCTGGCCCCCGCGGCCAGCGACGCGCCTGCCCCAGAGGGCGGGGGCGGCGCCGACGGCGGCGTCTGCGCCGCGGGCGCCGAGGCGCCCTCGGGCGCGGGGCCGGCGGCGAGAGCGGCCGCGACCGAAACGGCCATGGCCGCGGCAAGGGCGACGAGGGCGACGGCGGGGGCCGAGGGCCTCGCTCGGTCGCTGGCCAAACGCCTGCGACGACGACGACGAGGACGACGGCGACGGCGACGGTGGCCAGGACGACGGGGGCGACGGACAACGGACGACGGAGGACGACAGACGACGGACGACCGATGGCGAACGACGCGCGACGCACGACGCACGACGGACGACGGACGACGGACGACGGACAACGGGCGATGGCGATGGCGATGGCGACGGCGACGTTGACGACGGGCGACGACGGACGGCGACGACGACGACGACGACGCCGAGTGCGAGGGAGCGGGGGAAGAAGGAGGGAGAAGAGAGGGAGGCCACACACTCTACTCCTCGCTGAATTGTCCTCCTCCTTTCCCTTCTCAGTATCAGGCGCGCCCCCTCCTCTCATCACCATGGTTTCTCCTCCGCCCGTCTACCCGCCCCCCCCCGTTACACGTGCGCCGCCCTACCTGTCATTCCTGCGACGCGGCCGCCCGACCCCCCCCAATGAATGTCTCTTCCTACTCGACCCACACACCCCATGAATACCCCTTCCTAGTAACCCGCGCGCCGCAAGGCGCACGGACCTACAATGACGCGGGGCGCTGCCTCGCGCGTTTATTCTAACGGCGTTCTGGATTTTTGGAGCCATCGGGCCCTGGGCCCCCCACCCAAGGGGTTTCTTGGGTGGGGGGTGAGATATTCTCTCCTGAACGCATGGCTGGGGGCTGCGCTGGCGGCAGCGCGTGCCGGGAGGCGAAAAGACCTTGTCGTCTCGCGGTGCTGCTGACAGAGAACCATGCATTGACCCGGCCATCTGCCATGAGCCTTCTGGCGTCGTCTGCGTGGCAGCAGGGCCAAGTCCTGGCCGTGGTGCAGTGGGTGCTTCGGTGACCATGAAGGCGACGATGGGGCCGGTGTCCTCAGAGCTGCCAAGGCGCCCCGAGCCAGCGTATCCGCCGAAACTCGGGCCATCTCCTTCGGCACTTGAGCTGCCAGAGCCAGCCTGTGAGCACTCGGCTCTGACATGAATCTTCGACCCGCAGATACTGCACTTCATCACATGCTCGTCGTAACCTTGTGTGCGTGGGGGGGGGTCCACGACTGTTTGCCTTTGCCGCTGGATACTTTACTCGTACCCTTGCGATTATCCTCCGTCGAAAATGGTGCTGACTTGGTCGTCGTACATCTCGGCTGGGAAACTACACTTCTGAGCTCCTTTGCCTTTGCCTTTGCCTTTGCCTTTGCTCGAAAACGCACGCAGCGCAGCCATGCATCGCATCGGTGAATCGTAATCGCATAATTAGCCTGGAACCGGATCGCTACGAACCGCCAGCGAATCGAACCGGGAACCGGTTCGCGAGACCCCGAATCGAAGCGGGAACAGGATCGCGAGCTCGTCGAATCGAATCGGGAACTGGATCGTGCGATCGGATCGGGGCCCAGCGCTCTGTTCAGGACCTTCCCGGTGCCCCCCCCTGGTGCCTACCCCTGGTGCCCCCCCATGGTGCCCGTGCCCCCCCCCCCCCCCCGGTATCCACCGGCCCTGGTGCCCCTCCCCGGTGCCCCCCCTGGTGCCTATCCCGTTGTGCCCCTCCCCCGGTTCCCCCCCCCGTTGGCCGCCGCCCCCGGAGCACGGAGCAGGGGCACGGAGCGGAGCAGGGGCACGAGGCAGCAGGGCAGGAGCGCAATTTCATGATAAGGGGGCCCCCATGAAGGGATCGGGGGGCGCCCCCTCCGCCCCTCATCGTCCTCCCTCCCTCCTCGTCGTCCTCCATCGTCGTCCTCGTCCTCGTCGTCCTCCGCCCCCTCCCCGGTGGGGCACTGGGGAGGGGGGGCACTGGGGCGGGGCACCGACAAAATAGCACGGCGGGGGGGGGGCACCCAGGGAGGCGCACCCGGGGGGGCACTGGGGGGAGCGAGGCATCAGCCCGCCACTGGGATGATCCAGGGGAAGGCTTCCCCTCGTTTCCCCCTACCGCCTCGCTTCCTCATCGCCGCTGGAGCGCCCCTCCTAATCCTCCTCCTCCTCCTCCTTTTCCTCCTCCTCCTCCTCCTCCTCCTCCTCCTCCTCTTCTCTGACTCCTACCGCCTTCCTTCTCCTCCTCCTCCCCCCCTCCTCCTCCTCCTCCCTCCTCCTCTCCTCTCCTCCTCCTCCTCCTCCTCCTCCTCCTCCTCCTCCTCCTCCTTATCCTCCTTCCTTTTCCTCCTCCTTATCCTCCTCCGCCTCCGTCCTCCTCACTCCCCTCTCCTTTTTCCTCCTCCTCTCTCCTCCTCTCCTCCTTCTCCTCCTCCTAGTCCTCCTCCTCCTCCTCCTCCCTTCTCCTCTCCTTTTCCTTCCCCCTCCTCCTCCTCCTCCTCCTCCTGCCCTCCTCCTCTCCTCCTCCTCCTCCTCCTCCTCCGCCTCCTCCTCCTCCTCTCCTCCTCCTCCTCCTCCTCCCTCCTCCTCCTCCTCCCCCCCTCTTCCTCCTCCTACCTCCTCCTCCTCCAGCCTCCTCCTCCTCCTCCTCCCCCTCCTCCTCCTCCTCCTCCTCCCTCCTCCTCCTCCTCCTCCTCCGTCCTCCTCCTCCTCCTCCTCCTCCTCCTCCTCCTCCTCCTCCTCCTCCTTCCGCTGCCAGTGCCGAACCAGATCAGAAATCGCACCAGAGCGTCGCCCACCTTGCACCCGACCAGAATCGAATCGCTCGGAACCCAAATCGCCATCGTAATCCAATTGTGGCGGGGAGCTGCCCACATCGAAGCGGCCAACGCGGCGATTCGATCCGCCGGACCGGATCGAGCCGGATCGAATCGAGGCCGGCGCTGTCGTCCGTTCTTCCCGATGAATCGTCTAACTGTTCTGGCAGGCTTGTTCGTGTGACGTCTCCACTTTCTTCTGTGATGCCTATGGGCCAGAAAAGCTGTGCTTCGACCTGACCTGGGGATTATCCTCTGAACTGTTCCGACGACTGGTGACGGCACGGTGGTAATCTGCAACGGATGTGCAGCACCTTTTACCTTCTCAATACGCTGATATGTCGCGCTGGCGCCGAAGCCACACGGTCACCAAGCGTCCTATTCGAGTGAGGAGGAGGAGGAGGAGGAGGAGGAGGAAGAAGAAGAGGAGGGGAAAAGAGCGAGGAGGAGGAGAGCCAAGAAGAGGGGAAATACGGGAAGGAGGCGGAAGAGGGGAAGGGCGAGAAGAGCGAGGCAGAGGGTGGACAGGAAGGGGAGGATGACCCAGACCTCCGATGGATCAGTCTGTAGAACCCGCGGGCTCCACAACGCCCGGTCCCTTCACGTGGGGCCTGCGTTTCATCCTGAACTGTTGTTGATGGCCCTGGGACCCGAGGCGGACCTCCAAGGGCTGACATCAAGGAGCCAAGAATGTTAGACCGATGTATCCGCCGACCCCAGAGGCGTGTGAGGAAAAGAGACAAGCTTTGCCCAACATTCCCCAACATGGACCCATACTTTTCTCCGTGCCCTGCCCACACGACAAGTGCTGTCTCCGCCACCTCGCTACCTCGCCCCCCTCCTGGGCGAGGGCCAACCGACCGACATCCCCACCCTCTGGAGCCTCTAGTTTTGGGACCTCCCACCCCACTAGATTTCTCGCCCAAAACCGACCGATACCCCCCACCGCGCCCCCCACAACGCCCGGCATTCCCACCCCATGGAGCCTCTGTTCTTGGGGCCCCCACCCCACCATTTCTCGCCCAAAACCGACCGATACCCCCCACCGCGCCCCCCACCACGCCCCCGGCCTCCTGCCCCTGAGGCCTCTGTTTCTTGGGCCCTCTGACCGATACCCCCAACAGCGACCCCCCAAAAACCTCGCCTCGGCACTCCCAACCCATGGATGCTCTGTTTCCTTGGGACCCTCCACCCCACCATTTCCCGCCCAAAACCGACCGATACCCCCCACCGCGCCCCCCACCACGCCCCGGCACTCCCACCCCATGGAGCCTCTGTTCTTGGGACCTCCCACCCCACCATTTCTCGCTCAAAACCGACCGATACCCCCCACCGCGCCCCCCACCACGCCCCGGCACTCCCACCCCATGGAGTCTCTGTTCTTCGGACCCCCCACCCCACCATTTCTCGCTCAACCGACCGTACCCCCCACCGCGCCCCCCACCACGCCCGGCACTCCCAGCCTTTGTTCTTGGGACCCCCCACCCCACCATTTCTCGCCCAAAACCGACCGATACCCCCCACCGCGCCCCCCACCACGCCCCGGCACTCCCACCCCATGGAGCCTCTGTTCTTGGGACCTCCCACCCCACCATTTCTCCCCCAAAACCGACCGATACCCTTCACCGCGCCCCCCACCACGCCCCGGCACTCCCACCCCATGGAGTCTCTGTTCTTCGGACCCCCCACCCCACCATTTCTCGCCCCAAAACCGACGATAACCCCATTGGTTCCCCCCACCACGCCCCGGCACTCCCAACCATGAGGCCTCTGTTTTGGGACCCCCCACCCCACCATTTCTCCGCCCAAAACCGTACGATACCCCCCACCGCGCCCCCCACCAACCCGGCCACTTCCCACCCCATGGAGCCTCTGTTCTGGGACCCCCCACCCCACCAGACCGATACCCCCCACCGCGCCCCCCACCACGCTCCGGCACTTCCACCCCATGGAGCCTCTGTTTTTGGGACTCCCCCCCCAAACATTTCTCCCTCAAAACCGATCGATACCTCCCACCGCGCCCCCCACCACGCCCCGGCACTCCCACCCCATGGAGCCTCTGTTCTTGGGACCCCCCACGCCACCATTTCTCGCCCAAAACCGACTGATACCCCCCACCGCGCCTCCCACCACGCCCCGGCACTCCCACCAAGCGCCTTTGTTCTTGGGACCCCCCCACC
>CAUYUJ010014282.1:1993521-2023521 GCA_963575745.1 Prorocentrum cordatum
GGGCAAGCCGTTTTCTGCCAATAAGGCGCTGCGCGCGCGAGCGCCCCCCGCCCCACCCCACCCACCTCCCGCGCCCCCGACTACCCCTCCCCCATATCGGCCAACGGCGATGCTGCATGCGTCGTCAGCCCATGTATACAACATGTCCGCGATGCGCCCCACTGGCGGCGCCGCAGCCGCCCGCGTGGCCCGCGACCCGCGCGGCATTCTGCGTGGGGCGGGGCGGGGTAATGACCACGGGCGCACAAACGGGGGGGCGGTCGGAGAGCGCAATGGTCGCCGCACCGCGACGATCTCACGACCCACCAACAACCGATACCAGAAGCGATATCACTATCCATCGATCCTACTGCCGCTCCCACGGCCGAAATCCATGCTTGCACCGATACCATAAGCTATCCATATCAATATCGATCCCGCTATCGCCACCGCTACGGTATTATCATTCGGTATCAATGCCGAGTTCGCTGCATATCTAGACAAGTATAAATATAGATGTACACATCTGCCCACGATGAGCAAAGCGAGCGGCATGTTAACGCGCCCATGAAAATGTCAAGAGACACACGTGCGATCCCATACACAATTGCGCCGCACGCGATGCTCAGGGCAACCTAAGCCCCGACTGGGAAGCGCAATGCGGCGCGCGCGGCCCGCCCGCGCCACCGCGCCGCGCCGCGAGCAAGCGTCGGACAGAAGGCAGAATTGCCGCGCCGCCCTGAGGATGCTCAGGGCGGCGCGGCCGCTCGCAGGCAAGGCGCGGGGTGCATGCGGGGGGGAGCTCGGCGGGGGCTGTGCGAAGACATACGCGGTGCCCTAACGGGCGCTCGTGGGCGAATACACAGATGGAAACGCATGTGGCGACTGCGCCAACACCTCCAGCTACAGCGCGATCAGCCACCCCAAAAAATACATCGACACCCGACGCGCATGGCACGCATGTGCTTGCACGCCCCTTCCGCGCGCGCAACGGGCAGGCGAAGCTGGGCGAACAGTAAGTTCGAAGCGACAACGCGGCGAAGTACCGTATCGCATTTAGAGACGCGGCGCCAATGCAAACAACAATCTGCGCTAGACTGATGTTGTACGGGCCATGCGCGACGACGGCGCGACTCGAAGCTAAATTACGAAAGTTGCCATTTTAAAATTGTGGGGCATACATAACACGAAAACGTAGCGATATTGAAAACACAATTGCAAAACAGAACGGCGTCGAAGCAGGCCCCCCTTCCCAATGCCCCGCCCCACCCAGGTCACCAGGTATCCCCCTCGACCCCCGCCCGTCCATCATCCCCCCCTGCCCTCCCGACCCCCCTCCCCGACCCCCCCCAAAAAAAACGCACCCCCATCCGATCTCCTTCCCCCCCCCCCTTGCCCGCCGACCCCTCCCGAACCGCCCTCCTTCGCCATCCCGCCCGACCCTCCCCCCCCCCCATCCGCACCCCCTGGCCGCCGCCGCCCGACCCCCTCCCCCGCCCCCGACGCTCCCGCCGGCGGGGGTGGGAGGTAGGAAGATGAAGAGGATGAGAGGTGGGAGGTGGGGGGGGGTGGAGAGGGAAGGGCGGGGGGATGCGTTGGGGGGGGAGCGGGAGGCGGGAGGGGGAAGAGGGGAGGAAGAGGGAGGGGAGGGGGGAAGGGCGAGAGGGAGGATAGCGAGGAGGGAGGGAAGGGGGGAGGGGCGCAGGAGGAGGGGGGTAGACGCGCATGCCCACGGCGAGCCGCCCATCGGGCATGGCATTCAGCAGCTAACAGTGCCCTCGCTCATCTATATGATTCCTCCTCCTGCACCCTCCTCCTTAAACCCCGTTTGCTGCTTGCGTTCACCCTCGCCCCCCCCCTCCCCCCCCCAAGCCCGCCGCAGTCCTGCAGGTCGACGTCGGTCTCCGAGTTCGACGCTGGGCCCTTGACAGTCATCTCGAGGCGCACCGCCTGGTGGAGGGGGGAGCGGTACTGGACTTCGAAGGCCTGCCACTCCGCGGGGTCCAGGATGATGAACATTTGCCGCTCCTTGGCAAGGTCGGGGACCCACTTGGCGACGCCGACTCCGAGCCTCCGCATGGGCCAGCCCACAGCCAGGCTGGTGCTCAGGCACCCCAGGCCGAGCATCCAATCCTCGGTCCCAACGCGCCTCAGGATGATGCCGTCGTTCGCGAGGCCTGCCAACCACCTGCGGTGCAGCGACTCCATCTTGCCCGCGCGATTCGCCTGCCTGATGACCTCGAGGTCCACGAGGTTCTCGCAGTAGTTGTGGGCCGAAGTCGAGTACCACGAGGGAGGGCCCGTGCCGCTCACGTCAAACAGCTTCAAGTTGCGGGTGGCCACGTCCAGCAGGCGCCGCTGCAGCGCTGGCTTGAATGCGCGTGGGTCGAGAACTGCTCCACGCTCTGGTGCGACGTCGTTGCGGTCCACCTCGATGTACCTGTGGGTAGTGCTGAGCACCTTCGAGTCCACGATCACAGCCATTGTGGCCTGCGGTGTGCACACCGTGTTGGACATCCTGTCCACTCTCGACTTCACCTTCCCAAAGCTGTCCTCAACCAATTGCTGGCAGATGAAGCGGTCCCCCACCCTCCTCACCCACTTGCGTAACCTGGAGACGAAACAGACACCCTACTCGACCGATGCCCCGCCCTAACGCGCCTGGCGCGCTAGCGCAAGGCATCGACATGGTAAGATATCATGTGTCGCCAGGCCCCCGACCTCTCCGTGACCACCCAGTGCTCCTCCTCCAGGCAGAGGACGAGCTGCAGCACGGGCATTTTGTTGAAGACGGAGCGCGCAGCCATGGCCTTCGAGCCAGGGAACGTGCACTCGTCCTTCAGCTTCTTGTACAGCCTCCAATCCTCCCTCAACTCTGTCGCGAATTGGTCGCACAACCCGTCTTGGAGCAAAAGGGCCATGCGCCTCGGCAGCCCGTGGGAGTACAAGAAGCTCCTCCTCGCATGCTCCATGGCAGTCGCGATGCTCAGGCCGACCATCGCGCTGGCCAGCTCGTCGGAGCTGGCGACCCGCGGGTGGTCCAAGCACAGCGTGGTGGAGTTCCAGCTGACCTCGACGCCCATGTCGTTGTACTTCTGCGTGTCCGTCCAGTTGCTGATCGCCTGGGTCTCGAGCTCATTGTACTGACCCTGGCACATGGCGAGCTCCCAATCGAGGGCCGCCCCGCGCTCCCTCAACTGCCTGCTCTGCCTGGGTGGGGGAAGACAGGGGGGGGGGAGAGCAAACGCATAGATGCGACTCCGCCTGCTAGCCCACCCCCCCCATCAATAAAAACCCTCCGCGCCTCCCCCCTCCAATCCACCTCCGCCTCCCTCCTCCCCCTTCATCCCCGCCTCCCCCCCCCTCCCCATCGCCGAACCTTCCTGCCGACTTCCCTGCCCGTCCTCCCTCCTGCCTGATACAATGCCCGTCCTCCAGTGCCCCTCCACCTGAATCCTTCCTCCCGTCCCCCTCCTGCCCTTACCTTTCACTCGCCAGACATCTGCGAACAAATCACAGGCGTTCTCACGCGCTGGGACGTTGACATCCCCCTATGCCCACGGGCCCTGACGCCGCGGCCTGCTCGACGGGCCCGCCCGCAGCCCAGAGCCCCCCCCCCCCCTTGCCCCCCTCCTCCACCCCCATCCCGCATGGCGGTGCCCATCCGAACCCCGAGGGCCCCAAACGTTACAACCTGCTACGACAACCGCACTAACATGATGACAACAATTGACCATGGGGCGCCTCGCGGCAAGATAAAAACAAGAAAAAAAAAAAAAACAAAAAAATAAAAAGAAAAAAAAAAGAAGGAAAAAGAAAAAACAACAAAAGAAACAAAAAAAAACTAATTCAGAATAAAACAAAAAAAAAACAAAGAAACAAAAAAAGACACAAAAAAAACAGACACAAACGACGAAGCTCGCACGTCGGGTGCAGCACGTTCACTATCACTTGTTGAACGAAGTAGTTCTCGATGTCGCCGAACACGTAGGCAGCGCGGTCGAGTTGGTTCGTCGTCTCAGCTGTCCACGGCTCCTTCCCAGCCTGCTTCACAGTGGGCTTGGCCTCCAACTCGGGGTCCGCGGGCTTGGGCGGCGCTGGCTGGTGGCGGCGGTCGGCGCCCTTGAGGCCGATGCGCAAAGCTGCGGCGTTGAAAAAATATGATTTGAACGAGTACAGCCCCAAAGTTTTCTTCGCGATGTGGACGGGGGCCTGGTATTTTCCTAAATTCACTCGCTCCCCTTTGTTCATCAAGAATGGGTGGTGCTTCAAGCAGTTCCAAATGACATCGGCGTCCCCCGCGGCTGAAGCAGGATCCACCTGGAGCGCGGGAATGGGGCTGCAAATGGCCCTCGACCAGCCCCGCTGCCCCCGCACCCCAGCCCATGCACCCTCTGCCATCACGCCGACCATACCCCCATCATTTACTCACCCCCTCCCAACCGCGCCAACCTCCCCCCGCAAGGGGCGCACCTCTGGCCCGCCCCCCCCCCCCTGATTGCGAGGCTGAGGAGGTAGAGGAAGAGGGGGGGGAGGATGGCGGCCCTCTGCCCGTCGACCCCGCCACCACCAACCACCCAACAAGCGCCCCTAATCATCCGCGGCCAGCCCCCATGCCCCAACTGCCCCAGCGACTCGTCATGCCCGAGCTAGCCTCTGTCAACGCTGCTTCCCCACCCCGACCCCCGAGCCAATCGCTTCCATCCCCCACCCACCCCTCAAAGCGCCCAAAATCCACGGCGGCAGCCCGCCGCAACGCCCCCGTCGAGCGCGCCCCCATCTGGGACAGCTGCTACAACCTGCCCATGCCCCTCGAAGCCCTAACTGTCAGTAGCGCCGCTGCTCGCTGCCCCCGCCCGCAATCGATCGGATGGAGGGGGTGCACTCGGCCCTTCGAGATCACAGCGCAAACGCTGCCACGGCTGCCGCGGAGATGACCGACCTAAGTGGACCTGCCCCCCCGACGAATGCTGCCGTCCCCAATGCCCCAGAAGAAAGGCGATTAGAACACAAGCCCAGCAACCCCCAATTGATTGCGGATGCATGGCAAGTAGAGCTGGAAGAGGCTGTCGGTGGAGCAAGTGGTTGAAGCCAAATGGTCGCGAACTGCTTCTCGAATTTGTTGAAGTCGGGGAGGTGATAATGCACTGCCGTACGTGCAGTTCTGGGCCGTCGCCATGAGGACCTGGAACTTCCACAGGTTGGAGCGCCTGGGGTCGGCGCGGGGGGGGGGATGCAACGCTAGCTGATGGGGTGCACTCCCTCCCCCCCAACGTGTCGCCTGCCCCCCCCCTCTCGTGCCCCTTCTTCTCAGTATATCATCCAGCCGCTTCCCGAGCACTCAGCATCTTCCTCATACTCCTCATCTTCACACGGCTGCTCGGCGCGCTGTAAAGACAAGCGTGGGGCCTCAATATACCCTTGCAGGCGTTGTTCAGGGAATGCGCCACGTCGAAGTCCCAACTGATGTTCAAGTCCAAGTTGGGCTGGAATGATATGAAGAACTCGCTCGCAACCATGTCGGGCCCCATGTCCGTGGCGATGTTGAGCCTCGGCCAGTCGAAGGGCGACTCCACGAAGGAGCCGTCCTCGCGGCGCTGCACCCGAAAGTCCGCCAGCTTGGCATCTGCCGACCCGCGCAACATATTGTCGATGTGCATGATGGCCTGGTAAGTCTTGGTGCGCTGCCTCTTCCTGGGCGGGGGGCCCTCGGATGCGGCCACCTTGGCGCCGAGCCTGCGGCTGACGACCGTCCTCGGGGCGCGGGCGGAGGGGGTGCGGGAAAATGCTGGTCGGGGCCGAGCCACCGCGAACGGGCTTGGGCGAAGGGATGGGCGGGCCCCGCTGCGCGGGGGGGGGGGCCAAAAAGCGGCGGGGCTGACCACGGGGCGACGGAGGCGAGCAAGGGTACACGGGTGGACCCGAAAGGGAAAGCGGTGGGCGTCGCCGAGGAGGAGCGGCGAGCATGTATGGGGGCGGCCTGCAAGGGTTAGGAGGGCAGAGAATGATGCGAGGTGGGCACCAGAAGGTCGAGTACGAACCTCAACGGATCGGGGCCCTAAGTGCCTGAGGGTGACGCGTCTGGGCACGAAGGCAAGCGACTCGCAAGCGTGACGAGATCGAGCGTGAGACGGAGCTCTGGCGAAGACGAGCGGGGGCAAATTCGAGCTGGAAGCGGGGCAGAGATCTAAGAGGACGCAGGGAGGGGATATATAGAAAGCGGAGGCGTCAAAAGAGGAGACGCAGGGAGAGGGCGAGGCGAGTCGCGAAGAAGTGGGCTGGAAGGGGAGGGCAGGGAGGAGGCCCATCGGAAACCCCTCGGAAACTCTTTAAAGCTTGGAAGCTCGGAGAGGCCTCGAAAGCATCTTGGAGGCTCGGAGGCCCCTAGGAAAACATTCGGACGCCCCTCGGAGGCCCCTCGGGGGCCCCATCGGAAACCCATCGGAAGCCCTCTGGAGGCCCCTTCCCACGGTCGGTCCTCGGAGTCGAGGCGCGCGGCGCTCGGGGCCCACGTGGAGGCGCTCTCGGGGCCTCCAAGATCACCCCAGCTCGGAAGCCCCATCAGAGGCCACTTCGGAAGGCACTGGGATGTCAGAGAAGACCCGTCGAGGTCCCTCGGAGGCCCCGTCGGAAGCCGCGCGGCGGGGCCCCTCGGCAGTCCCTCGGAGGCCCCCTGGGAACGCTCTGACAATGTCGGAGGGCCGCCGAAGCCCTCGCCCTCGGAAGCCCCCGCGCCCTCCCCGAGCCCCTCGGCAGTCTTGATGTACTCGCGGTGGGCCTCCTGGTGAACCTTCAGGGCGTCCTCGTCCAAGAAGCAGTCCTCCTCCATGTGCTGCGCTGGCACCTGCGGGAGAGGGGGGGGGGTGCCCGCGGGGCGCGGCAATCCGCAGCGCTGGAGACCACTCGAGGCGCTAACCCAAAACCTCTCCGAGATGGGGGGGGTGTTTGGGGAGGGGGGTCGGGTTTGCGACCCCTCACGCAGATCGTGTTCCCCAACACACACCCCCCCCAAGTCCCGGCAGTCGCCGCGAACGCCCTCGAGGTGCACCCCCGAACCCTGTGAGGGGTGCGATTTTGGACCCCCCCCCCAAGTCCCGGCAGCGGCGGCGAACGGGGGGGATGGGCTCGGGGGGGGGGGGCCCTCGGCGCCCGAATGCGCCAGGCCCTGCATCCCTGGGCGGCCTCAGCGTGACTCCTCACATAGCGGCCCCAGCGTAGCCCCCTACTAGATCCTGGGCCCCAGGAGCCAGGAGGGCCCTGAAATCCTGAAGCTGAGACCCCCCAAGCCCCGACGCCCCGAACCCAAGGCCCCAGCCCCAGTGGACCTCGGCCACGCCCCAGCTCGTAGATTCCAGAAGCGCGCGATGGTAGATCCCACGGGGCCCCTGGAACCCAAGAGCCTAGAGCCCGCCATCTTCCATTGCGTGGAGTTCGCTACCCTCCACTGCCTGCGCGCGGGCCTGAGCTGAAGGGCCTCGGACCCCGCGACCCCCTCAAATCCTAGTCATGACCCCCCAAACCTCAGATCCTCGACCCGTCGAAATCAAGGTCGTAGACACGGCGGCCCCGAGCCGTTACAACGAGGGCGACGACGAGGGCAACGACGGCGACGGCGTCGACGACGACACCGACGTCGACGACGGCGACGACCGCGACGACGACGACGACCACCTCGACGACGACGACGACGCCGACGCCGACGCCGACGACGACCACGACGATCAGGGCGACGGACGGACGGCAACGACGATGCAGACGACGACGACGACGCCAAAGCGCCGATAACGACGACGAGCGCGACGACTGCCCACGACGACAGTAGACGACCCACCCACGAAGGACACCCACGGACAACAATCAACGACTGAGGATCGACGAGGACGACGGGCGACGTCGACGACGACGACGACAACGGCGACGGACGACGACCACAAACGACGATCGGCCACCGACGGCAGACGGACGGGCGAGACCCGACGACGACGAACCCAAGGCCCTCGTCGTCGCCGTCGGCGTCGTCACTCTCGTCGCCCACGGATTCGCAGTCGTCGTCGTCGTCGCTGTCGTCGTCGTCGTCGTCGTCGGCGTCGTCGTCGCCGCCGTCGTCGCCGTCGTGGCAACGATTGAATTTCGGACGCGGCCCTCGACGACGCCGTCGCCGTCGTCGGCAAGGTCAACGTCGCCATCGCAACGCGGCGTCAAAGCACGGGCCTGGGGAAGGCAAACTGCAGTGAGCCCCGTCTCGCAATCCATGATGGCCGCGCACGAGACCGCGTTGTCCGTGCCGATCTTCGTGCCGTCGGGGCCCGCCATGCTCAGCACCCGCTTGCCCTGGAGGGGGCGCGCGCATAAGCTGGGGAGGGGAAGGACGGGGTCGGCCCAATATGAACACCAGAACCCGCAGCAACGACCACCGCGCACATCATGCAACCGACTTGGGGGAGAGTGGCGGTGCAAGCACGCCGCCCAGCACCGAGGGGCCGACGACGAGGCGGCCCAACAACGGGGGAAGGGGCAGGGGGGCGTAGGCCAGAGGCGAGGGTGCTGCAAGAGAGACGGCCAACTGGCATGGGGAGGGGAGGGGGGTCAAGCGAGCGAGGCAAAGCGGCGGCGAAAGCAATGGCACAAGGCAAAACTCACACAAAACATGCTCCTTAAACTTCGACTTCGTCGCGGAGATGTATCTGCACAACTCCCTCTCGGTCTTGCGCCAACACTTGGGGTGGTAGGCGGGGTAATACTGGCTGTAGCTGGCACCCGCGTCGGCTGCGTGGCGCTCGAGCGGGAGGCCGTCTGGGCCCCGACGAGGCTTGCTCCCGCTGAGCTTGTCCTCAATGATGCCGCCGACGCAGTGGAGCACCTGCTGAGAGATGCATGGGGCCCCGCGCCGCACGGCGAGACAACCCGAGAAACGACAGAACGTCTGCTGTTAACACTTAGCGATGCGAGGCTGGATGCGACATGGGCGGGGGACATGGAGGCAAAGAGCAGGACGTGCGGAACGGCGGGCCAGAGGCGAACGAATGGCGACCGCCAATCAGAACTGATCGACATACGACGGCCGCCGCTGCCGCCGCCGCCGCCGACGACGACGACGACTGCGACGACTACGACGGCTACCGACTGGCAGCAAACGGCTACGAACGGCAGTCAGTCAACTAACGACGAGCGATTACTACGAAGCCGACGAAATGGCCAGGACCAAAAAACACGACGCCATCCACGCTGACAACGACGAACACGGCGACGGGGACCACTACGATGACGGGGGTGACGACGACGACGGCGACCACCAAGACGTCGACGCCGACGCGGCCGTCAATCGCCGCCGCGGTCGTCATTCGCCAACCGTCATCCACCAACCCTCTTTGACCGATCGTCGCTAGTCGGTCGTCGAATGTCGCCGTCGCCATCGGTCGCCATCGGTCGTAGTCACTCGGTCGCCAATCGTCGTTTGCGGTCCGTCGCCTGTCCGTCTTCGTCGGTCGTCGTCGTCGTCGCATGCGTCATCGGTGTGTTTTGTCGGTCGTCGCCGTCGTCTGATATCGTCAATGTCTTGGCCGTCGCTGCCGTCGTGGGCAGCGGTCGCGTTCGCCATCGTCGTCGTCATCTTCGTCGCCGACCTGCCGCCGCCGTCGTCGTTGTCATCATCGATCGGCGCTCTCCCCCTCGCGCTCGCCCTCCCCGCCGTCGTCAGAGGCGTCGCCGTCGCCATTGGACACATTGTCGTTTCCGCAGCCGTCGTCGCCGACGCCGCGGCCGCAAAGCAAAAGAAACAACAAGAAAAAAAAAGCGCGCCTGCTTGGCAATGGCAGTGTTCAGCTCGTTGTGCTCCTTGTAGGACAAGTTGAAGAGGTCCGTCATGAACTCGCAGAACCTGCTGGAGTCCAGCCCAAGGAGGGCGACCATCTGCTCCCGATATCTCGGCGTGAAGTCGGTCGGGATCATGTCATTGTTATGCAGCTCCCTGATGTCCTCGAGGCTCACCACGCCGTTCGTCACGACGATCGAGGCAGGGCACTTGCCAGTCCAGATGTGGTTGGCCTGCGCGCTGGGCCCCCCCCCATGCCCCCCCCCACCATCCCCCCCCGTGCTCCTCCCTTCCAAATATCCCTCCTGGCCCTCACGTCCTCCACCTCCTCCCCCACCCCTCCCCCGCCCCCCGCATGCTCCCCCTTCCGTTCCCCCCCCCATCCGTGCCCGACCACCCCCCCGCCCATGCGCCGCCCGCCACAGCCCTTCCCCCCGCCCCCACCCCCCCACCCCTCTCGATCCCCCGAACGCGGAGAACAACGCGCACGCGTGCCGACGGACGAAACAACCGAGCCGATACCAAGCGCATGGCAAAACTAATTATAACGGAACAGACGCATACAATACGTAGAACGGCAAGACTGGCCAATTTGCAAATTGTTTGTATTCAGACATTGTCCAACTGCCAGAAAAATAATGCACGCGTGCAAACAATAATGATGCGATTGCTGATAACTATACCATAGCTACTGGAAGCACGACTATATCTAAATATAACATTTGTAATGTCAAAACATAAATGGTGAAACCACTTATGATTTCTACATTACAGGAAACACAAGCAATGAACGCAATGTTAAAACCCTCAGATCGGCGTTTGAAGAGATCTGGCAACTCTGTGACCGACCATAATGGAAAACATAAAAGTGCATGCTGGGCCCGATGGTATCGCGAAAGCAACCCTGGCACCCGCGCCCCCCCCCCCCCCCGACAGCTGCCCTGCAGCGATGCGCCGCGCGCGCGTGTGCGCGTGTGCGGCGCGTGTGCGCGTGGGGGGGGGGGGGGGAGGGGGGCGGGGGTGCATAGGGGAAAAGCCCCTCCCAAGTGCAATGCCACGCGGCTCGCCCGACGCGGCCCCCTGGGGGGGGCGGGGTCTCGCCTGCGGGGCCGCGCAAACGCCGCAGCGGAGCCCCGAGGGGGTGTCGACCCCCCTGGAGCACGACACTCTGCGTCGGGACATTGCCAGGCGGCTCGAAAGCCCTGGGCGATGCCAGGGGTGCCCCCTACGTGGCCCCAACGGCCCCGACCACATGTCAGGCCCCACCGCGGCCCACCCCAAATAAACCGATGGCGCCCAAGGCGCGTGCCCCGCGGATGCCGCGATGGGAGGGGGGGTGCGCTCGGCGTCCAGTGGTGCCGATGCGAGCTGGTCGCCAGTGGCCCCACAGCGATCACGCCGAACGCGGCGCTGCGATGCCATGCCCACCCCTCCTCCCGACTTCGCGTCGCGGCGATTTTTGCGCGACGCGCGCGCATGCAGCCGAAAGACACCTGCTCCCCCCCCGCAAATGCGCGATAGAACCCGAAACGTACACCAATGCCCGCGCAGGTGCGCGCGATAATCAAAGGACGCTGGGGCCCGACGACCACTTGAAAGTTGACTGAATAACCCAACGAATGCCACCGCGATTGAGACCAACCACCTGCGCGACACCTTTGAAACGCATGGCTGAGACCGCGAAAGCGCAGCGGGGGGGGGGAACACGACCCCCCCCCCCCCCCCGACGCCCCACGGCCCCCTCCCCCGACAAATTGGGGCGGCGGCGCGCCCGCGGGCCCGAGCAACCCCCGTGGCCCCATGGCGCGCCGCGGAGAACACAGGAGGGCACCCATGACGCGAAACAAATATGAACGCGCCCGTCTCGTTGATAACGTTGTCGTTTGAGCCGCCGTTCGCTGTGAAAGGCGCAGAAATGCACCGCTGAACAGCCCGTCGAGAACCGCCGCGGCCCCGCGCCAGTGCCCCAGCCCCCCGAGGAGAGGCAGCGGGGCCCCGCGCGGAGAAGTCGGCGCGCGGCCCAAGAGACCCCCCCCCCCCCCCCGCGCCCCAAACGAGCCGCGAATTAATGCAAACCCAACCAAACCTACGCGAGCTGCACGGGCGCCCCGAGGGAAACACACGCGGCCGCCCGAAGGTACCCGAGGTGGCCCCTCGCACGTTCCAGGTGCACCCCAGCGCCACGCCCCCCGCGCGCCGCCCAAGAATATTGCGGAGGCCCCACGCGCGAACGGGCGCGCGCTGGCGAACTGGCCGCGCACCCAAAGTGATGCTAAAACTTGCCGTGACCCGCGGGCCAAAATCGCGCCCCAAGGCACAGCCGCCCTTCGCGCAAGCAGGCGCGGTTCTGCGACCAGCGGAGGGGGGGGGGGGGGATGGGGGGATGGGGGGAGGGGGAACTTGGAAAGGAGATGAGGAGTGGCCGCAACAGCGAGATACCTAACCTGGACACCGACGAGCGCAGAGCCCGACCTCGCACCGAAGGCCCCGCGCGCAGACGCGCTCGAACGCCCTCTGTCGGCTCGGCCTGCGCCAGAGTCTTCGGGCGCGCGTCGCCGAGCCCGACGCGCGCCGCGAAATCTAAGCAGAGACAGCGCGCGCGGCACCATGGCCGCTCTGGAAACCACCGACAATGCGCATATCCCCGATTGCCAGCGCCGCCGCCCTGGACCCCGCGCGGCAGACGTGCCTGGCGGGGTAGCAGCGGCGTTCCATGCACTGGCCGCACTGCGAAGGTGCCCCGCCAAATCGCTCTCCAGAACAAGCTGGAGGCGTTCTGCTTCGCGATGAGCGGTGCCGCGGCGAGGGTGCCCCACCCAATCACCGATGCGCCTGAAGTAAGACAGCGGAGCCCCTCGGGCGTCCCGAACGTAGACCTTGGTGGGCTCGCACACCACAGTCTGCGCGACCGCCAGCCCGCCTTGTAGCTGGCGGCTGCGACGGCGCGACTTGTACCCGCATGACATCGCGGGTGACCGCCCCCCCCCCTCCCCCCCCGCTCTTCCAGCGAAACCACCATGGGCGCGCAAATGTCCTCGGGGGTGCTCATGCCGCGCTCTGGCCGAACCCCGCAGCGATTGATGAGCCCGCGGTGGGTGACGGCCCACTGGGATACGAACGGCCGCGCCCAACATTGACGCTCTGCTCGGCGCAACGCAGCCCGCACCGCGTTTCTCCGACTTGCCAGCGCGCGGCCTGGTCAGACCCCTCACGCCGCCCAACTCCCGCTATCGCAAAGTGGCATGCGTCTCCGCGTAGCCACTGCCGCGGCAAGCATCAGCGGGCCGCGGCCTGAACGTCGGCCAGGTTCCGCCGACGGGACACATGGTTTCTGACGGCCCATCATCACGTCGTGCATGAGCGCGGCCGTCGTAGGGGGCGCCCTGGCCCGCCTGCGACAGCAGCCCAACAATGGCCACCCGCGCTTGCGTGGCTGCGGCTCGCCACCCCCGTCTCAAACACCCGCGCGGCAACCAGAGCATCGGGGGTGGGGGGGGGCGAGGGATGGGGGAGCGGAGGAGAGATCGGGGGGGGTGGGGAATGGGGGGCTGGGGAAGGAAGGGCATGGGGGGGAGAGGAAGGGTGCGATGGGGGGGGGGCACGGGGAATTACATTGTCTGCAACCTAGAAACGCCATGCGGCGCCGCGCGCTGGCCCCGCTGCCGCCGAATATCGCCGCCAGCCACGCGCGCGCCCGCTGGGCGCTCTGCGCCCGCGGCCGCCCAAGGCAAACCTGACCTCGCGCCCGCGCGAAGGTCGCGGGGCCACCTTCGGGCGCCTCCAAGCCCTGGACGCGACATGGCGCCACCTGCCGCGCAGCTTGTCGGGGGGGGGGAGGGGGCCGCGCAGACCTCGCCCGTCCCGCGGTGCGGCCCCCCGAGCGGGCGCCGATTCGGCACGCAAGCACCGCCCTCGGCACCGAAAAAGGCAATTGCAACCTGCATGCAATTCCTGGCCCCGACTGGGCGAAGCACCTCGGCAGGGCGCGCGCGCCCGTCCCAGGGCAAGCCTAAACCCCAGCGTGCGCGTGCGCTCGTGGATGGCCTTTCGGATCAGGCGCAAGCCCCCGTTCCCCCGTCGCGCGCGGCGACGCCAAATGCCCGCCCGACGAGCAGTCCGAAATCCCACGCGGCGAAACGTCTTGGTGAAGGATGCCCACGAGGTCGACCGCGCCGCTGCGCCCCCAGAAACTGCAGTAGGTCCCCGCGAACAGCTCGCGGCGGGGCCCCCATGGAGCAGCGCCGCGCGAGACGGCATCGCGCGTGCTGGGCGCATGCCGCCGCAGCCGCGGTGCTTCGCGAATGCTTTGTCGGCAGCAGTGGAAGTTGAACCCAATGGTGAGAAACGGTAGCGTAGAGAGAGAGATAGAGAGAGAGAGAGAGAGAGAGAGAGAGAGAGAGAGAGAGAGAGAGAGAGAAAATGGCCCGCGCGATCGGGAAGGAAACGCTGCCGTTACTGAATTCCTCGGCGAGGGCGCGTGGATGCCGACGTCGGGCCACTGCGCCGCGTCAGCCAAGCGCGCCGCAGCGTCGCTGACTACTCTGCCCGCGTCTGCCGCCCAATACAGGGTAGTAGACGGCATTGTCGCGGAATCCGTAAAAAGGCGTCGCCTGGAAGCCCCCCGCCCACCGAACGGCGGCGGCATCGCATGGGGCCCGCGCCGATGCAAGCAGGCGCGCGCAATGCTGTTTCCCTGCCGCGGGGGCATTCGAACTCGACCATGACCCTTCGCCGCGCGGATGGCTTGCTCGCTGACCCCGCCCATATCGCGGGGGGGCCCGCGCCGAATGCCACGCGGCAGACGCCCCGACTAACGCAATGGAAGCTTCGATCTACGAAACATAGGTTGGCCCACAGATACGCGCTCGTCGCGAGGCCCCTGTGTAGCGCAGACAACCGCGGGGGCATGTCCTCGTCGGCCGCGCCGACCGCCCTGCGCGCGCGCGCCATGGGCAGGCGCCAATTACGGCGGAGGCGAAAGGTGGCGGGGGAAGGGTGGCGGAAGGCTCGGGCCCCAACCCGAGGCGACTCATTCGCGTTGCCCGCGGGCGCACGCGCGCCCGCGTTTATCGGTCGAGCACAAGCGCGCCCGATTGGAAGCATGGCGGCGCGCGTTAGAGCACCCGAAACGGCAACGCTGGATGCAAAAGCGCGCTGTGAGTGAACCTGTAGGGGGCGGCGGAAGAAGTTCGCGGATCGGATTCGAACTGCGTGATCCATTGGTCGGCGATATACGGCGGCCAATCGCAATGCTGCGCGGCACGCGGGCACGGCAAGCCGCTCGCGCAGGCGCCGCGGGCGCCCGAGCGGCACGGAACGGCGCGGCGCGGCACGGCCAGCGCGGGCACGGCGCGCCCCCGCTCGCGGGCGGCGCAGGTTGCGCAGCCCAGGAAGCGAGCGCGACACGGCACGGCGCGGCACGGCGCGGCGCGCGGGCGCAGCGCGGCACGGCACGCGCGCGGCACCTTCCCTTCAACGTAGGAACAGCACGCGGCACAACAAGACGCGGCTCCGCACGCGGGGGCGGCCCTGCACACGGGCGGCAACCTGCTTGAGAAGCAATGCGAGCATGGGCGCATCGGGGATTGCGCGCCGCGCGTGGTGCATGACATGGGCAAGGCTTTAGCCAGCGCGGCGAATCATGAACAACGAAACGACCAGATAGACGTGAAGATGCGACGTGCACGCCGCGCCGTCAAAAGGCCGCGCGGGCCAGTTGACAACAACGCGAGCGAATTTTATGCGAGCTCCCGCGCGTCGGCCCAACAGCGGAAACAATAAACCTGAACGCCAAAACCTATGAGGTCCTAAAGCCGACTGGAACACCACCGTGAAGCCATTCCTGAAACAGGAAATGGCGAGACGGCGTGGAACGCGCTACGCGCGGAAAGGGGGCGCGCGCCACGCGCGGCAATAAGGAACGACAAAACGACTAGCGATTAAAGGCGATGGGGAATATTTGGGAAGCTGGATGACCACGACGCTGGCCAAACCCATGACGAGTTAAAATAACTTGAACAGCACATGCGCACGAAAAATCAACCACCAACAATTATTAAAACGCAGTTGCAACACTTCAGACTTGAAGTACATCTGCCAACAAACCAACGCAACAAAACACAGCAATAGAGCGGCGCAGCGAGTGCGACGAGCAGCGCACGACGCGCAACATCAACCCCAAACATTTTCAAACAACCGAAAGGTGAACACACACATTATGTTCGATGAGCCCACCTCGACGCCCCGCCGTAACCCGACCCAGCCACCCCAGCCCAACGCCCAGACCCCGCCCAACCACCACTCCCCCGCCGTCGCCGATGCTGAGATCATCCGCCCCCGTCCTCCACCTCCTTCCCGTCATCTCATAAACCAAATCTCCACCACGTCCTCCTCCTCCTCCTCGCCGCCGCGCCCCCCCCAAAAAAAACGTTCCTCCGCGCGCGTGCCTCAATTCGCACCTCCCCCCCCACGCCCCCCGCCTCCTTCCCCCCTCCCCTCTCCCCCCCACCTCCACGGCCTACCGCCGCATCAGGATCCTCAAGTCCAGCCGCCGCGTCCTCCTCCTCCCCTCGGCCCCCTCGCTCTGCCCCAGCCGCGACCCATCGGGGCGGCCTTCTGAACGAAGCGGTCGACGCGCACGTTGATCGTGAAGTTCATCGGGAGCATGCCCAGGAGGCTGTTGTACAAGTTGCCGAAAGCCTGGCGCGTGGCATGGTCGCGAAGCTGGCCGTGCCTCTCGGCGCTCGAGAAGCACGCCCGATGCGACATGACGACGAGCAGCTTCACGGACACGCTGGGGAAGAGCAATATCCGCTCGGGATGATCGCGCAGCTCCTGACCGCCGCAAGGCTGGCTGCTCCTGCAACAGCTTCGCGTTAGACCAGCCTTGGCCCCCCACTCCCTCCAGCGATCAACTTTTTTGTTGAACCAATCCGATGCTCTTTTGTACGGGAGCGGGAGGTGCATCCCGTCAACTAAATGAACGAAATCAATGAACACGTGGCCAGCCCAATCGTGCTCGAATACTGCACCATTCGCCTGCAGAGCCTCCCGCCCAGGGGCCTCCTCGATCAAGGTGAACGTGGCCATGGTGTGCGCCTGCTTGATGTCCTTCCGAGGGATGCGAGTGCCGTCGCTGGCCTGGAGCACGTCCTTGAACTCGTCGCCGCTGCCGTAGTGGCGGAACGACAAGAAGTTCTGCGCGAAGTGGGTCTCGATCTCGCAAGCTGGGTCGTCCAGGTCCACGCCCTTCGGGACGAGCATCGCCTCCTCGGCCTCGTCGTCGGGGTCCATCCACAGCACCCACTCCTGGCGGGGGCTGGTCGCACTAGGATGGGCACAATGCGCAGGCGGGACAACAACCTGGCAGCGCATGCAGCCCCGCCAGCCGCATGTGTGGACAAGGTCTAAAAAGCTCAACCGCCCAACCCATCATGTTGCACCTTCGGGGGTGGGGTTGTCTACTCCTCGGCGCCGCCCTACCAAGGTCGGGACAGGGGTGCAATGCCGAGGCGCGAGCCTCCAGCATGGCACAGGACGGCCTCGACCCTACGCCAACAAACCTGTACATTGCAACCGACATAACCAACTACACCCCCAGGCCACTAGATGCTGCACCACATCGCTCCGACTGGAGCCCGCGGCCACCTACCAGCATGCCGAAGGCGCCCAAGAGGGGGGGGGGGGCACTCACGCAACTCGGGCGCCCCAGGGCGCAACGCTGAGCCCAACAAAGGCGACCCCCATGGCCCCCCGAGACCAATTCTCGGTGCACTTGCCCCGATCTGACCTCACTGGGACATCCGAGGCTGCCGAGAAGACCATCAGGTACCCCCAAAATGCCATCCAGCGCCCGTGGAATGCCCCTCAGGAGCGCCCCAAGATGGCACACACACACACACACACGTTTCGCAACCAGTCAAGCACACGTTCCGACGCGGCGCCGACCGCTCGACCAGGGCAGCCCACATGAAGGGGGGAAGAGGCAAGGCCTCCCAGGACGAGCTCGCACCTCCCTCGACCCGAATCCCCGCAACTCCTCATGGGCCCACCTGCTCCCAACCCCCTGCGTTCGTTCACACTTGCGTCATGCATCGCCCGCCTCGTCGACCTGGTCGTCCTGCTCGTCGTGTATCGACCTGCGGGTCTACTTACTGTCGTGGTCACGGTACCCCCCCTGCGCCCAACGAAATGCCACCCGAACCCTCCCCCCCCGCCCCCCCCCCCCAGCCCACCCTATTCGTTGCCCTTCTCATCCTCCCACCCCCTCACCCCCCAAAGAGCGCCCGAGGATGCGACGTGCTGCCCGCGCGACATCTCTGGGGCATCGGCGCGGCTGGAGAATAAGACACAGCAGACGCAAAAGCAACCCTGAACAACCACTACGGCGGAGCGGGGCCAAGTTGCCTGACAATGCAAATCATAGAAGGTGGCGGTCCTTGTTCGAGGGCAGGACGCTGACCTCCTGCGTGACGGTCGAGGCGATGACCTGCCGCACGGTGCCCAGCGCTGGCTCGTCGTCGTACAGGCTGAACGCCCTGATCGAGCACTGGAGCTGCATGGCCGCTAGGGGCGACCGCCCCGAGCCCCCCGCCCCTGAAGGGGGGAGCGCCCAAAATGGGCTTGAGCGACAGCGGCGGTCATGGGGGCGAAAGGAGGCACGGGGGGGAGGGGTAACCGAAATGTGCAGAACCTGGCACGCTGTCCAATGCTACCGCGGGCCTGCTGCGGGCCCTTTCCATCCGCCGATGCGTGCCAGAGGGCGCCAACCACGGGGTGCAGCGAGCTCGATCGGGCTCGGGGGGAGGGCCCACTTGCGGCGCCGCAGCCGACGTCAGGAAACCACCGCCACCACCCGCAGGCGCAGAGGCCCGTGCCCCTGACAATGGGCCAACGACGAGCCGCACAACGACAACAGTGAGAAGCGGCGACACACTGACACGCTGATCATTGCGGCGGGAACCCGACCACTCCGCCTGCCTATGTGCTTTTCCTCACGGAAAGTTGAGACTGAGCACGCTCCGATTCAGCCCACGCTCGACCATGCGCGGCACCCCGTTGCCAGTCAGCCATAGCCTGCTGCCTGGGGGTCGAATTGAAGCCAGCGTGCGCAGCGCGTGCCTCGTGGGCGGGCACACCCTCCCATCACCCTCCTCATCCTCCGCGTCTTCCGCCTTCTCACCCCCGTCGCCATCCCCCTCATCCTCCACGCCATCCTCTGGGGGCAACCTGGTCCCTACCAGCCCCTCCCCCCCTCCCTCAGCATCGCCACCCCCCTCGCCCTCCTCACCCCCCTCCTCATCCTCATCCCACCCCCTCCCCCCCCCCCTCCCCCGCGCGCACGCGCGCACGCACACGCGCCCCGCATCCTCAATGGGGGGGGGCACGCAGATAAGCCCATCATCAGATTCACCCCATTCCCCCCCCCCTCCCCCTATCGCCCTCAACCCCGCCCGCCTCCTCATCACCCCCATCATCCCCCCATTATCAATGGGGGTGGTGTGCAATCAGGCTCCTCATCCTCCTCATCATCACCATGCCCCTCCTCGCCCCCCCCCATCATCCTCCGCGTCCCCCTCGCGCTCCCCCCCCCCTCCACCCGCCTCAACCTCCTCGTCCTGAACATCATTGGGGGGTGATATGCAATCACGCTCGACCGCCCCATGAGCCTGTGCGCGCACTTACCCAACAAGCAAGCGAGCAGGCCATGGGCCACCCCCTAGAAGCTACGACGGCCGAGCACGGATCCGAGCTGCCACGCCCAGGCCCCCACGAGAAACTACGAGATCGGCCTGCATCGAAAACTACAGGGCCGACCGCCGAGCCACGGAGGGGCGACCGATGTACAGGGCCAACCCACTCCAGGACCCGATCCGCATCAAAACATGCGATGCCGAACGGGCAGCCACGCCTCACGAGGGGCCCAACGTCGACGGGGCAGAAAGGCCCCCCGCCGCGCCCTTGACGCGCTTGCGGCGCGCGGCCATCACCATCTCTGAGCTCACGGTGACGACGGCCTCCTGCTTCTTCTGCTCCAGCGCCTTCACAAAGTCAACCGCCTTCTGCTGGTTCATGACCTTCGCTCCCTTCGCCTCCTTCCTCTTCGCGATGAGCGTCGTGATGAAGACCTTGTGGTTCATGATCGTGACGTACGCGCTGGCCACCGAATAGTTGTCCATGATCTCTTTGCCTCGGCGGGCTGGGCCGAACGCAAGCGTGGGGGGCGCAGATGCATAACCCCGACTCCTCCGCGCACTCCCCTACGCCCCCCTCGCCCTCGCCATCGGTGCTCTCCTACCCCTCCTCCCCAACCCCTGCCGCCTCGCCGCCATCGCCCGCGCCCCTTGCCCGTCTCGCCGCCCGCCCTCCCACCCCCCATCCACGCTCCTCTCATCCGCGCATCTTCGCTCACGAACCCCCCTCCCCACCCTTCCGTCCCGAGCGCCCACCCCTCAGCATCGCTCATGCAACCTTCCTCCCCCGCGCGCCCTCATCCCCCGCCCTTCTCGCCGACCCGGGCGCCATGCCCTCATCGCCAGCGCTGCCCTCCTATCTCCACATCCTCGCAAACAACAAGAGGCAGGGCGCCTGCAGGGAACCTCTCCTGCAGCGCGTAGCTCTCGCGCGTCACGTTGTTCTTGATGACGTCGGGCTGCGGCGCGGCATAGATGCGGGGCGGGGCGGGATGGAGGTGGGGGGGGAAGGGGCAGGGGGGGAGGGGTCGGGGGTGGACGGCGAGCGGGGGCGCATAGGGCAGGGGCGGGAAGGGGGGGAGCGGAGAGGAGTGGGAGAAGGAGGGGGAGAGTAGAGAGTAGGAGTCGGAGCGGGCGGGAAGCGGGAGAACAGGGAGTGGGAATGGACGGGGAATGGGAGGGTAGAGATACGGAGTGGATGGGGAGTGGGTGGGCGGAAAATGGGAAATGAGGAGCAGGGCGGGAGAGTGGCGAGGTGAGCGGCGGGAGGGAATCACCCTCGAGCGAAACAATGACACCCCGACCTGCTCGGCCCCCCCGCTCACCCTCGCCATCCGCTCCACCCCCCTATCCTTCCCAACCTCCCATGCCCATGCCACTCGACCCTCCCGCTCCTCATCCACTCCCCGTTCCGCTCTCCTCCGCACCCCGACGAGAAAGCGGCGGCCGATGCTAGCGGTGCGCCTCCTCCTCGTCGTCCTCGTCGTCCGCAGAGCTCTCCTTGCCCCTGACCACCGAGAGGATGCAGTGGGGGTGGACGAACTTCGGCTGACCGTCAACCATGATCTCCTGGAAAAAGCCACCTGCGACGGCGAGGAGGTTCCGCTCATTCACCATCTGGGTGAAGAAGCGCGCGAAGTTGTCCTTCACGAGCATGTCCCCTCCAATCTGGAACATGGGGTCAAGACCTGGCTCGCGGCCGTCGTCGCAATCGCCGCCGCCGCAGTCGTCGTCAGCGGCGTCGCGGTCGTCGCAGTCGTCGTCGTCGTCGCCGTCGTCGCCGTCGTCGCCGTCGTCGTCGTCGTCGTCGCCGCGGGCGTCGGCGTCGGCGTCGGCGTCGGCGTCGTCGTCGTCGTCGCCGACGCCGTCGTTAAGATCAAACATTGCCCACTCCTCCAGCCCCCCCCCCGCGCCCCCTCGGGAGGGGGGGGGGGCCATTGGAGGAGGGGGTGGGGGCTCGAACAGGGCGACGGCGACGACGGCGACGTCGGCGACGAAGGCCGCGACGCGCCTTCCTCCCCCCTCATCCCCATCCACCCCCCCCCATGTCCTCACACCTTATCTTCATCGTCACCCGCGTCATCATCTTCCGTGCTCTTGCATCCTCATGGCCCTCGCCCTCATGCCCCGCCCCGCCCCTCCTCTCCCTCGGGGCGAATGCGGGGCGAAGGGGGAAGGTGACAAAATGAGAGGTGAGGCGGAGGCTCATAATCGTGAGGCGCGGGGGGATGGGAGCGGGCAGGAGACGGGAGGAGGGGCAGGGGAGCGAGCAGGAGGTGGGGGGGGAGAGGGGGGAGGGCGGCAGCGAGTGACCAGAAAGGTAGTGCACGATGAGCTTCAAAGCGACGCCCGACCTGCCAGTAATGAGGGTGACCACGGCGAGCGGCACGTCGCCAGCACCCTTGCAGTTCTTCATGCACTGCAGCATCCACGCCGCGGGGATATCCTTGATGTGCTTGACCTTCGTGGCGTCGAAGGTGGGCGACCTGTTCAACTGCTCTGCCTCGAGCTCCGCCTTCTTCGCCCCGCGCTTGATCGGGGTCTGGGTGATCTCCGACAGCGGCCTGGACGCTTCGACCTCGATGTGCGCGGTCTTCGCCGTGTCCTGCAGCGCCGCGCGATGCGGGGCGGGCGCGGCGACGCGACGACGACGACGACGACGGAGGTGGCGAGGCGATCGCGGAGGATGCGAGAATGAGGCCACGAGCCCTGGGCACAACAGCCCATGCTATACCCCTGATCCCACTCATACTCCTAAGCATACTCCTCCTCCTGCTCTTTCTCATGGCCCTACTCCCGCTCCTACTCCTACTCTCACTCCGACCCCATTCCACATCGACCGCATGGGCTAACGCCCCAAGGCATATGGATCCTGAGCCTACTCCGATTCCTACCCCTGCTCCTACCCCACACCCCGCCCTCAATCATCCATCATCATTCCCCTACTCCTACCCCTACTCCTAATCCTACGCCGACTGCCATGACCCATCGGGTCCTTGAGCAAGACCAGGCACACGCCTTTGATCTTCTCAAGGTGCTTGAACTTGACCTCGGCCGCGGTGCCGCGCGGGGGCTCCGCCTGCGGGCAGCGGCGGAGGGGGGGTGACGCGGCGACGGAGCAAGGTGCGGGCTGGGGTTATGAGGAGCGGGGGATGCGGGATGAAGGAAGAAGAGGGAGAGAAAGGTAAGAAGGAATAGCAAGCGGAGTGATGACCAAGGAGAGGGAGGATGGGTAAGAAGGAAGAGGGAGGAGGGTAAGAAGGAGGAGCAAGTGGAGAAGAGGGATGGGATGAAGGCAGGACGGACGAGGGATGGGGGAGATAAGAAGGAAGAGTAAGAAGGCGAAGCCTTGTCGACGAGCATTTGCGACAAGAGGCGCAGGTCGGGGTCGACGACGACCTTGCGCTTCTTGGCGGCGGGCGCGTCGGCGGCCGACCCCGCGGCGGAGCTGCTGGCCCCCGCGGCCAGCGACGCGCCTGCCCCAGAGGGCGGGGGCGGCGCCGACGGCGGCGTCTGCGCCGCGGGCGCCGAGGCGCCCTCGGGCGCGGGGCCGGCGGCGAGAGCGGCCGCGACCGAAACGGCCATGGCCGCGGCAAGGGCGACGAGGGCGACGGCGGGGGCCGAGGGCCTCGCTCGGTCGCTGGCCAAACGCCTGCGACGACGACGACGAGGACGACGGCGACGGCGACGGTGGCCAGGACGACGGGGGCGACGGACAACGGACGACGGAGGACGACAGACGACGGACGACCGATGGCGAACGACGCGCGACGCACGACGGACGACGGACGACGGACGACGGACAACGGGCGATGGCGATGGCGATGGCGACGGCGACGTTGACGACGGGCGACGACGGACGGCGACGACGACGACGACGACGCCGAGTGCGAGGGAGCGGGGGAAGAAGGAGGGAGAAGAGAGGGAGGCCACACACTCTACTCCTCGCTGAATTGTCCTCCTCCTTTCCCTTTTCAGTATCAGGCGCGCCCCCTCCTCTCATCACCATGGTTTCTCCTCCGCCCGTCTACCCGCCCCCCCCCGTTACACGTGCGCCGCCCTACCTGTCATTCCTGCGACGCGGCCGCCAGACCCCCCCCAATGAATGTCTCTTCCTACTCGACCCACACACCCCATGAATACCCCTTCCTAGTAACCCGCGCGCCGCAAGGCGCACGGACCTACAATGACGCGGGGCGCTGCCTCGCGCGTTTATTTTAACGGCGTTCTGGATTTTTGGAGCCATCGGGCCCTGGGCCCCCCACCCAAGGGGTTTCTTGGGTGGGGGGTGAGATATTCTCTCCTGAAACAAGACTGCTGAAAAAACGGTTACGGAATATAAAGCAGAACGGCTGCCAGACCGGACGGTCTAGGCCTCCCCGTCGGGACTCTTCTGTGATCATTTGCTACCACTAGTACCACCCTCGAGCGAAACGCTATCAAGGAAACAAGCGAGAACGAGGCAAAGGCAGCGGAAACCTTAGCGTTCGGGGCTGCGGAAGCGTCTGTTCATGCCGTTCCGTCCTCTTCCCCTGCAGAGGCCCCAGAGGTCTCCATCACCTCGCCAAGGGCAGCTGTTCGTCCTGGGCTGGTTGTTCACGGCCCCCCAAACCAAAAAGCCGTAAAAACAAAGAAGATCGAGAACCGACAACCGAAGACCGAGAACCCGGAAACCGAAGACCGGAAGCGAAAGCCCGGACCGAAGATCGAGAACGCCCAGACGGAACGTCGTCGGACAACTCCTCGGAACTCTGGGAAGGAGGCCCGAACCTCGCAGGCAGACCCGCAGACCGAAAATCGGGGACAATCGCACGAAAGATCGTCGGAGATCTGGGCGACGGCGCCGGCGACGGCCCTGCCCGCTCGCCGGCGCGCGCGGCGCGCGCGCGCGCGGCGGGCGGAGGGCGGACTCACGGCCGGATTGAAGTGCGCGCCGGAGACGTCGGCCAGGGCGAGGGACAGGGCGCCGAGCGCCGCAGCTGTGGCCCAGACCTGCAAGGGGGAGTGGGGGGGGGGTCAGCCCAAAGTGTCGGGGGCGCGCATGCATGGATCGGGGGAGGTGCCCTCCCCAAAATGCGGCCGGTGCAGCCCTGCTCGGCAGTGGAAATCCGCGATTTCCAGAATGGGGACCCGTCGCTAATCCACGCCCCCTTGATCCATGTTTGCGATCGCCTGATAGTGGGCCCCGGAACGGTAGGGCCGTTTCTTCACCGTTCCGAGTGGAAACGGCACAACAACGGCGACCGGAAGCGGCCAGAAAAACCGCTCCAGGATTGGACCCGGAGCCGAAACCGGTAACAAAAACAGCGACGGAACCGGTAAAAAAAACGGCGTCGGAACGGGCAACAAAAACAAAACAACGAGACGGAACCGGGTACCAAAGACGGCCCTGTCGTTTCCAGGGCCCACTAAGGGACAGCCCCCCATCCATCCCTCTCTCACTCCCTCCCTCCCTCCTTGCCATCCTCCTCCGCTCCTCCCTGCAACTCCCTCCCTCGCTTCCCTCCCTCCCCCGCGCCTCCTCTCTAAAAACTCCCTCCCTCCCTCCCTCCGCCGCTCCTCCCTCCTCCCTCCTCCCTTTTCCTTCCTCCTCCGGCCCCTCCCCCCCATCCAGCCCTTTCGCCAACCCTCCCTCCCTCCTCCTCCTCCGCCCGCCCCTCCCCTCTCTCTCCCTCCCTCCTCCCTCCTCCCTCCGCCTCCTCTCTCCGCCCTCCTCCTCCTCCTCCTCCTCCTCCTCCTCCTCCTCCTCCTCCTCCTCCTCCTCCTCCTCCTCCTATGCCCCCATTTGTCATGCTCCTCCTCCTCATCATCATCATCCTTCTATTCCTCCTCCTCCTCCTCCTCCTGCTCCAACCTTTCTCATGCTGAATAACTCTCTCCTGGCGCACCGCCAGACGTTACCGTGGGCCGGCCAGGGGCGTTTGGCTGAATGCTGCAAGACCTGCAGCAGCTACACGGATGGAGGGCGGCACCTCTCCACCATGGCGCTCGCGCCTTCGCACTGTGCACAGCCGTCTCGAAGCTTGCAACGTTTACAAGAATGCAGGGCGGTTCCTGTTCAATATTCATACTGGCTTGGCTAAACGGACACCCGCTGCCTGCGCAAGAGTTACGATGAAGGAGGGCGGTTCCGTTTCGACATGCGGCTCTCGCCGCAGCGCCGAGCACACTCGTCCTGAAAGCTTGCAACTTCTTCTAGGGTGGAGCTCGGTACGCTTCAACATCGAGACTCTCGGCTTAGCGCCACGCGCCATCGATAGAATTCCACAACAACATTCAAGGATAGAGGCCATTACCTTCTCCAAATGGGGCTCTCGCTCGAGGCGCCCTCAAATCTGACGCCCAGAACCCCGAACCGATGTAACAGCTGCACGGATGGAGGCCGGTCCCTTCTCACAGGCAAGGCTCTCGGATGGGACTTCCTCCAGCGGAGTGACCAGAAACGTGAACACGTGCAGCAGTTGCACGGATAGGGGAGGGGGGCGGCCCCTTTTCAAGACGGAGCCATCGTCGGACACCTCGCTGAATTTGATGCTCCCACTTTGTCGCATTCCCAGCCCAGAAATCCGCTGTGAAGCAATGCCCTCTCAAAACGGGGCTCCCCTCTGAATGGCAGGACAATTGGGCGTTCGTCTTTCAAAGGGGGCGCTTCTTGAGCTGGAAAGAAGAGCTTATAGGGATGCTCCTCGTCCATGCTCGTACCATCGGTGAACATCGAGCCGTCGCACGAAACGTTTGGGCTATCCAGGGTGGTCGTTCTCATTTGCACGTCTGGTATTCCGGGGATTGGGCCGTGCCCAAAGCACGTATTCAAAAGGGCTGCTCGGCGCCCCCTCCGAATCTCGACTCGCTGCCCTCCAAGCCTCACGCTCCAACAGGAGGCTGCCCAACCCCCGCTTTTACCTGCTCTGGTTGCTCGCCTGTGCAGCCCCGGCTGCTGCGGTCTTGACGGCACTGATGCGGGCGGCTCGGGCGGCGACCTCAGCCTTGACCCTCTCCTCCTCGGAGCTGCGGGCCCTGCCGCCACCTGCTGAGCTGCCAACCGCAACGAGCGGCGGACGCCGTGGCTTGCTCAGCGGCAGGGCCTCCGTGGGCTCCGCGGCGCCACCTGGCGGCGAGGAGGGCTGGGAGCTGCGCCTGGATCTCCTCGCTTCCTGCCTGAATCGGAGGCGAAGCGCTCCTTGGCGCCCTCGGCCGCATCCACCTCCCTCTGGGAAACGAAGCCTTCCCGAAGTGCGAGAGAGCGCGAGCGGCTTGTTCTCTTGGGGTCTGCTCCGCGGCCACCGAATTCGTGGTCGCCTCGCGGCCCATTTCCTCCGCCCGAGGTAAGTTGGACCGTGCTGTCTACCGGGGTGGAGACCACATGGTGATGTTGCGTCTGGGGCAGATACGCACTGCCCTGCTGCTCTCTCGATGGCCTCCTATGGCGACCCGGAAGCCGTGATCGACGCCGTGTGCTGAAACTCCTCCTTGAGCTTCATGATATGCAACTTGAGACTGCATGGTGAACTTGAATGATCTTACTTAATCCACTGAAGAGAGTTCGCTGAAGAACCGAAGAAGGCGTGGACGGTGACGCTGAAACTGGACCCGCTGATGCTAGTGCGACCTGATTTGGTACCGCCCGATTGCTGCTGGCAGATGCCATCCTATTGCGTGCCGCCCTTGCGCAATCTCATCCGTGGAGCACGTGCGGCTCCGCTGCTGCAGGATGCGACTCCATGTTCACCCGTACCGCACGCACCGCACGCACCGCACGGCCGGCATCGAGCAGAGGGAGGAAGGAGGAGGAGGAGGAGGAGGAGATGGAGGAAGAGGAGCAGGAGAAGGAGGAGCAGGAGAAGGAGGAGGAGGAGGAGGAGGAGGAGGAGGATGAGGAAGAGGAGGACCAGGAGGCGATACGCTTTCCACCCCTGGCCGGAACGGCACAGTTACACCGACCCTGGGTCCAGGACCTGCGCATGCGTGCTGCAAGGGTGACGCCCTCCGAGCCCTCAGCTCTCTTGCCCCAGACCTCCAACGCCCCCCCCACCCCACCCGAACCAGCAACAAAAACGACCAACAACAAAACGGGTGGTGGCCGGGCCTCTCGACCCCGACGCTCGCATGGACCTCGCGCCGCGGGACGTCCCCTGCAGGTCCCGGGCTCCGGGGGCTCGGGCCCCCGGCGGGGCCCCCCTGGCGGGGCCCGAGCTTGAAAACGCTGGCCTGATGTCGGGCATGCCCTCCTACAGGCGGATTTGGACGAAACATCAAAAATACCCCGACAATACTCTAAAATTCGCCGGCCCAACGGGCCAGGGCGTGCTAAGATCTCCGGTAACTGGTTAACAGTATTAACAGTATTTCTAGTTCGCGCGCGCGGGGCGGCCCCTGGGGGTCCCCCGGCGAAAAGTACCCCGACCAACGCCCGACCGCCGCCCGACCGCCGCCCGACCGCCGCCCGACCACCGCCCGACCAAGTCTACTCAGAGATGGTTTTCCTTCTGGGTGCGGCCTCTCAGGCTCCCCAGAGCGCGCTCAGAGTGCCCCAAGAGGCCCCCAAGACTGCCCAAGAGGCCCCCGAGACGCCCAAAGAGCGCTCGAAGACGCCGAAGATGACCCCAAGACGGCCCAAAAGGCCCCCAAGACAGCCCAAGAGGCCTCCAAGACGCCCCAAGAGCCTTCCAAGAGGCCTCCGAAGAGAGCCCCAAGAGGCCAAAATCGTTGATTTTCATTGGTTTTTTCAATGTTTTTTGTGTTCTGGCTTTTTCGGCTTCCGGACGCTCCAAGACGGCCCAAGAGGCCCCCAAGACCGCTCCAAGACGGCCCACGAGGCTCCCAAGACGGCCCCGGAACGGCCCAGGAGGGCCCCCAAGACGGCCCAAGTGCCGCCCAAGACGGACCAAGAGGCCCCAAGACGGGCCCAAGAGGGGCTCAAGAGGGGAACCGAGAACTGAAAAATCGAGCCCTCCGCCCCAGAAGGCGCCCAGGAGGCCCCAAAAAGGCCCCAAGAGGCCCCCAAGAGGCCCCCAAGACGCCCCAAGAGGCGCCCAAGAGGCCCAAAAGAGGCCCCAAGAGGCCCCAAAACGGCCCCCAAAACTCGGCTAGCCCACAACGGTGCGACAATATGGGCCGGCGGAATGAGCGAAGCGATTAAATAAGCATAAATTGAAAGGAAAAAACCGTCCGCATACTAGTTTTTTATAACTATTTTCGGAATATTCCTCCTGCAGTGGGACAGGCCCGACTTGACGCTGGCCACCGTGGAGTAGACATGCTCAGTCCTCTGGATCTCTGTGTGCACGCCCGTCCGGGGCTCCCGTGCCGCCTCTCCCGGCGCGCCGAACAGGGCCCCGAGCGTCGCGGTGAAGGCCTCGGAGGGGCCGCCCGCATCCGCGCCAGGGGGAGGCGACCGTCGTGCGGAGGATGTTCAGACGCTGGCGTTCTGGGGCGAAAGAGTAGGTCGGGCATGCCCCCCTGCAGGCGGATTCGGGACGGAAAGGAAAGCATAGTCAACACAGATCTCCAGACAACAAAGATCACACAAAGCTTAAAAGAATCGTCCCCTGACTACTTTGCACTGTTTTTGAAATCTCTTCCTGTAGAGGAACATGCCCGACTTACGCGAAAGGGGAGGACGCGGAGGCCGTCGGCGGCCACCGCGGCGGCCGCGGCGAGGACGGCGCCGTCGAGGCCGACCACAGCTGATGGCGACGACGACGGCGACAGCGACCACGGCGACGACGGGGAAGAGGACCGCAACGACAGCGATGGAGGCGGCGACGGCGACGACGACCACCACGACGACGCCCAGGGCGGCGACAACGACAACCCTGGCGACGCCGGCGGCGACAGCAGCGGCGGCCGCGACGGCGACGTGACGGCGACGACGGCGACTGCGACGACGGCGACGAAGACGACCACGAGCAGTGCAGCACCAGCGACGACGGCAGCAACGGCAATGGCGGCAACAGCGAGGACGGCAGCGACGGCGGCGGCGACGCCGGCGGCGAAGGCGTCGACGCCGGCGGCGAGGCCGACGACGGCCGCGAAGGCGACGCCGACGCAGGTTTCGGGTCGGGCGAAAGGGGGGGGATAGCAAAGGGGGGGTTTGAGAATCAGCTCACGTAGCTGATTTTCCCGGCGCCTCCCGGCGCCGGAGGCGGCTATGTATCGAGGAATGGGCCCCTCGGTGAAGCCGAAACCAGCTGCATGCAGCAAATTTCGTAACCCCCCCTTTCCCAATCCCCCCCTTTCGCCCGGCCCGAAGGTTGCGACGACCGCGAGAGGACGCTGACAAGGCGGCTAGCAGGAAGGTGCCGACGAACTCCGCCGCCACCGCCGCCAAGGCTCCCCCGCGCTCCGGGGGCCGGCCCGGCTCCGCAGGCGGCCGCAGGATCCTCACGAGGGCGCCGGCCGCCGCCTCGCGCGCGCGGGGCGCGCCCGAGCGTGCGCGCGGGCGCGCGCAAGCGCGCACGCGCGGGCGCGCGGGCGCGCGCGTGGGCGGGATTGTGCGCGCGTGGGCGCGTGCGCGCG
>CAUYUJ010014282.1:2031021-2033521 GCA_963575745.1 Prorocentrum cordatum
AACCCACGTGTTTGACATGTTCGTTGAAAAATCAACGTTTCGCTCGAAACAGCCCCTACAAAGTGCCTTCGAACGGGCCCTCGAAACCATATTGTCTCCTCCTCCTCCTCCTCCTTCTCCTCCTCCTCCTGCTACTCCTCCTCCTCCTCCTCCTTCTCCTCTTCCTCCTCCTGTTCTTGCTTCTGCACCTCCTCCTCCTCCTTCTCCTCCCGTTCTTCCTCCTTGTCCTTCCTCCTCCTCCGCGTCGTCCTCCTCCTCCTCCTCCTCCTGCTCATGTTCCTCCTCTTCCTCGTCCTCCTCCCCGCCCCCTCCTCACCCTCTCTTCCTGCTGCTGCTGCTGCTGTTGCTGCTGGTCCTTCCTCCTCCTCCTCCTCCTCCTCCTCCTCCTCCTCCCACGGTCGTCGTTTCGCCGTCGTCCTCCTCATGCGGAGGAGTGAGGAGGATACTGAGGAAGATGCCTGTGAACGTTCGGGGGGCGCGTGTCCACACGTATCCTTTGTGAGCGTTCGGAGAGCTCGCCTATACTATATGTGATCGCGATGATGCTGCAAGTGTTTGCGCAACTCTTCCCCTTCACGCGCTTCCCGAACATGTCAGGAAAGGTATCTCCCCACAAATTAGGTTGGAGAGGAGCACGAAACAAGCAGCGCCGGTTTTCAATCTTTTCTTTGAGGACAAGCACGAACAACGCAGCTGCAGACTGGGATGGGCTCGTTGTCGCGCAGCAAGCACAAGCACTGTGGATGGCTGAACTGCCCCCCCTGGGAAATCTGGAAGGCATCCTTTGGACCGCTAGACAGCACAGCGTGGCAGGACTAACGCGACAGAGCTTATGACAACCTGCGCGGCCACCAGCCGCTAAAGCCGCGCAGCATTTATATACAAGTCCAAAGGAGCAGCGTTCCCATTGCTCCGCTGGCACATGCCCTCGCTCATCGCCAACCGATGCGTCGCATCCATCAATCACCACCACCAACATCGTCGCAACCCACTTGCCAGCGACGGTCTTCACCGCCGCGCGGAGCTCGCCCCATGGCATCCTCGGGAGTCAAGAGCACGGCGCGGTCAAACATGTACGCGTTCATAAACGCGCCGTCGGCGGACGCAACCTCTTTCTCCAAGTCAGCAAGATCGAGTCCTCCACAGAGCTCAAAGCGTAGTGGAAGTTGGATGCGGCGGGGCAGCGGCGGTTCTCGAAGCAGCCCTCCAAGTAGCTGAACTTCTCGCACGCCAACAGCATGTCCACGACTTTGCGAATGTCTGCGGCGAAATTCCACAGAAACGGAAGGTCGCACGTCGTTTTCCCCTAGTGGACGATCTTAACGAGGAGTTCCTTCGCCTCCTCCCGTGACGCGCACATGTAGGCCGCGAGGAACGAGCGCCACATCTGGTACTTTGCCGCGAACGCCGGCAGCGAAGGCAGGTCCTCATCCACATTGCACACCTGCGAGAGCTCTATCATCAAGGGGGCCACGAAGCAGTTGTCGACGTCAGCCCCAGCGAAAACGCTGCCCGCGGTCAACCGGGGCAGCCGCCCGACGAACAACCGCAAGGCGACCGCGTCGCCGTTGGGATTTTCTCCAGACCTGCGCGGGCGCACCCCTACTGGGCGCCGAAGGCGGCACAGGAACAAACGAGGGGCATGCTGTCTTGGTCTCCAGCATTTCCTTCCCGCCCTGGAAACAGTTGGACGGCTCCACGGGCGGCGCCCGCGTCTTGTCCTCGCGCGGCATCCACTGGAGCGAAGGAGGCTGAGCGAGGCGGCGGCCAGGATTGTTGATGTCGCGGCAGTAGGGCGCCTCGCAATGGCTTAATCAAGCACGAACCGCGACTATGCCACAGGAAGTAGGTTCCAGCAACAAGAAGCGATGCATGCTAAAACTTAAAGAGGTGTTGAAACCGATTGTTTCGTGGCGTTGGCCGGCCATGGCAACCTGCATCTGCGCCACGTCGCCGCCGCAGCGCGTGCCCCTCTGCAAAGACAGCCTCGCGCAGACGGGATCTGCAGCCAAGCCAGCCTCCACCTTCCCCGCCAACTTCGCGCAATTGAAGATCTCCAGGAGCGAACCGCACTGGCTGCGGGGGGCGATCTCGGACGCATCCCCAGGATCGCCGCCGCCCTCGCGATCGCGGAGGACGTCCTTGCATCCCCGCGTGCTCAGCCAGGACGCGCCCAACGCCCGAGCGCTCGAAGCCGCTTCAAAAAAGTTATGGAGGCGATCGGGCTCGCTTTTCTTCCCCTATCTGGGGTTTCCATGGACGCACCTGATTTTCTTCACCCCGTAGGTCTTGATGATGGACGCCGCGGACTCCGTCCGATCCGTGGAAGTCGCGGCAAATCTTCCCGGCGTCACCACGCGAGGCCGTCTGCTCCTCCACCGTCTGAAACGACCCGGTCACTTGGAGGCCGCCGTGACCTATGGCGGCCACGACGCGGCGAGTCTCATCCCTGATCTCGCTTGGGGGATCCGTGACAGCGCCCCTGCACTCCTTGGCGGAG